>VWYP01016119.1:3800-31002 GCA_013400435.1 Pycnonotus jocosus
TGGTGCTGCGTTAGTGCTTTTTACACGTTTTGTGTCAATTTCCAGCCTTGGTTATAGCTTCCTATGGAACTGGCAGGGGGTTTTGCTCTTAATGGGAGAAAGGATTACCTTGGGAAGCTTCTCCATAAAACAAAAATTTGTCGCATCTATGAATTGTTATGGGTGTAAATAAGACTGGTACTCTCAGGGAGGGTTTGGGGTGTGTTGGGAATGGGAGGCACAGATGTTTTCCTACCTTAATTTTTCCATCTTAATCTCTTGCTGTGTGTTACTATGGCTGGGGTCAGTGTTTGAGACAGGGGCTGGAATGCTCTGCTCCCTCTCCAGGACCTGCTGCTGGTCCTGCATCTCTGCTTGGGGTGGGATTATGGGTGTGTTTTTGATATTTTTGGTATTTTTGATATTTTAGCCTCCTCCTGAGGGGTGGAAGTTACAAACTGAAACCTTTGCAGGCAAAGGTGTCAGAGCACTGTGATGTGGTCGAAGCTGGACTGCGTGTGATGCCAAAGTTGTTCATTAGCCTTTCACTTGGAAAAAAAAAAAATTGTGGGAAAAAATCAATCCTTTGTGGTTTATCTTTTTGCTGATTTATGTAACAAGCTCAATGGTAAAATTTCCATGGCAGTCACTGTCAAGTGCTGAAGACTAATTATGGAAAGTAGAGGCAGCTTTCAGGAAATGTGAATTATTTTGTTTAGCTTAAGCTTTTCTAACCTTAAGGCAATCAGACAGCCCTTGGCTCTATGTTTTATGTGTTTGGTTGATAAGTATCTTTCTACTTGACAGTCCCCTCTAGCAACTAACCCTCTGTTAAATGTTTGGTAGGAATTGCTTCAGCTGTGGTAGATTAAAACTTTTAGAGGCTGCTGCAGGGACAGAGGGGTTGGAAATGGGGTGCCTGTCTGGGAAGCTCATGGATATCAAACAAAACTCAGAACAGGCTGAGGTTGGTTGGTTTGGTTTTGATGTTCTTGTAGGATTTTTTTATTATTATTAACTGTGGTAAAGGATATTTAATTTCTTGGCCAGCAGGACCTTTTTTCCCCACCTCAATTCTGTTGTGAGATCTGATGATTTTGCACTTCAAGCTTTGAGTACCAAGTCCAGGATTTGGTGCTTTTGTCCATCTCATGTGTGTTTTCTATTCTAAATGGCTGTTTGAGCCCTGTGTTCAAAGGCAAGAGGCATCATCTTAACAGCTTAGAAATGAATCTGAATAGGAAAATGTGTTTTACAGAGAAACCTCAGGTGGAACATGTGATAAAGATAATTTGGTGCAGCCACAGGGATGGATGGTCCCACAGAGCCAGTGCCAGCCTCCAGCCCCCCAGAGACTGGGCACTGCCACCCTGGATGTGTATGGAAAGGTGCCAAAGCAGACACTTTCAATCCAGCTTTTCTTGTCTCTGTAAGTTTGATCTGATCACCGGTGTATTAAATAAGAGTGTATCCTCCAGAAAGATTTCCAGCAGAGTCTGCTCTCTGAGCTGAAGGGCAATATTCAACTGAAGTGAAAAGAAATTTTCCTGAAGAAAAGGTGCATTTGTAGGTATCACAAAGCTGAGTCTTCTTGGCAGGTCTGTAATTTTTAAGGGTAATTTCTAGCCCGGGGAACAGCAAATTCAGTGTCCTGGTGACTTCACCTGGGGGTCCAGTATTGATGTTGCACAAGGGATGTACTTGGCACAGTATTCCCAAGCTGTGATGGAAACCAAGGTCAAGCAGCTGGGCTTTTCAAGGCAGAAGGTAGTGAATCCATGGGTCTCTGTGCTGGCCAAAAGTAACTGGTTTTTAGATGATTGTGCAGATGAAAGATCTGAGAAATTATTCAGCCTTTTCATTGTTTTCAATCTGTTTCACTGAGAAAAAAAAAAAACCTGTGTTGTTTTCTCCATAATTCCATGAAGCAATAGATCTGATATGTTGGGGAGAAGGGCTCTGTCTTTCTAGTGGGACTAGTTCCTGCTTTTTTTTTTTTTTTTTTTTTTTTTTTTTTTTTTTTTTTAATGGATTGGTTGGAATATTCATGCCAAAACCATGTTTAGAAGAGGAAGAGGCTGCCTGGATTTTTGGCGTGGGGATGGGGCAGCACAGAGAAAAATCCAGGCTTTTCCTGGACTTCTCAGAATGACATTGGCTGTTGGGATGTTGCAGGCTGGAAGCTCAGAATGTCACCCATAACACAAAATCATCCAAATCTTTGAAAGATCAGTACTGGAAATGATGTTGTCCCTTGCTTGGGTAGGGAATTTCCCTCAGTGTTTGGAGGGTGGGAGCAATGAGGGTGCTCATCCCTGGTCCATGGCCATCTCTCTGCTTGGCATTGCTTGGAATAACAAAAAACAAAAGGAGAATCTCTTGCAAAAAAACAAAAGGAGAAGTTCTGTAAACTGTAAGTTTTTTCCAGCCTCTGGAAAGGGCTTTGACATGGTGTCGTGGTGTCAAAGGAGCATTTAATTCTGCATCCCTTCCTTTCCCTAATGCTTTGGGATGTTTCCAGCCCATACCTTAGCCAGTCTGTATTTTGTTTTTCCATGCAGCCTGGCTTTACAGCTTCATATTCCCACCTCCATTTCTCTCACTCTGCAGGACAGATATAACTGCAGCCCAACCAGGAAATGTTAAACCAGCAATTATACCTGTTCCCTGCAGAGGTTAGAGGATTCCCTCCTCTCTTTCCCAGCCCAGGCTGTGGCAGGAGCCCATCCCAGGGTTTGGACACCTGTGGGCTGGTCTGACTTGCTGAAGAAACCTCTTGTGCCATCTGCCTCCCTTCAGCTGGGTAAATGGAAGTTGGTGAGGTGTCCAAGGGGGAATGGAAGTGTACCCAGTGTAGCTGGTTATCCTGGAGAGAATCTTCAGGTGTGATCAGTGTCTGAAGAGCTGCAAGGCCATGGGACCAGCCTGTGTGTCTGCTGGACACATTTAACTGCCTGTGCTCTTATCTAAAGTAATTGCTTTTCCAGGGAGCCCCAAAGGGCAGGGCTTGGAAGTTTTGAAGTTGGTGTCACTCAGACTGAAAACATCAACGCTGGTTTATTATTCCATTGGGGATCTCCTGCATGTCAGGTGGAACTCTTCCCAGTCCAGTGGCTGCTCCCATCACAGGCACAAGAAACCTGAAATCCAGAGACACCTTTCAGCTTGGACCTTTGCTTCTGTTGAGAACAAGACTTGGAGCCTGGGGCATTTTAACACCTCTTCCTGCTCAGGGGAATGCCAGTTCCCAGTTCCAAAGGTATGGTCTTTGTTGATTTGTCTGTTCCTGTAAACTGGGCGTTTTCTTTCCCCCATCAGTGAAAGGCAGCTGTTCCTGTTCTGTGTTTGGATCTAGCACAGAAGTGGGATCTTTGCCTTGTGCTGAAGGGGCAGTGGATAGAACCTCTAGTAACAAGACAGGCTTGAAATTGTGTGGGAGCTGCTGCTCCAGCTGGATCCTTGCAAATCCATGGGGCCCAATGGGATTCAGCCAAGAATCCTTAAAGAGCTGCTGATGTCATCAAAAAAACTCTCAATTTTTTGAGCAGTCTTGCGAATCTAGAGAGATTCCAGCTGACTGGAAGTTGTTCCAGTTCTCAAGGAGAACCCTGGAAACTACATGCCCATCAGTCTCACTTCAGTGCCTGGGAAAGTTGTGGAGAAGGTGATGCTGGGAGCTATTGGAAAACACTTGGAGGACAATGCAGTCATCAGTGACAGCCAGCACAGCTTTGTGAGGGGAAAGTCCTGCTTATCAAACGTGATTTCCTTTTATGACAAGGTAACCACTGGGGATCCCTTCAACTCAGCATGTTCCGTGATTCTCCTGGATTCTTGCAGCCAAGATTCACAGAATCCTGGAGTGGTTTGGGTTGGAAAGGACCTTAAAGCTCATCTTGTTCCACCCCCTGCCATGGGCAGGGGCACCTTCCACTGGACTGGATTGCTTCAACCTGACCTTGAACTCTTCCAGGGATGGGACAGGTGAGCTGTGGTTTGGATCTAAGCAATTTAGAATGGGTAGAAAGATGGTTCATCATCTCTGGTGACTGGAACTGCTGATGGATACTGGCTCCCATGGGATTATGCCCTATCGGTGAGATTCCCCTCAGCTCACTGGCTTGATGAGGCCAAACACAGCATTTGTAGAGCTGAAAAATCTCTGAAATGCTCAAAAAATTGATACAACAGGTGGGGCTTTGCACTGTGGTTGCTCTGGGGTGTCCCCAAAGCCCTGTGGCTTACTCAAGGTGAGATCATCTCCTCTGTGTAATGGCCTCCAAGCTCAGAGAAGAGATAACAACCTGCTTTGGGCTTTGTCACTCTCCTGGGGCTCCAAGAGCCTCTAAATCCCTAAATGACATCGGAAAAGGTCTTTGCTGACAGTGGTATATTTTTAAATTCACCTGCAGAGCACCTCGATATCCACCTTGAAGAGCATCAGGAGGGAAGCTGAGGAGTGTGCTTCTCAGGATCATCCTGGAGAGCCACAAGCAAGGACAGGTCATGCCAAGCCACCCATCTTCTGTTGTTTTCTCTTGCAAAGAAGAAACAGCTTCAGTCTTCATCTCATCTCCTACCTGGAGGCTCCTGTGCTCCAGTTCCTTCTTGTACTCTGGGCTTAGCACCAAATCCAGGTGATCTGCAGCAGGTGTGTGGTGAGGACATTTGCTCTGGGTACTCCTCACTGACCACAAAGGGCTCATGGATGAGGACTGGCAGCTTTCCTGTCAGGAACACTTATGGATCTTACTATTGCTGATATAGGGCATGTCCAAAAGGTGATTTAATTTAATTTTTCAGGAAGAGATTGCTCAGCTTTGTGTGTTGCTTGTTTTTGTTTGGACTGGAGGAACAATGTAAAGAGCTGGGGAAATCTTTTAGAGCCAAACCAGTGCATCAGGAGGGAGGGGAGATTTCATAGTCAGGAAGTTTTGGATGCCCCTTCTCTGGAAGCATTAAAGACCACACTGGATGGGGCTTGGAACAAGCTGGTCTAGTGGAAGGGGTCCCTGCCCATGGCAGAGGGGGCAATGGGATTCAAGGGCCCAACCCAAAACCTTCCAGGATTCTATGGAGAAGACAGACAAAGCAGGTGGTTGCCAGATGCCAACACAAGGATGAATAATCAATAATAATAATAATAAATAATCTGTGCTGCTTTTACAGCTTTTATTGGATTTCTCCATGTTTCAGGTTCTGCTGGATGATTTCAAAGTCCCAGACTGAACACACACAGGGGATGAAAGGCAGCACCAAGGTAAAGCTCCCCAGGATTGTGTAGCCTCCAGCTTCTCCCTACCTGTGTTGTGACTTCCACCCAGCACTGTCTAATCAGTCTGTGCCTAAACTCTTGCTTTAGATCTTGTAGGATCATCTCCAAGCAGATCCCACTGCAAAGAGGGTTTTCCAGCTGGAAGAAACTTCCAGCAAGGAGTTCACACAGACAACATATTTTGAAGGAATGCCAGGAAGCAATTGCACCCAAGCAACTGAGATCAGCTTGGTGGGATTCACCAAGGGCCCAGCAACTCAGGTCGCTCTCTTCCTGCTGTTCCTGCTCACCTACCTTGCCACCATCCTGGGGAACCTGGGGATGATCACCTTGATCAGAGCCAGCCCCCTGCTCCACTCCCCCATGTATTATTTCCTGGGCAACCTGGCTTTTGTGAACCTCTGCACTTCCACCATCATCAGCCCCAGGATGCTGGCTGGGATTTTGCTGGGGAGGAAGGGAATGTCCTATGCCGGGTGCATGGCTCAGGTGTTCACTTTTGGCCTGTTTGTGGTCACCGAGTGCTTCCTGCTGGCCACCATGGCCTATGACCGGTACGTGGCCATTTGCCACCCGCTGCTCTACGCCCTTGTCATGTCCCCAGAGCGCTGCTCCCGCCTGGTGACCGGCTCCTACCTCCTGGGGCTGGCCAACGGCGTGGGACAGACCATCAGCATGGCCAGCTTGTCCCTCTGCACCTCCAGCACCCTCGATCTGTTCTTCTGTGACATCTCCCTGCTGATCTCGCTCTCCAGCTCCGACACCACCCTCAGCCTCGTCATCCTGAGGGCTGCTTCCTCCTTGCTCGGTGTTCCCAGCATGCTGGTGGTCCTGGTGTCCTACGTAGCCATCATCTCCACCATCCTGAGCATCAGCACAGCTGAGGGAAAGTGCAAAGCCTTCTCCACCTGTGCCTCCCACCTCACCACCGTCAGCAGCTTCTACGGGGCGTTGATTTTCATGTACTTGATCCCCAGGTCAGACAGCTCCAGGGGAGGAGATAAATGGGCTGCTGTGCTCTACACTGTGGTGACCCCCATGCTGAACCCCTTGATCTACAGCCTGAGGAACCAGGAGGTGAAGGAGGCTTGGAGGAGACTCAGGAAAATAAAATGAGCTTGGATATTTGAACTTTGTGGACAGATACAACTACAGATGTGGGTGATATCCTGGGATTTTTGTGAAATATGTCAGAGGGACATTTTGGGGGCCCTCTGCACTTTGATTTAGATGATGCGCTGGCTGATTTAATATCAGCTGAAAATAGTAATTTCACTCCAATTTTGGTGTTTGGATGAGGCTTGGAGCAACCTGGTCTAGTGGAAGGTGTCCCTGCCCACAGCAGGAGATTGGAACTGAATGAGCTTGGGGGTCCTTCCAACCCAAACTATTCCAGAATTCTGTGACATATTTGGTCTAAATGTTTCGGTGCATAAGCATTGCACATATGAAAAAAACCCCAAACCTCCAATCAGTGCATTATCTCATCCTGTGCCAGGTCCATGGTGAAATCCAGAGTGATGGAGCTCTCCTGGAGATGTGGAATAACTTGGGATGGAGGAGAAGCTGCTCAGTTGGATTCAATCAAGGCAGGATCAAGGTAGTTTGCTGATTTACTGATGACACATGACTCACAGGCACTCAGGATCAATGAGTTGAATCCTTTGCTCTCTTTGTTCTTTTATTATTAGGAGATGTTTAGAATAGAGACTCTACAAGATAGAGGCCTTGCCAAGCCTCTAAGGGGGGGAATGATGCCCTAAATTTTAGCTTTCATGTTTTCCAGATTCTGTGCTGCATTATTATGGAATTCTGAACTTCATATAGAGTGTTAGCAAGTTCTCTTCACAGTTGGGTTAGACAAAACAATCCTTCTGCAGCCCCAGAACCAGGGATACCATTGCAGCTTCAGGCCCAAAAAGTATAAACAACAGCAAATTGAGGAGAGAAAACTGAGAGGATAGAACTTCATAACCTAGAGCTGTAATTGGACAATTAACCCAAATATGTAAATGGACCAAAACCTGTAAAAGTGTGAAAACTCATGACCCAGCATCCATCTTGGATCCTCAGCCAGGCTCCTGTACTGCCCAAGGTGTATCCTCTGAAGGCCTTTTTAATAAATACCTGTTTTATTCTTTACTCTGTCTATTCTTTGTTCTAGGTTGCCTCTTGAGGCATCACCAGAGTTTACTGATAATTCCCTGATTATTGTTTAGTCTGGCTGCCTGGATCAATCCCCCTGAACTGTTTATGCTCCTGTTCCTCTCTTATCAGCTGTGCTGACCCCCCATGGCAAGGACCCCGGAGGTCCTCAATTCACACATCTCCAGGTGTGGAGACAATGTCCTCAAGTTGCACCAGGGAAGGTTTAAGTTGGATAGAGAGAAAATTCCTTCATGGAAAGGGCTGTCCAGTCCTCGATCAGGCTGCCCAGAGCAGTAGTAGAGTCCCCATCCCTGGAGGGATTTAAAAGGCATGGGGATGTGGCACTTGGAGACATGGACTAGTGGTGGTGTTGGCACTGCTGTGGGAAAGGGTGGACTTGATCCTAGAGGGCTTTTCCAACCTAACCAATTCCATGACTCTGTGATCTGGGACCTCTTTGTGTAACTCCTGCTGTTCTCCCATCCTTCTGCTCCTCCCTGCCACCCTCAGGACATTGTTTCATTTAGGTTCAGAAATGATTGTATATTTTTTCTTTAAATAAGACTAAAGATTATTTTTAATGTTTTATTTAAAACATAAACCCCTATAATTATTAATTTAATAAAACATTAAGTCATTTAAAGCATAAGCCCCAGAGCAACTTTTCTTTCTCTGGGGCCTTACAACCATTGTTTGACAATAAAATATTGAGTATTTAAAAAAAAATTTTAAAATATTCAATATTTGAATAACAGTTTGAGAAACCATTCAATGACTTTTCCAAGCTGGTCTTGCCTTGACCATCACCTGGCCTTTAAACAGGAACACGAGCCCTTAGAGAATGAAACCCTGAGTCTGTGGCCATGGCACTGTCACTGTGCACGTTGTGGCTTCCTGCTGGAGCTGCTGCTCTCAAAGCCAAAAGGTTCTGGCTCATTGTGCAAGTGGGAATTGTGGAAATGAGGGTGAACTGTGTCCAACATCTGTGGGAATTGTGGAAATGAGGGTGAACTGTGTCCAACATCTGTGGGAATTGTGGAAATGAGCCACCACGTGGGAAGGAGATGGAACATCCATCCAGCATTGATGTTTCCTCCTGATGGACACACCCCCCTGAGGGCTCATCCTGTGTCCCTGCCCATGGCCAGGCGCTGGAATGAGATGAGCTTTAAGTCCCTGCCAGCCCCCGCCATTCCAGGATTCTCTGGCTGGTGCACTTTACTCCTGGTGAGTCTCCTGAACCCATTTTGAAGCACACATTCCAAAATGGCTTTTCAAGATGAGCTTTCCTGGTCAGAAATGGGCAGATGGGAACCAGATAAGCTTGGAAAAGGGAAAATGCTAAGCATTGCCCAAGGGGAATAATTGTCCCAGACACTGGGACAGGAGAACAGCTGTGGAGATTGTGGTGGCCACCAAGATGGAGATGAGCCATGGATACCTCCTGGATGTAAGGACATCCACCAGCAGCTGGAAAAAAGCATTGACAGCCACTCAAGTGACTTCTGCAATGAACCTCTCACTGAGAGCTGGAGGAACAGGGAAGGAAAAGCTGCTTTGGGAGGGCGAGGGGAGAAGAGAAATATGGAATTAGAGAAGAATTCTAAAACCTTTCAAAATCAAGCCTTTAGCAAAAATCCTTGTTTTGATGTTTCCTCTTGACAGTGTTGTGTTCACAAATGGCATCACTCGGGCTCTGCGGGCATCAATTCTGATGTGCTGTGGGCATCCCATCCCTAAAACTCCAGGGAGAAACCTTGGGATGGATCCCTGGGCCTCTGAGGAAGGCTCATTCTGTGTTCAGGTGCCTCAGAGACCCTGTGGTAATTGGTCGCATGGGGATGGGGTAAAACTTAAATATTCCAGCCACGTTAGAGGGTGGAAATGGAAAATTTCCTGGGTTTGGCCAGACTGATGGAGCTTGTGGACTTCAGCTCCAGGACCTGTGAGTATCTTATGAATCACAGAGGGTGAAATTTTAAGTGGTTTTTAGGCAATTTTTTGCTGGGTGAGGAAAATTGTCCTTCCCAAGTGTCTGCAGAAGTAGGAGCCTCTCCGTGAAGGGGTTTTTATGGAATATAATAGGAAATTGCCATGGTCCTTCCTGATGGCAAAACATGTACTCCAGTATATCTGAGCCTTCATTCCTAGCTCAGATTTTGGATGAATAGTCCACATATCAGCAGAATTAGGAGGCACACTCTGGGCAAATTGACTGAAGGGTCATTCTGAGCCTCAAAGTCTTAAATTCAGCTCATCATTATCACTAGAAAATGTAAAAATAAATTGCAGCAGGAAAGTTCCTACAGAGTTTTCTTTTCATCTTGATGGGCAATTGCAACTCTTCNACTGTATATAAAAATAACTGTATTTAAAAAATAAACTTCTATATTAACTTTATTTCTATGTTAAAGTGTTCATATATTTATTTATATATTTATGTNGCCAGCCCCCGCCATTCCAGGATTCTCTGGCTGGTGCACTTTACTCCTGGTGAGTCTCCTGAACCCATTTTGAAGCACACATTCCAAAATGGCTTTTCAAGATGAGCTTTCCTGGTCAGAAATGGGCAGATGGGAACCAGATAAGCTTGGAAAAGGGAAAATGCTAAGCATTGCCCAAGGGGAATAATTGTCCCAGACACTGGGACAGGAGAACAGCTGTGGAGATTGTGGTGGCCACCAAGATGGAGATGAGCCATGGATACCTCCTGGATGTAAGGACATCCACCAGCAGCTGGAAAAAAGCATTGACAGCCACTCAAGTGACTTCTGCAATGAACCTCTCACTGAGAGCTGGAGGAACAGGGAAGGAAAAGCTGCTTTGGGAGGGCGAGGGGAGAAGAGAAATATGGAATTAGAGAAGAATTCTAAAACCTTTCAAAATCAAGCCTTTAGCAAAAATCCTTGTTTTGATGTTTCCTCTTGACAGTGTTGTGTTCACAAATGGCATCACTCGGGCTCTGCGGGCATCAATTCTGATGTGCTGTGGGCATCCCATCCCTAAAACTCCAGGGAGAAACCTTGGGATGGATCCCTGGGCCTCTGAGGAAGGCTCATTCTGTGTTCAGGTGCCTCAGAGACCCTGTGGTAATTGGTCGCATGGGGATGGGGTAAAACTTAAATATTCCAGCCACGTTAGAGGGTGGAAATGGAAAATTTCCTGGGTTTGGCCAGACTGATGGAGCTTGTGGACTTCAGCTCCAGGACCTGTGAGTATCTTATGAATCACAGAGGGTGAAATTTTAAGTGGTTTTTAGGCAATTTTTTGCTGGGTGAGGAAAATTGTCCTTCCCAAGTGTCTGCAGAAGTAGGAGCCTCTCCGTGAAGGGGTTTTTATGGAATATAATAGGAAATTGCCATGGTCCTTCCTGATGGCAAAACATGTACTCCAGTATATCTGAGCCTTCATTCCTAGCTCAGATTTTGGATGAATAGTCCACATATCAGCAGAATTAGGAGGCACACTCTGGGCAAATTGACTGAAGGGTCATTCTGAGCCTCAAAGTCTTAAATTCAGCTCATCATTATCACTAGAAAATGTAAAAATAAATTGCAGCAGGAAAGTTCCTACAGAGTTTTCTTTTCATCTTGATGGGCAATTGCAACTCTTCTCCAAACCCTGAGCTGTTTCTCAATCCCTGAATCTCAATTTCTTACACCAGTTCTTTTTAATTACCTGTGATTCCAAGAAATTAATTATATATTGCAAAAGATAAATTTAAATATATATAATTACATATAATATATAGATTTTAAATATATATATTTATTTATATATTTATGTAGTGGGAAATAAATCCTCAAGCTGCCATTTAACTTCCTGAAACTAAATTAGTTGATTTACCTATTTGTGTTTATTTACCAGTGCAGGTCTCCTTAAGGAGCTCCTTCCAAAGTCATCCATTCCCAAAGGAAATTTCCTCCTCCAGGGCTGGGCAGTGACAAACTCTTTGGTGTTCCTGTGAACAAATACTACAAACAGCAGGGGTTTTGGTCAAGTTTTGATGATCTTTGTGAGGGTAAATTATTCCTGTCTTCTACATTAATACTGGAAGAAATTTGGCTTTATTTCTCTCTGGAAATTTTGGTCTGGGAGGTAAAATCTGATCAAGAAAAAAGGGCCCTGAGACCTGAGGAAACAGGTGAGTTTTACCCAAAATAAGGTTGCAAGGAGTTGATCTGATGCAAGGAGAGGACTTGCAGTGGGAGCCTGTTCTCACTACAGATAATCATCTAAGCTCAGGGTCTCTGAGGTGAAACCTAGGAATTTATCATGGAATCCATAGTTGAGGTTGGAAGAGACCTTAGGGATCCTCTAGTGATGATCCACAGGCAGGGACACCTTGCACTAGCCCAGGTTGTTCCAACCCCTGTCCAACCTGCCCTTGAAGATCAATCATTTCATAGCAGCTCTACCTGGATTATTTCCCAAATTATATGTATTTATTTTTATTTATTTCAACTGTGTTATCAGCATCTTGCTCCCCGCAGTTAATCATGGCACCACACTTTTGGGGCCTACAGACTTTTAAAACCCTTTTCTTTCTCCACTTCACACTTCTGACAAGAATGACACAAGTATCACCATATTTAAAGGGTTTTTTTAAATACGAATATCCTGTTTGAACCTCAGTTTCCACTTCACAGGAAGGAAGGGAAGAAATTAGTTTTATTTTCATTTGTTCTGACTCTCTTAAAGAAAAATTTAAAGATGTCCTGATCTCTCACCAGTGCTTTGTCTCCTTTGGATCTTCTAAACCAATGAGATTTGGGGTTGTTTTTTGGGTGGTTTTTTGTTGTTTTCAGTTTGTTTTTCAAATTCATAATGATTTCTAAAGTCAGGTTAAATTATTTGGGTTAATACTTTGAATCTGATGAGTAACAACCCCCTTAACTTTTTCGGGAGGTGGAATAAACCTTCCACTGTGCAAAGTGATTTATCAAACCAAATCAGTGGCTAAACCAAACTAAAACCATTAAAAACAAGCTCAGTAGTGAACTTTGACTACTTCAAAATGTTTTTTGAACCAAACAGTAAATTCTGCAGTTCCTGCATCTCCAGGCTGTGTTTGCTGATAAAAATACTGTCATTTTTAACATGTTTGTGCAGCAAACAGGAATATCACAACTCTGCATCTCAGCTTTCCTGCAGCACCTGCATCAGGATGGCAGCCAAAGGAAATGGAACCCCCAGTGCTCACTTTGTCCTCTTGGGATTCTCCGAGCAGGGCAACATCCAGGTTGTCCTCTTTGTGGTGTTCCTGGTCATCTATGTGGTCACCCTGCTGGGGAATGTGGGGCTGCTGGTGTTGATCCGGCTGGTTGCCCAGCTCCACACCCCCATGTACTTCTTCCTGGGCAGCCTGGCCTTCCTAGACCTGTGCTATTCCTCCTGCATCACTCCCAGGCTGCTCCGGGATCTCCTGGATGAGCACAAGGTCATTTCTCATGCCGCGTGCCTCACGCAGTTCTATTTCTACGTGGCCTTTGCCACCACCGAGTGCTACCTCCTGGCTGCCATGGCCTACGACCGCTACGTGGCCATCTGCCACCCCCTGCTCTACTCCCTCTCCATGTCCCAAGGGATCTGTGTGCTCCTGGTGGCCGGCTCCTGCCTGGCTGGGGTCACCAACGCCGCCCTCCACATGGGCCTGGCCCTCGGGCTCAGCTTCTGCGGCCCCAACGTCATCGACCACTTCTACTGCGAGGGGCCACCGCTCTTCGCCCTCTCCTGCACGGAGCCCACGCCCAACGAGCTGGGGATGTTCATCATGGTGGGCTTCAACCTGGCTGCCACCATCCTGGCCATCCTCCTCTCCTACGCCTTCATCCTGGCCGCCGTGCTGGGCTCGTGCTCGGCCGCGGGGAAGCGCAAAGCCCTCTCCACCTGCGCGTCCCACCTGGGCGTTGTGGTGCTCTTCTACGGATCCCTCGTGTCCATGTACTGCCGGCGCAGCTCCAGGAGCTCCCGGGAGCAGGACAAGGCGGCCTCTGTGTTCTACACCATGGTGACGCCCATGCTGAACCCCTTCATCTACAGCCTGAGGAACCAGGAGGTGAAGGCTGGGCTCTGGAGGCTGATGGCGAAGAAACACTCACCTGAAAATTAGTGTTTCCTTTTTTATTTGTGTTTGCTACCTGGTGTTTTAATTTCAGGAATGTAGGGCCTTCTTGACCACTTGTACAGCTTGAGGACCAGGGACTCTTCATCTGTTCTGATTACAGCTATTTGAGACCATTTCCTTCTTTTAAGGGAAAAAAAAGAGAAACTTTTCTCCATAGGCCTGATTGTGACACTCTCTGGGTGTTTAGACATCAGGGTATCCCAGATAATGCAAAAATAAAATGCAGCAGGAAAGTTTCTAAAGTGTTCTCCCTTCTTGCAATTAGCAGTTGCAGCGCTTCTCCAAATCCTGAGCTGTTTCCCAATCCCTGAATCTCCATTTCTTACACCAGTTCTTTTTACTTCCCTATGATGCCAAGAATCCAATTATATATTTCAAGNGAAGTAGGACATAAACCCTCAGGCTTCCATTGAACTTCCTGGAACTGATGGTGTTTACTTACCAGTGCAAGTCTCCTGCTGAAGGAGCTGCTTCCAAAGTCATCCATTCCAAGGGGAATTTCCTGTGTGCCACCACAGGGTGGGCAGTGACCCAGCTCAAGGCCCAAGCTTGCTCAAAGAACAGAGAGCCCTCATCCTATGGATCCTGGTGGAATTACAGCCACTGCTCCCTATCCTGGCATTTTGCTCATATTTTGGTTTTATCATTAAACAGGTTTTGCTTAGTTTTGAGCAATTGTGCAATTTCCTCTCTGAAATAAACCATGAGACACAGAGGAAGGAAAACCAAACTATCAGAACTACAGTGAAAATGAGCGCAGGAGGAGTGTCAGGAATGCTGACCGGGAGCAAACGTGGGGTAGAAACAGTTAGAGAATCCCAGAAACCTTTTTAGGTTGGAAAAGCCCTCTAAGATCATGGAGCCCAACTGTTAACCCAGCATGGCCTTACCCCACATCTGAGCTCAGGCTGTAGAGGTGACACCTGAGAGCCCCTTCCAGAGCCTAAAGGGGCTCCTGGAGAGCTGCAGAGGGACTCCGGGCAAGGCCCTGGAGGGGCAGGACGAGGGGGGGTGGCTTTACACTGACAGAGCATTTAGATTGGATTTGGGGAATAAACTCTTCCCTGCGATGGTGGGGAGGCCCTGGCACAGGTTGCCCAGAGAAGCTGTGGCTGCCCCATCCCTGGAAGTGTCCAAGGCCAGGTTGGACAGAGCTTGGAGCGGCTTGGGATAGTGGAAGGTGGCCCTGGCCATGGCAAGGGGGTGGAATGGTATGAGATTTAAGGTCTCTAAACACAGTCCCATGCCAACACATTGACCCTCCAGCTTTTCGGCTCCAAGGCCTGGATCTGACAAACAAAGCAGCTGGAGAAGTTCACTTTGTCTTTAACAAGTTTCTTCCTTGTTTTCCTTCGCTAATTAGTCTCTCATGGCTCATTAAGAAGAACAAAAGAAATTGTTGAAAAGCCCTCTGAGAAGTTCCATGATGATAATTAAGAAACTTTCTTGGCAAAGCCCAGAAGATCTTGTTAAGCTGATGATGCCTTGAAGGGTGGTTGGTCTCCCAGGATCAATTCTTGCTCTGGGAATGGAAGCAGCATCCCTTGTGGTGGAAATAGCTGTGAGCACCTGCATGGTGGGACCCTGGAGCTCAGACTTGCTGGTGGGCTTTCTCAATTCTTCATGTAAACCTGAGAATCTTGACCTGAAGGAGAGTGGGTTTACACTGGATATAGGGAAGAAATTCTTCCCTGGGAGGTTGGTGAGGCCCTGGCACAGGTTGCCCAGAGAAGCTGTGGCTGCCCCATCCCTGGAAGTGTTGAAGGCCAGGTTGGACAGGGCTTGGTCTAGTGGAAGTTATCCCTGCCCCCTGCAGGGGGGTTGGAATGGGATGAGCTTTAGAGTCCCTTCCCACCCAACTTTGGTATCAAAATCTCTGTCTTGCCAAGCTCTTTATCATTTAATTCTGTCAATTACAACTTCATCCAGGTCCAAATCCACCTTTCCTAGTTCCCTCCAGACCTAAAACATCTCTTCTCCTACTGGTTTGTTTGTTTGTTTTTTCCTAGAAAACAGGAAGACTGCTCACCTTCCATTTACTTTTCAAATGGAAGTGAATTCTCATGCAACTCCTCAGAACACAACATCTACACAACAGAACTCCAAAGGGAAAAGTTTTCTGCTCCACCTTTCCCTGCTGCAGCCAAGGCTTATCCCTCTGCAGGGTCTGAGCTCATCCCACCCCACAAAGGTGTCAACAGGTGAGAGACAACCAAAACGAGGGGTGTGGAGGAAGAAGAAGGGGAAGTGTCTGCTGAACTTTTCCAGACCACCCGAATTGTGAAAGGAAGTTGTAAGATTGCACTGAGTTTGCCCTCAAAAACAACAAATCTCCTTTTGAACTCATTAGGATGAGTAGAAATTAGAAGGATTTTTCCATTATAAGTGCCTGCCAAGAAAAGATGAAGGATTGCTGGTCTCTCCCCAGTGTTGTGGCTGCCCCTGTATCTTCTTTATTGAGCCATAATTTGGAGAACTGTTGGTTTGGGGTTTTTTAGGGCCTTTCCAGACCCAAACAGCTCCCAGCTATCCACAGATCAGGTGCTGGAGATTATTTCACTTATGAAAACCAAGTCACATGTTTAAAGTTTGGGTGAAATGCACCAGTTAGGTTTTCATGATGTGTTTTGGCACTTGGACACTTGCATTTCCCTTGATATTCCAAAATGTGTCTTGAGATCTTGACTTGCATCAGGTTTTTATCCCTCTAAGTCAGAAAAAAAGCCTTTTATCTTACTCATTTATCAATGAAATTTAAAAATACTCTTATTCTTCCCAAATGCTCCCTCCCACCCTTGCAGCTTGGCTCTTATAAATAACTCACAGATAACAATTAGGAATTTTATTGGAGTTTAGGGAAAAGGACAATAATCTTGCAAGAAAAATACATATTGATCAGTGCAAAATAAATTATAAACCAATAAAACTGTGATTTGCTCTTCCTGAGAGAAACAGAGGTTTAATTGGAATAATACCCTGGAATAATTCTCTCTGATTTTTTCCAACAGCCTCGTGGCTGCAAAGGGAATTCAAGTCTGAGGTTCCCACTCCAGTTTCATTCCAAGGAAGATGTGACTGATGAGGTCTGTTTCTTCAGAATAAATATTGTCATTGAGTTTTGTGAGGAACTGTGGAAGAACCCATATAAAATTGTGAGGATCAGGGAAAAATCCAAATAATTTGATTTCATTTTTTTATTCTTGCTTTGGAGGAACAGTTTGCTTCTACAAGGGCATGGAGTGGCAGGACCACAGGGAACAGGTTTAAGGTGAGAATAGGTTTAGATGGGATTCTGGGAAGAAATTCTTCCCTGTGAAGGTGGGGGGGCCCTGGCACAGGTTGCCCAGAAAAGCTGTGGCTGCCCCATCCCTGGAAGAGTTCCAGGCCAGGTTGGATGGAGTTTGGAGCAGCCTGGTCTATGGAAGGTGTCCCTGCCCATGGAGTGTAAGCCCAGATGATCTTTAAGGTCCCTTCCAACCCAAACCATTCCAGGATTCTCTGATGCCATGAGCTGCACCTCTCTGATGCTGGAAGAAGTTTAACATCCTCCTCCTGCCCTTCCCCAGGGCAGCCTTCACCTCCTTGTTCCTCAGGCTGTAGATGAAAGGGTTGAGCATGGGGCTGACCACGGTGTAGAAGACAGAGGCCACCTTGTCCCGGCTGCCATGCCGGGATGCCGGCTGCAGGTACATGAAGAACAGGGAGCCGTAGAACACGGACACGGACACCAAGTGGGAGGCACAGGTTTGGAAAGCTCTGGCCCTGCTGGGCGCCGAGCGCATCCCCAGGACGGCGTGGAGGACGCGGCCGTAGGAGAGCAGGATGACCATGCTGGTGCCCAGCCCGTTGGCGGCGGCCAGGGCGAAGATGGCGACCTCGGCGCCGCGGGTGTCGGAGCACGCCAGCCTCAGCACGGGGCCGGCGTCGCAGAAGAAGTGGTCAACATGGTGGGGCCCACAGAAAGAGCCCCCAAACGTGCAGCTGGTGTAGATGAGGGCGCTGAGGGAGGCCACCAGGTAGGACCAGGCCACCAGCTGCCAGCAGGCCCGGGGGGACACGGCCGTGACATAGCTCAGGGGGTGGCAGATGGCCACGTGCCGGTCATAGGCCATGGCGGCCAGGAGGTGACACTCGGCTGTGGCAAAGAGAGCAAAGAGGTGGAATTGTGTCAGGCAGCCAGCCCAGGAAATGGTTTTGTTCCCAAATAGCAGATCCGTGAGCATTTTGGGGGAGATGATGGTGGAATAGCAGACGTCGGCCAGGGAGAGGTGGGTGAGGAAGAAGTACATGGGGGTGTGGAGGCTGGGAGCCAGCCAAACCAGGACCATCAGCCCGATGTTCCCCACCAAAGTGACCACGTAAATCAACAGAAAGAGCCCAAAAAGAGGAGCCTGTGCCCAGGGAGTGTCTGTAATTCCCAGGAGGATGAATGTGGGCTGTGTGTGATTTCCTCCCATGGCCAAGTGTTACCTGCTGAGGCAAAGGGAAGAAATACATCAAAAACGTAAAACCTGGAATTCCACTTTCCTTCATATTTAACTCCAATCAATCACCATTTTAGTTGCCATACTTTGGTATATTCCATATATTTTCCAAACATAAATTCTATACTTTTCTATTTATCTGTTGCCTAGAAAAGAACATGGAGCTTGAAGAAACACAAATGGCAAATTTGCTTTTCCATGCTTGGATACCTAAGATTATGGATTTATTCTGGCACATGTTAGTTAAGAATGAAGAAAAGAATCAGATATTTATGCCCTTTTGGTTTGAAAGAAATTTGTTTCAGAAGACACCTTGGAGGAATCTATTGGAGATAACATAAACCTAGAGTGGGAGAAAGTCCCAGTGCCAGTGAAATCCCAGATTATACCACATTAAGAACATTTTTCCTTGGCTTTTAATTATTAATCCAGTCTATCAAACTGTTTTATATCACTCACACTGGATAAAAATCACATGGATAAATTAATGTTTTATACCTTTCTGAGCTCCAGTAGGCTGAAACATCCAAAAACCATGGGAAGTAAGATAAAACTTACATGGAATGGAAATGAGTTTTAAAACAATCCAATTCCAGAGGCTGATTTGTTAACAACTGCATTCTGCTGACAATTCTTTATAACTAAATAAGACTTGTCCTTAACACTTCCATGAATCCGTTTATCTTGCTTTAGCTGCTTAAGGAAAACAAAAAACAATTTGCAGAAGCCATTAGTCCAATTTATCATTAAAAAATCCTACTTTGGAAGGCTGTTTTCCACCACAGCCCAAAAAAAAGAGGATATGAGGACATGAAGAAAGAAGTCAACTTCTTTCTCTTGGATTTACAGCTCTTCCTGTGCCCTCACTGCAGTGGTGGGAGCCAAGGGTTTATCCCAAATGCAGCAGAGAACATCCAGGCTGATGTGGAGAGGGATGTGCTCCTTCCCTGACTCTGGGCACATGGGTGACAGGGCTGTAAATATGTTCCCTCTCCTCTCCCGGGACAAAACTCTCAGGGCTCCTCATGACACAGCAAATAAACAAAGAAAAGAGAGAGGGGGAAAAAAGGGGGGGATAGAATGGAATTCTGAAATCTGTTGTGCTTCAGGGATCTCAAATCCATCATGTGGATGAGCCACCACATCACATGGACACACGGTACCAGCAATGACCGGCTGGTCAGAGAGTCCCCAAGTGTCACACAAAGCACCTCAGACTCTGGAGCTGCTGATGGCCCTCTGTGGACACCACACAGCCCAGTTTTCCTTCAAGGATGGGATTATCCACGTTGAGGTACCTGCAACCCAGATGTCCACAGCTGAGCAGGCAGCTCTGGGCACTTTCACACAGTGACTAATTGTCCCAGAGTGAACCAATCTGCATTAATCACCCCATCTGGGGGCTCCATTCACACCTTGAACCTCAAACTCTATTTAAGCTCAGCCCAAGGAAGCTGTTCCCCCCTGGAGTTCTGCCGGAGAAGTCCTGGTTGCCAGTTTAACAACATGTGCACATCCTTGGATCCCTTAAATCTACACCTTGTCTTGGTCACTGATCCAGCCCTGGCCAGGGATTGAGTTGGGTTTTGGATGTTTCAGCCTGCTGGAGCTCATAAAGGTATAAAACATGATTTTATCAATGTGAACTTTATCCAGTGTGAATGATGTAGAACATATAGGATTCATAATTAAAATAAATAATGGATAAAGAAAAAAATATAGGATTTAGGTCAATCTTGGACCTGCCTCATTGTCACCAGCTCACCTGGTGGTTTGGAGTCTTGGCTCAGAGAACATCAGGAGGTTTGGAATAAACCTGGTTCTTGTTTACAAAGCAAGCTGGAAGGTGGAAAAATAAGGTTTTTGGGGAAGACAGTGGTGATTTGGTGCAATACAGTCCTGGAAAAAAGATAAAATTGATCTGATTTGGATCAAAGAAATAGAGCAGAAATGCTCATGAGAGCAAAAATTTCCATTTTTTTTGGAAAATGCACAAAGACAGAGGAAGGATATAGTGATAAACAGTTCAAAGGTTTATACTTAATTACTTGATAATTATTTAACTTCTTTTACAAGCTGTTTGGCCTTCTTGGTTGTTCTTTTCTAAGTGTCAAAAGTTTCTCATGGAAATAAGTGGATTTCCTGGTTTTATTTATTATTTTGAGAAAAGGGGTGTTTGAAGTTGTGCCTGGGGAACTGGGAATAAAGCAGGAACTAGTGGGAGTCAGCGTTGAAATTTTGGTATGGAAACTCACCAAATTCCAACACTGATGTTAAAATGTTGCTGTTTGCAGAGCTACACCCAACCAAAACATCACCACGAGCTGGATGATCTTTAGGACCCCTTCCAACCCAAACCATTCCAGGATTCTGTGACCCTGCATGGGTTTCCTTTGGACAGGGCACATCCTCTTCCAGCCTACCTGGAGTCTCTTGATCCATCTAATTCCACCTAAGATATCACAGGATGTATTATTGATAACTGACAGATAAATCCCATCTGTGGATCCAAACTGTACTTTGTGGGCAGCTGAGATATTCCTGGGAATACCTGGAGAAGACAAAAAAGGTTAAGTGGACTTTGGATCATGTTCTGACAGGTGGGTCCTGCACAGAGCTCCTGGTGCTAAATCAGGAGTAGCCTGGAAGCCTTTTGGGCTCATTCCTTACTTGGAGGCTTGGATCAGCCCTCACCCCCTGTAATCCCAGCTGGCTGCTCCAGGGATCCATCCAAGATGGCATGAACTGTTTGCAATGAATACCTGGAGCAAACCCACACACTGACCCTGAAATGAAGTGATATTCACTCTAAAAATTAAATAATATTTCTATTAAAGGATGTTTTGCTGATGGAGAGAGCTCCTCAATGAACCTTCTGGTCCCAATGTTCCTCTGGTGAGGTAAGAATTGGATTTTTATCTTTAATCCTTTTATTCTGAATTGTTTTGTTATCAGGGACAGGGAATTTTGTCTGGCTCTTTTTTTCCCTCCCTCATGCCAGGGCTCTCATCCATGCCTTGTTTTCAGCTGGAAATGAAGTGGGATTCATGGAGGTTTGTGAGGGAGAAGAAAATCCAGTAACATGTGAGTGTTGGTGCACACATTCAACCCAAGAATGTTTTGCATTTTTTGTATAAATATATGGGATAATGTACATTTGATATTGAGTTTTAATATATATTTATAATTTTGGATCAGAAAAGACATCTAGGAGATGCCTCACCCTAGGATAGCAAGTTATACATTTATATCCATATAAATTTACAGATATGGGTCTTGGAGCACCCTGGGCTGTGGAACATGGCCCTGCCCATGGCAGTGGGGTGGAACTGGATGATCCTTAAGGTCCCTCCCATCCCAAACCATCCCAGGATTGTGTGAAAGGTGTCAGGATCCCCTGTAAAAAGGTTATGTGGGTTTAACACACGAGACATTCCAGACTTCTGTGATTTCTGGGCTGGACCAGGGAGGCAGCTCCCATGCAAAGCCTTTTCTAGGAAAGATGGAAGGACAACATCTAAATGGATTAAATTGCAGTTTCAATGCAGTTTGGAGATAATGAGATATCGCCCATAAGCCAAGTCAATGAATTCATTAATAAATAGCTCCATATTTGAAAACAGGGTAAATTTCCAGGTTCAATTGAACCAGTCACCTTTGCCCTGTCCTTTTTCCACCCCCAATTTCTGCCTCTCAAAGCCTTCAAACAAAGCTCTAATTAGCTTTCCACTTTATGCCCCTGGTGGTTTGCTAAAAACAAAGTCAAGAATATTACCAGTGGAGTTTGTATCCGGAGATTTGCACTTTGGCAGTGGGGAGAAGGGACTGAAAAATAACAAAGCAAAGCAAGAAAAAACCTGAACACCTGAAATTAAAAAATGAAGGGGGATAATTATCTTAAAAGTCCGATTTTTAGGCAAGAAACAACTCCTGACAGAAATTGCAGCTGCCTCATTTCTTCTCATTCTGGATTAAAACTTGATGCTGGCAAGGATGACAAATCAACCTGGCTTTTGTTGTCAAAACCCCCCTTTCCTTGTAAAAAGTTGCATTTCATCCACTTCATCTAATGAATTTAATTCCTGTTTTTACATGAACAACTTATTTTTGCTCCTTTAGTGCACCATGGTGCTCCATTGGCAATCCCAAGGGATGTTAAAGGGCCATAAAAATCCTTTTAAGGTATGAAATGGAAGAGTGGAAGGGGGAAAAGGTTGAAAAAACCGTATTTCTTATTTGTCATCATCATCTATTGGACATTGCTGTGAACATGATCTCCTTTTTACTTTACATAAAACCTCCTTTTTTCCTGTAAATCTTGTGTAGCAAAGTGTCTTGTTCCTGCTCAGGAAACTGAGAAATAGGCAATAAATAAAACAGTGGCATCATGTGGCTGATCCCACCTCGATATTTTATTTTCCAAGCATCAGCTCCTGAGCCTGTTGAAAATTTTGGGTGTTTGAAGTTCTCCTCACATTTGGAAATGATGCTTTAAACTGCATTTTATTTTTATCTTAGGACAATTTTCAGCTGATTCTTCAGGTTGTCTGAATCCTTCAGGTGGGATTAGATGGGATAGGGGGAAGAAATTCTTCCCTGTGATGGTGATGAGGCCCTGGAATGGATTTCCCAGACAAGCTGTGGCTGCCCAAACCTGGAAGGGTCCAAGGCCAGGTTGGACAGGGCCTGGAGCAGCCTGGGCTGGTGGAAGGTGTCCCTGCCTTATGGATTATCCATAAGGTCCCTTCCAACCCAAACCATTCCATAACACAGATACTGTCAGAAATTCCCCCTGGGGATAGTTTCAGGATGTATTAAACAATTAAAGGCAGCATTTCTGAGCTGTTATTTTTCAAATAGCACCTTCTGCTGCCATCAATTTTTAAATTGCCATATCCTGACTTGGCTGTGAAGGATTCCAGGACTCCTCAGGGCTTGGCTCCCCCTCACCTGGTGTGAGATGTTATCCTCTGACTTGTTTTTATCCCTGGCTCTGTGAATTCTCTGCAGGGCAAAGCTCTGGAAATGTGGGTGTTACATGGTGGAAGCCCTGGTGTATCTCTGCAGCTGGGGCTGGGAGCAGCTGGAAGTATGAAAACTGCTTCAATGGGACCTAGGAACAAAGAAGAGCAAAACTCCACCTTCAGGTAGGTTTAGATGGAATATTGGGAATAAATTCTTCTCTGGGAGGGTGGGGAGGTGCTGGCACAGGTTTCCCAGAGAAGCTGTGGCTGCCCCATCCCTGGAAGTGTTTAAGGCCAGGTTGGATGGGATGACCTTGGTGAATCCTAGGGCAGCTCATTGGAAGCTCTTCTACTGCTTCACCCAAAGATTTTATGGAATTTGGGTGCCACAATGGAGATCCTCACCACAGGAGGACAAGGATGAACACTCCATTAGTTATTCCACACCAACCACCTGCTTCTCAGCAGGAATAAAATATAACCCATGGGTTTTAATTGAATTTATTTCCATCTCAGGAATCCGATCCGACACACAAAGTAAAGTTGGTTGGTTGAGTAAGAAGTGAGGCTGGACTTTAGTTAAGCAAGAAATTAAGGTCAATTCTCTGATGGCAGCAGGTGGATTCTGCTTCTGGGGGGAAATTCAGCCCCAAAAATGTTTGGTTTTCCTTCTTTTTAACACCTCTGGCATCTCCATGTGGGTGATGAAAGCTCTAAATCCTCCTTAATAGCTACAGGAGACCATGGAACACCTGAAAGATGTCGGGTTCAGAGGATGAAACTCCACCCTTCAACCAAGGCTCATGCAGTAATGAGGATTTCCAGGTTTGGATCCATTTGTCAGGAGCAAGCAGTGGCTACTCTTGGTTTACCCTCTGGTATAACTCTGTCAAGCCATGATTATCCACGAGAAAAATCTGTATTTATTTATTTATTCTATCTGTCATAGAGTAGGGGTTTAGGAGCTGCTCTTCTCTCCCTGGTGAACAGCAAGATGCAACATGAATTTATCTTTTACCTCCATATCAAGCATCACATCTAAAACAACGTGAGGTAAGACAAATCCCAGCTCTTATTCCTACACCAGGAAAAAATACACTAAGAGAAGTCCCATTTTCCAGTGCTTTCACCTAGAAAATCTCTTCCTGGGACACGGGGAGCAGGAATTTATTCCTCAAGTGCTCAGACTGGAGAGGGAATTGTCAAAAGATGAGAAATAATTCCATTTTCCTAGGAATTATCAGGAAAATAATGGAATTCCATGTGTAAGTGGGGTGAGGAAAAACTAGGAGGAAGCCTTGCAACTTATTTATGATTTATTTCGGTATGGTATTTCCCTTCTTAATGGCTTAAATATGCCCTTGCTTCCAAATACATTGAACAGGGATACTGGTGCCAGGAAATTGTGGGTTTTTTTCTTTTAAGGAGAATTTACCTTTTATTGACTGAAGGTTTTGTAACTGATTGACAAAAATTTACATTCTTATCTCTATCAATGGATTTATGTGCATTAAACACTTTAATCTAAAGACAGAAAGCAGCTGAACTGCATATATAAAATGTTCACTATGGCTGGAGAAAATGAGACGTTTGCATCTGAATTTATTGTCCTGGGCTTCACCACCTGAGTAGAACCACAGGTGATGTTTTTTGGCTTGTTCCTTGCCCTCTACATGGTCGCTCTCCTAGGAAATCTGGGAGTCACTGTGTTGATCCAGATCAATCCGTGCCTCCACACCCTATCTACTTCTTCCTGAGCCACTTGTCCCTGCTGAACATCTGCTACACCTCCACCATCATCCCCCAGAGCCTGAGGGATTTTTTGGTGGAGAAAAAGGTGATTTCCTTCACGAGATGCATTGCCCAACTCTTCTCCTTCACCACCTGGGCCACCACCAAGTGCCACATGCTGGCCACCATGGCCTACAACCACCACGTGTCCATCTGCAGGCCCCTGCTCCACTCTGTGCTCATGTCCCAGAGGATTTGTGTTGGGATGTTGGCCGAGGTCTACCTGGCTGGAATAGGTTCAGGCTGGAGCTCCACTCTCCTCACTATTTCCATATTCCACACCCTGTTCTGCCACTCCTGGGCCACCCAGCACTTTTTTTGTGATGGGCCCCCACTGCTGGCCCTGTCCTGCTCCAACACCCACACCAGCGAGGCCGTGGTGGCTGCCATGGTGAGGTTCAGCGTGCTGAGCACCACAGCCCTCATCCTGGAGTCCTTCTTGTCTGTCCTGCGGATCTGCTCAGCAGCCAGGCAGCACAAGGCCTTGTCCACCTGCGCCTCCCACCTGGCCTCCATCATTCCATTCATGGCAGCTCCATCCTCATGGACCTGCACCCCATCTCCAGCCACTCACTGGAGCAGGACAAGTTCATCTCCCTGGTGAACTCCATCACCATCCCCACGCTGAGCCTGTTCATCTACAGCCTCAGGAACGTGGATGTGAGGAATGCTGTTATAAATGAATCAGCCAGTTTAATAATTAAGAGGAATTTATTTCATAATCAAAATAAAATTGCAAAAGTCATAAGCCAAAACAGTGCTGAGCCAGGCGATTGACACTGAGTGAACCACTTGCAAAATATCTTTTTCTCCAAAACTGAGTGGTTCACAAATGCTGCCTTTTTGGGGATTCTTCTTATACTTTTCTGGGCTTTGCAAGGTGCAGGAGGTGATGTTATCTTTCAGCATAGTCACGTAGTTTTTCTCTTTTGTTGCCGATCTGGTCTCCCAGAATTGGGCAGACAATTCATCTTGTTACTGGAATTCTGTTGTGGAATAAACATCTTGGCTGAATATTATCTTATGCATATTGAATGCATATTGGAGGCATATTGCTGGGATTTTTGCCACATGAGAAGATCCTTTGGAATAAACATCTTTGGAGACAGTTTTATCTTTGGTATCTGTCTCTTTCTTCTTTTATTACCTGCTGCAAGTTGCTTTTTCGTTGTCACTTGCTTTTGGTTACAAGAATGTTGTATTTTTTAATTTTTCTGCATGAATTATATTGCAATATGTACATAACAAATGCCATGAGGAAAGCAATAAGTAGGATCCTCACTGCCTGGTCCATCCGTGGCTCTCGGGCAGCTGAAAGGAGAGGACAACCCCGCTGTGTTGAGGGGTGTTGGATTTTGGACCCTCAGGAAGAGAGGTTGGATACCAGACCCTCAGGATTCCAGGGCTGTAGTCTGGACTCATCTTCCAAGCCATTGGTGCCGTGATGGTGATGAGACATCTCCTGGCATTTTCCAGAGTGCAGGAACAGAGCGGGAATGTGGCAGAGCAGAGCCTGGGTGGAAGATGAGGCACCACCCTCAGGGACATTCCCTGTGCTGCACGACAGGAGCTGGGGAGACTCCAACCCTTCAGGGGGCTGCCCTGCCCTCCCTCGATTTTTCCCCGTTTTGGGAGTTGTTCATGTGGAAAGGGCTTTTATGGGAGCACCGAGCTGCCAAGACACTGGGACTCGTTTTGTGCCTTCTCTGGGGGAGAGGAAAAAGGGAGATGGAGGAGTTCAGGGGATGATGGTGTCGTTTGGGACACACTAGTGTCTCTGGAGGGGGAGCGGGTGAGTGAGGGATGAGAGGGGTCAGGCGGGTCCGCCCAAAACCCATGGGAGCTTATAGCCCAAAAAATGCCTGAAAATTCTTGAGGGGTTTGTGTGTAAAGTACTTAAAACTGCAAAGGTTCTCGTTTTCTATATATTGAGAAATAATTTACATATAAATTGTTTAAAGATAACCCCCCATATCTGCTGTGTTATAGTCAGGATTTTAGACTGTAAGAAATTCTGAATATGGATCTCTAGGATTTGAAAATAAAAATACAAAGTTTGTGTATATAAATGAAACAATAAAGAGCTTGAAGAAGTAAGAAAAGATGATCTGTCTGAAGGAACTAGAAACAGTTCTGTGTATGCGGAGTTCTTTCTCCCTCCTCCCGCTGGAACACCCAAAATCCGGGATCTGGGGTGGGATTGAAATTGGGGTTTATTGGCACCCCTAAAAACGCTGCGCATGCGCGGTGGCCGCTACGCCCTCAGTGCTGCCGCCTTGTGGGCACAGCCGGTACTGCAGCTCCGAGCGCTGCGGGCGCTTCCAGCGGCTCCACCGGCACCAGGAGCGGGAGCGGGACTGGGACATGGAGCAGGACTGGGACCGGGACAACGACGGGGACGGGCCGTGCGGGCCCGCGGCGGGGCCGCTCCCGG
>VWYP01016123.1:5670-17707 GCA_013400435.1 Pycnonotus jocosus
GGGGTTTACATTCTCCATTCCAAGGGAGGCTCCTGCCTTCCTCAGCAGACACCTGTCTTTCCAAACCAGGACACCGGAGTTTCTGAAGTTTGCTGCTTTCAAAGGAGCCTGTTTGAAAGTCAAGAGAGAGGGTTCCAGCCCTTTGCAGGATGAGCTGGTGACTCCTGAAGTATCCCATCAAACTCCTTGCCCTGGAAATCTTCAGGCCTGACCTGCAGAGGAGAGTCCAGAGGCCCCAGGATGGCTGAGCTCAAAGGGATGTGTTACACCCTCAGGGTGCTGTAAAAGCCTTTTGTTTCTGCTTCCTAATGTACTTTTCCCTGAGCTGTCAGTGCCTTGGAATTGCCCTGCCCTGCTAAAACCTGTGTGGTTCTGCCTGTCCTACAGAGAAAAGGGGGGAGCCAGGAGGACTGAGCACCCCCATTCTGCCCTGCTGGGGCCTGGGAAGTGCTGGGATGGGGGTGCTGGCTGGGGATGGCTTGGCAGGGAGGGACAGATATTCTCCGCTTGCAGAGTTCCTGTGGGAGGCACAAGCAAGGCTGGAGGGAAATGTGAGGTAGGCTTGGGAATTCCACATTTTTCAGAGCATTTCCATAAATAAGAAACTACCCAGCTGTTCTCTGCGTGCCCACAAGCACTCCCTTGTCCAGAGATGATCCTCTCTCCAAGGAAGCATTGGGAATAAGAACTAGTCCAGGCTGGATGGGGCTTGGAGCAGCCTGGGGTAGTGGGAGGTGTCCCTGCCCATGGCAGGGGCTGGGATCAGCTTTAAAATCCTTTCCAACCCCAACTGTTCCATGATTCACTCTTTCTAAGTGTTCAACCCTTCTGAAGACCCTCCCCAGCCACTCCTTTTTCCCTGGTTCTGTGGAGATCCCGATGTTTTCACTCCATGGCCCAAACCTGGAGTATTTTAGCAGGAGACAAACTGGATGTGTCCTTCCCTTCCCTCACTGACAGCACATCTCAAATTGGAGCAGATGCAGAGCTTTTATCCTGACACTGTCTGTCAAATGTAAGAACATAATTTTTGATCCACTTTAGAGAAAATCAAAATGTTTAATCTAGAAAAACTTGAAATGCATCATCAACCCATCCACCCCCCTTTGCTTTTTCTTTCAGAACCAATTGCTGGAGCAGTGGAGGTGCATGTAGGTTTGATTATTCTAAAGCTGCATGCTTGGTGAGAATATTATTTCTTCCCAAATATTAACCTTCCTTCTTTGCTTGCATCTGTTGGTGACAAGCTCACACTGACACACATTACTGCCTATTGATTCCTCATTGAGATAGTTTCAATTCCTCAGTGAGATGCTTTATTAGAAAAATTTACTCCCTGTGAAACAAATCTAACAACTTTTAGAAAGATCTTGTGATGACATCAAGCAGCCATGAAACTGTGGTGCTGCACCCTGGTTCAAAATTGACTCTGTTCAGCAGTTTCATGTGTTATCACCTCATCTACCTCTTCCCTGGTTTTGTCAGAAATGGCAAAAATCTCCTGAGGTTCCCTCAATTTTGTTGTTTTTCTTATGCAAGAGAAGAAAATCTGACCAAATTCATGGAGTCCTCAACCTTCCATTTTACTGGCTGAGGTCTGTTTGCATCTTGTAAACAAGATTTAATATTCCTTTAAAAAATCTCTGTAGAGCTGAATTCATATTTCATTAAAGTATCAAAGTCTTGTTTAAAGTTCCAAACCTTGGACATCCTGACTTTGAGACTCCCACAGAGCTGCTGTAATTTGGGACAGGATATTCTCCTCCTGAGTTCAGCACTCAATATTTCACTGGGGTTTTTGTAACTCGTTCCAGTGTTGGAAAACAGCAAAGACAAGTATTTGCTCTCCATTTCATTGCTCCCTCGGGACTCTGATTAACCTGCTGCTCATTCCTTTCCCGAGGTAAATTCATGGCTTTGTTCTTTCTCTGTGTAGGAGGAGGAAAAAAAAAAAAATCTTTGCCATCAGTGCTGTGTGAATCCCTGCCAGGCTGGTGTGAGCTGTTCCTGGGCAGGGGTGGGCACCAGGCAGGTCCTGGCAGGGCTCAGGGGCTGCTTTGCTTTGGAATCTTGCCCTGCCCAGTGACTCCTGCTGCTCATCACATCCACAGCATTCCTGGGGGCCACGCAGCCAAGAAATGAAATGTTCAAGTACAACTCGTAATAGACCATTGGGCTGTAGAAATTACAACTCTAGACCAGCAAATGGCCGATTTTAAAGCTGTCTCTTCTAAAGAGGGCTCTCCCCTGGGCAGCCCCAACCAACCCAAAGCATTGACAGCCCCCTGAGCAGTGCAGGAAATCCAGGGCATGTCCCAGATCTTTATAAATCCAGGCCTGAGGCGCTGCTGTGATGCAGCAGGGCTGGGATTCTGCACCTTTGCTTGCTCCCAATCTCAACACATCCTCCCCAAATCCCTTTCTCAGGGCTCCTGTTGATCTCCTGCAGGCCCCTCACAAAGCAGAGTGCTGGGGGATGGTGCCTCCACAGATGTCTGGGCTTTCTGCTTTGTTAAATCCACACCCCTTATTTTAACATGCAAATTCCTTGGCTAGGAGAAGAAGGAAATGCACATTTCTTTTCTTTTTCATAATCATCTTTGCTAGTCATAGGGCAGTTGGAATAATGTGTTCTCTTTGAAATGAAAACAAAGGCATAAAAATAGAGCTTCAGAACCCAGAACAGTGGCAAGATCTTTAAATAAATCCCCTCAGAATACTCGATTTTCAAATTGGTTGCTTCAAATAGATTCACCATCTCACCTTCTCCCCAGAAGATGCTTTTATCAGATCCAAAACTAAAGAGCACTTAGAAGAGCTTTAGTGAGGCTTTTCTAACAATTGTCTGTTAGACCTTAGCCAAAATCAAATGTGTGTTTGTGCCTAGGTACATTCAGTTTTCTTTGCAGTTCTCCTTGGTGCAGTTGTTCATTCTTTGCAGTTGTCTCCATTCCTGGCCCCTGCTGTTAAATTGCTGCTGCATTTCCCTGCAGAGGAGGCTGCACTTTATTGATAGATGAAATGATTCCAAATAATCCATTGTCCAAGGCAGTAAACTATTTCTCTTTAGATAAAGCCCCTTAGCCGGAATGTGCAGCTTAACAAACAAATAAAACAATGCCAAACTGACTTGTGGATGAAAGAGGGGGGAACCCTGAGGATTGAACTGGTGAAGTGAAAGGAATCCATTGTCTGGGCAGTGTCCACCACCTCATCCTCTCACACTGAGGTCACTGGAGCAGGCAGTGTCTGCTGACCCTCAGGACTTGTGCTTGGCTTGCAGCAAAGCAAACATCCCTGGGATGCATCCTGCAGGAAGGCAAATCCATCACAGAGCTCACAGCCTGGGAATCTGGTGCCTGAGCTGCCCCAGCTGCCTCCTTGGTGCCAAGGAATCCCAATCCCTGGAAAAGAGCTTTCCCTGCTCCCTGAGGCCAATGAATTCCCCTGGGCCTGGCAGTGCTGGCTCTGCTCTGTAATCCCTGCCTGCTCAAGGAAAATCCTGGATGTGAGCAATGGAGCAGGTCAGGGAGCTGAGAGCATTGCTAGGCTGGCAGTGAGGATTTCACACTCCAGCAGATTGTTGTTGCCATTCCAGCACCTCCAGCACTGAGCTGGCTGGAGCACAGTGCTGGGGCTTGGCAAATCCAAGCTTGTGGGTTCTGGCTTTTCTACAAACTCACTGTGTGAATTTTGGCAACTTGTTTAATTTCCCTGAGCGGGTTCCAAAACCTGGGGAAGTCAAGGAGAGTCTTTCCTGAAGCTTAAATATACTTTAATTAGGCTCCTTAGGTCTCTGTAGTCTATAATGTGGGAAATGCTCTGCCTCTCCTATACTGGCTGCAAGCTCTGCATGACAGGGTTTGTTCCTGGCTGGGAGCACAGCAGAGCCCTGATTTGGGTTGGCATCCTGGAGAGTCAAAGCAAACAGAACCTGTGAGCACCCCACAGACACAGGAACTGAGCTGTGGCAAGCATCATCCTTCCAAATGCTGTGCTGCTCATGGGGGGAACACACAGCAGAAGGACTTGGATGGCTCATGATTATCCACTGCAAAAATAAAACCACTCAAAGGCAGGCAGGGTTAGCCTCAATGCAGGGGTTGCACTGGTGCTGAAATAACAGGGAGGTTATTGTAGAATCACAGAATTCCAGGATGGCTTGGGTTGGATGGATCTTCAAACTCATCTCAATCCACCCCCTGCCATGGGCAGGGACACCTTCCACTGTCCCAGGCTGCTCCAAGCCCTGTCCAACCTGGCCTTGGGCACTGCCAGGGATCCAGGGGCAGCCACAGCTTCTCTGGGCACCCTGTGCCAGGGCCCCACTGCCCTCCCAGGGAAGAATTTCTTCCTAATTTCCAAGCTGAATCTCTCCTCTTTTAGTTCCCCCTTGTGCTATCTCTACCTGCTCACACAGAAAGTGGCTCTCCCTCTTTTCTAAGCCCCCTGTAAGAACTGCAAGGCCTCAGTGGTGTCCTCCAGAGCCTTTTCCTCTCCAGACACATCAGTATGGCTTTAGCAGAAAGGAGGATTCCTGCAGGCATTTCCTGGTCTGCAAAAGGCAGAGCCTCCTTCGGCAGAGCCCAGCCCAGCATCTCTCGTGTCAGAGCTGGTTCCTCTTCTGCCCCGTGGTGGTTCTGTCAAGGCACAGCTGGGGCTGTTTGCATCTCTGCCTGCAGGATCTGGGCAGGAGCTCCTGTCTCTCCCCTCCTTTTCCATCTCCTGCAGGAATCCACAATCCAGCCTCCTCCCTCCCCTCCTGCACAGCCTCAGGAGTGCAGCTGAAGCCAGAGATGTGCTGTGCATTGCTGCACGGAAATGTCAGCCAAGTGACCCTCATTCCCAGCGAGCCACAGGGCTGGGGACATCACTGACAAGCCAAGTGGGTCACAATCCAAGGCCCCTTCTCACACAAGCCCAGGCAAAGCTGGCAGTGCTGCTCCCAGTGGGACAGGGCAGCGGTGGAGCTGCTGCTGCTGCCCCAGGCTGGGGGTGGGGTTCCATTGGCTCAGATACAGATTTGGGAACAGTGGTGGCTCTGGGATGGATCTGAGGGGGTTTGGATAATAAATCTGGGGCTCCTCAATAGCCAAGGAGAGGATTATGTGGGACTGGAGCAAGGGGTAGCTGAGGGCTCTAGAGTTTTGAATCTCTGAGAGGAAGAGGAGGGAAGGGCTGGGATGGAGAGGTGTGAGGATTTACAGGGGTGGGCAGAAATGAGGAAAGCCAGGTTGGATGGGCACTGGAGCCACCTGACCTGGTGGGTGGCATCCCTGTCCTTGAACTGGCTGAGGTCCCTGGTGACCCAAACCGTGGTGTGACCTGTCAGAGGGTGACAGGGTGAAGGACACCCTGGGGACACCCAGAGTGCAGGACGCAGCTGAGGGCCAGGACTGCTTTCCCTGTGCTGGGTGCCTCTGTGCTCCTGCTGGGAGTCAGCAGCTCTGGCAATTCCTGCACAGGTGCTGTACCTGAGCAGGGACAATGCTGAGACAGCCTCAGGGAGGATCTGGAGCCCTGTGGTTTCACACCTTTAACTACAAAAGCCTTCAGCTCACCCCTGGCCTAGGCAAGAACAGGCAGGTTTCTCCCAGCCCTCTCTGCACTGCTGCAGCAATTTATGGCTCCCATGAGCTTTGCTCGTTTAAAAAGTGCCCACGGAAGCATTTCTCATGGAAAGGCTTTCCAGCATATTTTAATGGGGAAGGAGTGAGTGTATTTATTTGAAGTGGTGCACTAGAAAGCTGCTCCAAGCCTGGCATCACCACTTTGATGTAAAGAGAGGGAACACAAGCCTCATTGTGAACCCTTCATCACAGACTGAAAGACGAGCCCATGCCCAAGAACTCCCACAGCATTCAGCCTGATTTTACCGGAGTCTCCAGTAAAACTTTTAGTTCAGATGGCTTTGGCTTTTGCAAGCCTGTTCCCGAGGTCAAATCTAAGGTTGGACCAGTGAAAAATGCAGATTGAGGATTCACGTTGCTCTCTAGCACTTTTATTCTTTCAGTGCTACCCTAAGTTTCATTAACCTGGAGTTAAACTAAGGTTGTGCTGTTGGATGAGCATAATAAAATGCACTGCCTGGGCTGAGGAACATATTTCTTTCATGGTGCTTTAAGAGCTCTATAAAGCTGTGATTAAATGATGTCTAAGCTTAGCTCTTCTGCAGCATCTTGCTGAGAGCAGAATCTAAACCTTGTTGGGACCTTGTCTTTAACACAGCACTGTCACAGCGAGGTGCAGAGACACCAGACCCAGCAACTCTGCTTATTTTAAGCCAGCGACAGCTGAGGTGCCGGTGGCCCTTTGCAAATGCCTGTAACACGATGCTCTGTCAGTAAGAGCCCCGCTCATCCTGCGGCCCCAGGAATGTGTTGGTGTGTGCTCAGGGAGCAGCTGGCATGGCAGGGAGGGCTCCGAAATCCCACCCCAGAAATCCCACCCCAGCGCTGAGCTGGGCTGTTGAAGGCACGAGATGGGCAGGGTTTGTTCAAGGGAAACAGCTGCACGCAAGAGAAGAAAAAACAACGAGAAAAGGAAAAAGAAAAAAAAAAAAAGAAAATGAGGCAGGCAAAGGGGCAGAAAGAGCTGGAGCTGTGCCAGGGAGGGTCAGGTTGCCTCTCAGGGCAAGGTTCTTCCCCATTTGGTGCTGGCAGTGCCCAGGCTCCCCAGGGAATGGTCCCAGCCCCGAGGCTGCCAGAGCTTCAGGAGCGTTTGGACAGCGCTGCCAGGGATGCCCAGGGTGGGGTTGTTGGGGTGTCTGTGCAGGGACAGGGGCTGCCCTGGGGGATCCTCTGGGACCCTCCCTGCTCAGGACATTCTGTGATCTCTTGTCCAACACAGAGGGCACTCCTGGCTGTTTAGTGCAGAGGCATCATTGGGTTTGTGGCACAGCAACAAGATAAATCTGCTTCTTTTAATTGTGCTCTTTTGGTACTAGAGCAGCTTCCCTGCGGTTTACTGGGAGGAAAGTGCTCCCCTTGGAGCCAGCCTGTCCCTGCTGTGCTGCATGGCCACCCCAGAGCAGGGTTTGTCACTGCCACCACCCCAGAGCCCACTTTGGAACGGACAGAGTCATGTAAAGGAGTAAATGCTCATCAGACCTTTCCAGGGAACTTGAGCAGATTGTTTGAATGGTCCTGAAAAATCATTTCTGCCTGACTGTGAACTGCCAGGCATGGCAAGGAGCTGAAATCCGGGGTTGGAGAGGGCTGGGGATTAACACCAGGGGCTCGGGCTTGTGCAGCCAGCAAACTTCAGCAAGACTTTCCCTTGGAAGAGAACAGAGTGCTTGTTCCTGAGACGGGGAAAGCAGAGCTGTTTGCTGTGGTGTTATTTTAATAGAGCTTGTGTAACTTTACCTTGTTCTGAACTCCCAAACTTTTCTGGCTGGTAATAGGAACGCTGCCACAGCACGAACCTTGGAGCAAGAAGCCTTGGAAGCTTCCCAGGAGGGCTGGGGAATCAAAGATGTGCAGCTTAATATAGAGACAAGGTTTGAGCAGGCAGCAAAACAGCAGGGTCTGAGGGGCAGGGCCCAGGTGAAGTCACAGCATTACTCACTTTCACTCTGCCTCTCCCTCCAAAGGGGCAGCTGAGTAAGGATTTCTTCATTTGGCAAAGGCATTTCTCAAGTGGCAAGGAGAAGAGCCCTGCAGTGATTCCCAGAGGGATGATTTGCCTGGGTTCACTCAAGGACTGTAACTGCTGAGACTGCTCCCCACGGGGCTGTATGTCTGAGGCTGTCCTTGTCCAGTGAGTGAATATTCCACAGGCTGGGATGGGAAAGGGCAGCTGAAGGTGCAGGGCAGACAGTGACTGTTTCATGGCCACACACAGGCAAGTGGCAGAACAAAGAAGAAAACTCGAGGGGACTTCACATCATGGGACTGTCCCAAGGCCAGCAGGCTGCTTCCAGCAGCGAGAATGGGGAAGGGCAAAAGGGGGGTTCCTCCTGCCTCATCTGCCCCTGGGCACACAGATCTGCCCACCTTAGTCCCAATCCTGACATCCCAGTGCTGTCCTCGGAGCAAGGCCTTGAATTCTCGGGAATTTCCAGTGCAGACTTGCTCCTCGCAGCCTGCCCAGCCCCACACCCTGAATCTCCATTCAGCAGAGCCAGCAGAGGGTTTGCAAGCAGTTTCTGATCCCAGAAGTGATTTGTTCCAGTCCCTGTGACAGCTCTAAGTGCTTCAAACTGAGCAATTGGTGTTATCCACACGAGGATCTGGAAATCACAGTGATTGTGCAGGATGTGAGAGGGACCTGCCAGCTGCAGGTCACGGGCCTTTCCTACCAAAGCCACTTGAACTCCCTCCCTTGTCACAAACACGTGCTCCTGGGACAGGGCACTCTTTTCACTGCATTTGCTGCTCTCTTATGGCTCAAGATAGGAGGCTTGAAAGAAACAGCTCTTTTTCAGGCAAGCCTCCTCCTGGAATACTTGACTCAGACACTAAATAGACAGCAAAGCCACTCAATGGAAAAGGACTTTGTGTTGTCCCTGTAAATCTTTCATCCAATGCCCTCCACATGCACCAGGAGAGATCTCAGGGCATGATCTTTTGTGAGAGCATTGCAGAGATTAAGGGGTATAAATGTCAGTTCATCCACAACTCCCTGTCACTTAGCTGAACTGCTGCTCCAGCAGGCAGGGAGGAATGGGAATTTTTCTTTTCAGTCCTCCACAAGGACCTGTTCCTATGGAAAATCAACTGTTCCTCATGGATGGAGTGGGATCAGCCCCAAAAACTGGCTGGTTTGGTGTGTCCAAATCATGTCTGGGCATCCTCCAGTGCAAGGGAGACCAACTCACAATTTAGACTTGGCCACAGGGAGATAAAAGGAAAGAATCCAGTCTGACCTTGCCAAAAAGTGTGGGGTAAGTCCAGTATGTGTTCTGTCAGCCTGTCCTGAGCTGTTCCTGCAGGATGTTGTGGTTTCACTGTGGCTGGAGCTGTTCAGGGGAAGGCTGGACCTGCCATGATCTGGTTGACAAGACAGTGGCTGGTCATAGGCTGGACTTAATGACTTCGGAGCTCTTTTCCAACTTCATTGGCCCTGTGATTCTACATTTCCTCCAAAGGCTGGAGTTCTTGCCTTGCACACTGAGATGTGCCCAAAGAACACAGCCCTGCATGGTAGGGGCTGCCTGTGCTCCCTGCTGAGCCTCCAGCAGGGCAGGGCCTTCCCAAAGGACACCAGCCACAGGTCAGAACAGCTGCAGGATCTTGGAGAGGAGCTCCTAACACCAGAATTCCTCTCCCTGGAACATAATGCTTTTGGCAAGCCTGGCCAAGCCATCCACGCTGAAGCAGAGGCTGAACTTTGCTTGGAGCAACCCCTGGCTGTGGTTAACACTTGGTGGTGAGGAGAGAGGGAGCTCACATCTTCTGGCTGCAGGCTCTGAGCTTTGTGAGCACCTGCACCTGCAGGCGGCAGGATCCTGGAGCATATTCCCTAATTTTCACCTTTTGATGTAGATTAAACAGTGGCTCTGGAGGTCATAGTTTGATCTCAGCATTAAAGCACTTCAGGAGAGACAGTTCCTGTTCAGGAGGAGTGAATTATTCGAGGACTATCACTGCCCAGCACATTTTTCTTCACTAATGCCACTTCATGGCTAGAAAGTCTCAATTGCAAGTCACATGTGTAAACATTGGAGCAGTCATTTATCCAGTGTACAATTTGTAGGGATGACAAGTCATTTAAATAGTGTGTGTAACGCAAAAAAACCCCGCTACTGATTTAGTGGCTTTATTATTACTCTGTCAGGAAAATTAATGTTCTATTTGCACAAAGCATCCATTCAGGCTCCCTATCTGCAGCAGCAGAGAGGTTGGGATGTGGGCTGAGGTGTCCCGAGGATGGAGAGCTGTGTGGTGTCCCAGCTCCTGGCAGAACTGGCCTTTCCTGGGATTGCCTCGCACTGGAAACAGCACATCCCAATTACCCACTGAGAAGGCCAACAGCAGAGTGACAGACAGCCCAAAGTGTGAATGCACAGGAATGACTCACCCAGCAACTGGCTCCTTTCCAATGAAATGGTGGGAATTTTTCTTTTTTTTTTTGGTTGGAGCAGAGGAGCCTAAGGGAAAAGCACAGGAAGGAAAATATCATCAACAAGCTCCGCAAACCCAGAAACAACTCGGCTCTGTTTTATAACAAGAGGAAGGAAGATGCTCTCCCACGTCTCCCTGCCTTTCTGCTCTGCGTTTTCCAACAAGTACAGTTGGATATAAATTGGCAGGAGCAGCAGGAGGGGCTGTTCCAAGGGCAGCACGAGGCAGGAGTGGGAACAGTGAGGCAGGAGAGATGTCCTGCTGCACCCCAGGGGCTGCCTGAGAGGAGAGGCTCCAGCAGCCACGGCTGGGCTCAGCCAGTCCTGCCCAGACAGGCTCATGGTGACAATCCTGGATCCAGCTGGGAAGAAAAGCCAGGATCAGAAAGGCTGAGCCCAGGCTTAGCTGTGGTCAGGCCAGGCTGGGGCCAAAGGGCTTGAGCAGAGCAGGGGCTCCAACAAGGGCCCTCCCAGCCCATTCCCAACTGCCCAACTCTGGGATACAGCTGCACCTGCACCAGAGCTGGCTCACAGAATCCCAGATTCTCAGAATCCCAGAATCATTCTGGTTGGAAAAGACCTCCCAGACCACCGAGTCCAACCTTGTCACCAGCCCAGAGCACTGAGGGCCACCTCCAGACCTTCCTTGGACACCTCCAGGGATGGGCACTCCACCACCTCCCTGGGCAGCTCCTTCCAATGGTTAACAACCCTTCCCATGAAGAAATCCCCCCTGAATTCCCTCCCCACCTTGTGGGGTGCTTTTTAGAGACAACTTTTGAACTCTTTTAATATGGGGTCTTAATTTTCTGTATGCTGGGGAACTTGGATTGAAATTAAGGGAGCCACAAGGAGCCTGTGCACCCTGAGAGGCTCATCCTCAGTTCTATTTAGAGTTCCCTACCTCTCCTTTCAGGGAGAGTGCATATCCCATGAGCCAGCTGTCTGGAAAATGCATGGCCACGGGGCATAGATGGCTGTAAATATTCCCTGGTGTGATGGCAGCAACCTGGAGGAGGGAAAATAAACTGTCAGCTTGAGAAGTGAGAGAACAAAGCCATTAATAAGAGCATCTGAACAGGCTCTGGAGCGTGGAGCTGCACCATGGAATGGATGGTGGAACCCACAGTGGATTTTCCAGAGATCTCCCAGGGCTGCAGAGCCTTCCAGCAGATCCCTTTGGACAGGAGCCTCTGCAAAAGCCCTGTGGTGATGAGTGGGCAGACAGGGACTCCTCAGAATGAAGCTGGGCCCTAATCATATTCCCTGGGTTCCTTCCAAAGTAAGAATGCACTTGAGAGATTCCAGAAGGCTCTCATGGAGATGTGTCCACTCAAACTGGGTGTGGTGAGATTGGCTGAGAAGAAAACAAAAGACTGAAAGAGAACCAACTATTAAAGCACTTTAACTGGTGAGGCAAGCAGATATTTATCCCTTTGGAGTTCTTCCTGACAGACCACAAACAGAGGGAAGCAGAGCCAGCCTGACCTGGTTTGCCACCTCTCTTTACACCTGCATTCTGATGAAGGCTCCCTTAATCATACAGGTTGTGTAAAGCAATTTATTCTGCCATTTCCGTTTAGTTCCCTGCAGGTTTCGGAACCTTTTACAGAGCCTTGGGTGAAGCTGTTGAGCTCCTGGAGATGTGAGGCACCAGAACAGGTTATCCATGAATATGAGGGATGAACATTCCAGGAGGGTTTCAGAACACAGACGGACAGGGCTCTCAGTGACCTGATCCAACCTTGAAGTTGCCTGCTTTGAATTTGTCTGTGATTCCAAATTCTCTGTGCTTCCATAAGACTAGAAAAGGGATGTTTTATTAAAAGCTGAAATGTTTATTCAGTCTCTTAAATCTGCACACTCAAGAAAGGAGAAATGATTTCTTTTTATTTATAATAAAATTCTGAAACACTAATCTGATGGAAACTTTGATGTCTTCTCTGCCTTTTTTTTTTTTTTTTTTTTTTT
>VWYP01016125.1:0-32877 GCA_013400435.1 Pycnonotus jocosus
ATTATATATGTATATATATGTATGCATACACACATACATATTTACCATACTGTTTTTCTATTCCTTTGATAGATTCATCTATTACATTTGAGGTTTACAAAAGAGTGTCTTTTCATTCTGCAATTTTAGCTTTTATTGTCTTTAACTTTTGTCCTGAGTCTAAATGCTGTATTTTGTGTCCAAAGGGCATCAGAAAAATTGACATTAAGGTAAATAGCAAAAAGTTCTGTATAGTCTTTTTAATTTATGAAAATGGAGATTTGGTGATTGCTAAGGAAACAAAAAAGCCCACAACTTTGACCATGCACCTGAGGCATTATCAAGTCATTATAGACCAGAAAGGGAGATGAATATAAGTACTTCAGTAACATGACAAGAATTTTCCACTCTTTTCTGGAATCCTTTGAATGCACCTCTGACGGGATTCTTAATACTGAGATCCATTTTGCCACAGAAGCATGTCTGTAACACATATTCAACAACTTTTGGTAAATATCCATACAGATGTATTAGTGGATTTGTTAATGTCTCTGCCAACATGGAGTGCATCATGCTTCATTGTCAATAATAGATTTAAAGCTCGTGAATATCCCATGAAACAATGGGAGATCTATCAGAAATACTGTGATGTACAACTAGAGCAAGCCCCTTAGGAGAGCTGGTTTGTTTTTGTTTTGCACTTGTTCCATTACCTTATAGGGTAATAGTGAGTTGTGAGAATTGTTTAATTTGCAACTTTCATTCAAAGGAAATTACAGGGATTCACAGCATGCTGGGTTTAGTGTTCATTTTGGTTTTTGTCCCCACATCCTAAAATGCTCCATTCTTGCCACGTTCCAGGAATCCCTTATTAAGAATCTGGTTCTACTGAGTTTGTTCTCTTAAGGGAGTTTTTTGGATATGATGAAAAGCACTTAGCAGGAGAAAGAACTAGCTTCTAACATGCAATTCTCATTTCTTAGATAATCATTTAAAAGGGAGTTGTTTCAGAATGTGTGTGTAATATAAAAGTGCACATATTCAATTAAACAATTATGTCCAACTAGTGAGAGACTTAGAACATATATCTACTTTACCAATTTTGAACACAATCATTAATATGTTCAACCAAGTTAATATTAAAAGTAACAGACTACATGTTCAAAGTTTTTACCACCTGTTTTTTTACCCCTCAGCTCTTTGCTAGTATCTGACAATTTCATTATTTCCAAATTATTTAACAAACTTCACATCAAATTAAAACATTTATTATTTCCTTTCTGATATTGTAGTGAAAAAGAAGCAGGTCTGATAAAACATTTTAAACATGTATTTAACACTCAAAGTAAGACAAAGTGAAAAAGCCTACTGGTTTCACTTTATATTTGAAGGACCATCTCCTTATTGTGGTGCAAAAAAATCATCAATTTATTTTTAATATAACCATGGAAATAGAAAATTATGTGTTTTAACACAATCTGAAGAGTAAATGCAATAAATACTTGTCAGTCACTGGAGTGGGTTTTAAGACTAGACCACAACAATTGCTCTAAAGCATAAAGACCTGATTAAAATACTGGTTAAATAGAAGGGGGAGCTGTTCCTCACAAAGGGCTGAAATTTTCTTTTTGAAATGACAAAAAATTACACCTATTTTTTTTCCAAGCTTAAAACCTTAGTTTTGTAATTTTGTTAATTTTTGGTTTTATTTTTGTTTTTCCTTGGTTTTCATTACACATCTAATATGCATTGTTCTTCTGAACAGTGGAAAAATTAAAACTAGGTCAAAGGAAGACCCATAGGATATTGCACATGCACACCTTCTGTCTATGAAAAATAAAATAAATCTTACAGATTACATTTCAATATATATGAGGGACCAAATTCTGTTACCAAATAAGAATAATATTCTCTGGATATCAGCTGTGTAATCCTTGTTCCTGAACTGTGATTTGGATCTACCTCAGGAGGGAAAAAAAAAAAAAAAAGTGACCTGAGTGTATCAGCTTTATCAGATGAATTCAAAATTCTTTAATAATTTATGAAAAGAGAACAAATAAATTTGGACTTCAAAAAAAGTTAAAACCTTGAAGTGCAAAATCTATTCTGAGCCCTTTTCTTTGTGCAGAAATAATCTAAAACTCATTGCAGTCATAACAATCTTTATTTCTTATTTTTTACCTCAATCTATACTAAATAAACACACAGGTGAATACTGGAATTGATTTTTTATTGTATTCTCCTGTGTTCCATCAATCTGAATTCATTGAAATTCCGTGCTCATCTGGTGTAATCTTATCGAGAGAAATTCTAAAACTTCATTGCACTGTTATACTTTTTAGATAAAAGAATTGAAATATTTTCATTTATTTTTCTTTCTGTTTATTAATTTGAGGCAATAATTAAGCTTTCAATACAAACAATAAATAATGACCTTAAATTAACAATTTATATCACATACAGTCAAAGAATCACAATTTACCATTTCAAATCCATTGTAGTAATTGCTTAGGTCAAAGTGAGCTAGAGAGGAGCCAGATTTTCATCAGACAAATGTATCAGAATAGGCTCTAAACTCAGGACTTTCATAGACCATTATGAAGACCCACTATTTAAAAGTAATTATGAGTAGTCATTAATTAATGCAATTTAGGTTACCTGCACAATATTTTATGACTCAGATACCCATGACCTAAAAGGTGTTTTAAAATCATACAGGCAAAATTATGAGAAGCTTGACTATTTTTGTATAAGTGATTGAGAAGATTGAAGACTGTCTCAAAAACCAGATGAATAAGGATGAGCACGAGAAATGCAATTATATATAGTATAAAAATGTAGATTAAAGAAATTATAACATAAAATGCCAGAATGACATAAAAAAATTCTGATGACAACTATAAATCCTGGTAAGATATATTGTGGTCCCAAGTTATGTGAGGTACATCCAGATTACTTAAAATTAAATTTAGCAAGATTAAAAAAACCCTTTAACACTTGGAAAGAATGTTTAGTATGACTGGGAATTAACAGGCAGAAGGGAAGACTGTATTTTCCTATTTTTAACTTCCTCTACATTCCCCAGAAGCATCTATCCAGAGGCCAACACAAAGGATGGGCAATGGGTATGAGTACTACATGAACAATGGCAGAAGCCTTACAATCCAGAACTGTCTCCAACTAGGATTATTAATAGATGATTCAAAGGAGATACAAAAAATCCTATCTAATCACCATGAGTAAGGATAAGTAAGATGTTTAAATATGACAGTTATGTTCTTATAAAATATTGGAACATACATTTGTGGAAAAAAATTTAGAAATAACCTACTTCCCTATGATTTAGTTCCAAGAATGTAATTGTTCGGTCCTGTGAACAGAAATAGGTTCAAGGAAAATAAAATTGTGTTCTATTTCATGTAGTTTAGCACTCCATTTAATTAATTTTTGTTAAAATAAAGGAACATTACAAAGCATATATAAGAAGACAAATAAAAACCTGGTCCTGAGACAATAGAGGTTGTGGAGACCTATAAAATTACGATAAATAATTTATCCATACAAGATTTCTTTTATAGGTCAGTTAAACCAGATAAAGCAGTCAAACCAATTAAAGCTCCACTGACATTTGAGTGTTGATGTCAAACAGAATTGGCAGTACCTGAGGGAGGCAAAAATTCTCAGGATTCCAGAAGAGGCACCCCAGCACGTGCAGCATCTCATGTGCCCAGGCGAGGCCCCAGCCTCCAGGAGCTCCCTAGGGCAGTGTCCTGGCCAAGGCGAGAGCCCCCATGGCAGCCCCGCTGCTCTGAGGAGGAACAGCTCTCCCCAGCCCCGGCAGGGATCCTTTTAAACCCAGCCACATCACAGCTGCAGCCAGATGTGCTCACATCAGTCATGACTGACCCAAGGGCCTCCCTTCTGCCCCACAGCTGCTGCCCCACAGACACAGTGGGGTGGGCCTGCGCAGGGGGGGCAGCACCACACACCTGGAGCCTAGGCATGGCTGGGGTCAGTCATGGGGTCAGTCACTGGGGTCAGTCACNGGTCAGTCACTGGGGTCAGTCACTGGGGTCAGTCACAGGGTCAGTCATGGGGTCAGTCACTGGGGTCAGTCACAGGGTCAGTCACGGGGTCAGTCATGGGGTCAGTCACGGAGTCAGTCACTGGGGTCAGTCACTGGGGTCAGTCACGGGGTCAGTCATGGGGTCAGTCATGGGGTCAGTCATGGGGTCAGTCATGGGGTCAGTCACAGGGTCAGTCACGGGGTCAGTCACTGGGGTCAGTCACAGATCACCCTCTGGAGAGCCCGGATCCCTGCTGGGCAGGTGGACCTGCCACAGACTCTCGGGATGTAAAATCCCTCTGGGCCTTATCCACACAGGCCCAGGGATGCTCAAAGATATGAAGACTGAATTAAAACCTTCAGAGAAACTAAAATGCATAAATCTGCACAGACGTGAGGTAGAAATGCAGGTTTAGTTTTAAATAAGTAGAGAATCTTTTAAGTGCCTTAAACAAATAAGAGCCTATATCAGTTAGTAAGCGAAGCCCTAAAGCCTAGTTTAAAGTTCAAGTAGCACTGCCTTTTTCAAAGTGAACTAAGTTCGTGTCATAACAAAAACAACGTAGCCTTGCTAGCATTCCTAGATAGAACACATGGAGTTATATATGTAGAATTTGAGTAAGAAATTACTTTCGTACCTCAATATTAGATTCAGATAGGTTCAACAAGGCAGTAGTAGAACTGTGTTTGTAACTGATTGGTTAAAAATAGAATAAAAACACACTGCTTAGAGAATGTGAATCATCATCATCACCACCACTACCACAAAGGGAGCACAAATCATGGATGCTGTTGCTGCTGCTGCTGCTGCTTCTGCATGGGACTTGAGGACTTTATGTCAGAAGGCTTGCTGCATAATGGCACGTCTTGGAGTTGTTGCCCTCCAAGACCTCCTGATAGGGGCTTTGGCCTCCAAAGTTCAGTACCACAGTTCAGAAAGAAGAGCAGACTTGCAGCTTCAGTCTTTTAAGATGTTTATTCAGTTCTTATCTTCAAGGACAGGGAGCCGCTACATACCTGAGCTTAGCCCCCTGAAATCCACGCTTCAAGACCTTGAAATGGCACCTGCAGTGTTGTTTTGAAGATTTCTTATCCAATTAACTATTACAACATATTATATTTATAGTTCTGTACCAATAATCACTATCTATCCTAGACATGTAACTTCTACCTTAACTCTTTTCTACCAATGTCTGTGTACCAGTATCACAGCAGAAGATGCAGTGAAAAAAGAAAGAAGCAGCATGAGACAATGCCTCCATCTTGCTCCCATTCACCTCCAATTTAAAACCCCAAAACTATAAATTTTCAACCTGTGAAAAACTAAACTATTATCTATATTATAATTTTGATGTTTTCAACTGATCCATGAGTGCAGGAAGCCCTTCCCATGGACACAAGTCAAAGACTGTGTCTTCCTGTGGTTCAAGCCAGGGTCTCTGACCCCTCAGGGCAATTTGAGAGACAGTCCCAGTATCTTGGACTCCAACAGCACGGACTGTAAAAACTCTGCCTCCATGAGACTGATTTTAACCATGCAATAAAGGACTTTTACTTTTACAACTACCCAGCTTCCTTAGTCTTCAATGAAGATGCACGAAAAACTTGACAACAGACCACCCGCCTGTGAGGATATCTGCCCCAGGCCCCAGCAACTTGTAGCCTGCAAATCCTACTTTCTCTGTTTTCAAATTCCCTACTGCTTGGCTGCTGTGCCCAAAAAAAAAAAAACAAAACAAAATAGATTTTGAAACACACTGTCTTCTCTCAGCACTTCACTGAGCTGGGAAAGGTTCCTTTTCAAATCAGCATATTGCACACACACAATTTTATATCAGGTAATGGTATGTTCAGCATCTCCATATTAATGCGACTGATAGTCTTTAAGTGTCATCAGAAAGGCTTTTTCTTATTGTTCTTTCAATAAGACAAAATAGGAATTCAAAAGGAAATGGAGCCATGGTAATCAAACAAAATGTGCTACTGTTATAATAAATTTCGATCCAACAAGGATTAGTACAGATAAGCAGTGTTTTCTGTGGTGCATGGGGACATTATTTTCTGCCACTTTCCTCACTAGCCTGTAGATTTCTGCTTTCAGTTGACTGAGCCAACTGAAACACAAACAGCTACTTCCTTTGGCTGTTAAAATTACAGATGATTTGATCTAAGGAACAAAAATAATTGCTTTCACAAAACAAATGTCTGTAGACTAAGCTATTCCACAGGTTTATCATAGTCTGTTTACTTTGATTTATAATCAAGATGTTCTTATTACCTTCATGGTTGCTTTTTGTCTCTTATGCTTCAGCTTGTAGTAAGACCAAGAGTGAAAGGGAATAATAAAATGAAAGGCTAAAGCCTGAAGAAGATTAAACTATTTGGTTTCCATGGATGGGAAAAAAAAAATTGTGCTGATAAAAGGAGTGAGGCAAATGAACTAATTATTTTATTTTTTATTTATGAGTTTATTAGGTCAGTCTTAAATTAGGAGGAATTACAGAATAATCCTAAAGTCACTGAAAAACAATATTATATATTCAGAATGACAAATTGTTATTGTAAGCAGAACCTAAAAGGGCACAAATGAAAAGTCATAGTGAGATTTCTTGGTGCTGTAAAGCAGAGTAATGTGAGAATGCCATGCCATTTGGCTGTGTTTTCTTCGTTACTGTAGGAAAAAGGTATGGTATTCAGTAACGGCCAGGAAGTCTGGGGATCAGATATGAAAGCATACCACATGATGACTAAGGAAAGTTTTATTTCATACTGGGGTTTAGAGAATAAGCTGCTATTAACTTACTTCTCCTCAGACCTACTCCTCCTCATGCAAGGCCCATGAGCTGATGGCTAATGTTGCTCTTTCTATGTTACAAGGCTAATAACTCTGGGGTGCACTGCAATTTATGTAAGGTGTGTGCTTACCATGTGAATAAACTGTCACTGAGCTGGAGTGTTCTGAACAGCACAATGGTGACCAGCAGTAATCAAATATTTTCAGTCCTTTGAAAAAGAGTTTTGTGTTTTATACGTGTAAGGCAACATATAGGAATAAATCCCACTGATTCTCTATACATTGTCTTATTTTGCAAATAGGAGAATGCATGCAGAGATACAGTAAAAGATAGAAACAAAACGTTATCCCTAACACTGTAGGGCTATATTCTCTTTTATGAATCTAAGTTTAAGCAAGATTTATATATCCAGCCAATGTAAGTCAAAGAAATACAAGAAACTCATGATTATGCTGACTTTATATGCATATAGAACACATGTAACAAAATAAATTCCTTCCTGTAAATGATAGTGATTTGGTTTTTCAGCAGTTTTAGGAAAGAAGTGTGTACTGATATTGTTATAAAAATACTGTAACTCTCTACTGAAATCACAGACTGCACTTCCATGATTACCTCCTGAAGGGTGGAATTCTATTTCTAATGGGCAACATAGGTTGGCACTTTTGGACTGATGCCTTGAACTGATTAAGCTGAGAAAGCCAAGCAGGTGACATTCAGTGTTGCTTTGGAATCAGATAGAAATTCAGGGATTTCCACTGATTACACATTGAGATTCTTTTTTCCACTGTTTTTTTAATATTCACTGGTATACATCTGTGATGATTTTGTTTTCTAATTTTAAATCTGCATATCTTTTAAAAGAAGGGTTTGATTTTGAGGAGATCCAAATAGTCACAAGTACACACAAAAATCAAACTGTCCTTTTTGAGTCATGCTACTCTTCTTAAATAAGTACTTGAATATGATGAGGTTTTATCTATGTTTTTATGAGGTTATGTCTCTTTTAACAAGTTTGATTTTAAGTATGAGATTCTAAAAGAACACTTTTAAAATATAAGATAGCAAGATAGTTTGTGTCTTATCTGAATTAGTTACATGACTTATACTGGAGTATGGTTAGAAATCTAGTAAACACCATATGTCACCAATATTGCACTCGAAGAAGATGCAGGATCAAAACCATAAAAAAAAGTGTGAAATTTATTAAATGAAAAAAACCCCACCAAAACAAGCAGAAATACATCTCCTTTATAATTCTGGTTTCATGAAAGACAAATTCATCAAGACAAACTAAAGGAAGTTTAGAGCAACAGGCCCAATCATGTGCCTAAAGCCAATATAGTTCCATCATAAAGAAGGATGAACAAAAAAACTGAAGTTGCAGCAAGCTTAATGACACAAACCCATTAGCCACCATGGCTAAAATATCCCAAGTACTTCCAAGTGTTCACTCTGCCACGTACAGAAGCATTTTGAGATCAGAGAACAAAAAAGTCAAGTCTAAACCAAAACTATTTTCCAAGAATTATGACCTGAGTGCCTGATGCTTCTCTCCTTGAATTCCTTCTGTATCCAGGATGATGAGAAACAACAATGTGGTAGCACTGACGTCCAACTTATGCCAATTAGCTGAAAAGTTATCTGTGGAAGTTTTCTCTAGTTTATCAAAACCAAAACAATATCTACATGTAAAACCAAAGAAATTTTACATCGTTTTGTTAATAAGAGATTATATTGGTTTGTCAGAAACAAGAAAACTACTCTCATTGTAACTAGATCAATACCCTAATAACTCAGTATCTCAGAAGGCAAATAGGGATTTTGTTAAGAATCAGTCGTTTTCTAAAAGATTACACCTGTATAGAGAAAATAATAACTATCCATGGAATCAAAAGTGAAAAGAAGTAAGCCTGTTTTTAATTGAAAGGACGGCAAACAAAAATTTCAAATGTCAAGTAGATAATTTATAAATCTCAGATCTTTCTTCATATTGTCTATTAATTTAATTTCTTAATTCATATGGGCATTGAAGAAAAAGTTGTGTTTTTCTGTCTCATTTGACTGAGAGAGGAAATCCAGGCTGCTTCTAAATGGTTCATTTTGGTGGGGTTTTTTGTGGGTTTATTTTTTGGTTGCTTGCTCTATTTCTTTGTTTGGGAAACATTGCAGCATTCTTGGAGGGGTTGTAATTAAAGATGGTAGTGATAATCTCCTACATATCAGGATAGCTGTTCAGTGAATAACATTGTCAGCTTTCCCTGCAGTTCAGCCATTTGTTAAATGCATGCCTGACATTTTCTTAAAATCTGTAGACACCCACTAATGCACTTTGTTTTAATGTCTGTGCTCTGGGGGTAGACAGGAAAGAGTAAACCTTAGATTTATTCATTGTTTCAGGTATAAAGTGAAAATTTAACTTTGCATGGAAGATGTAATATTTGCATTTTCAAATTTATGTCTAGTTTGACACCCTCTGGGCCATGACAAGTACCAGATGCTGTCAATACAAATTACAACACTTACATAATACTATGACATACTTGAGTGAATTCAAGCAATCATCTCTACTCACTGTCTCTTGCAAGGGCAACCATTTTTCACATACGCCTTCTTCCTTCTCATGTTGTCACCTAATTTATTTAGAAAAAAATAAATTTATATCTTACCTGTGAAAATCCTTTTTCTGGAATGTAATCGACAAGTACCTTTGCTTTCTCATGGAAGTTCTGTGCATGAAAATCCTTTGTGAATCTTATGAATTTTGATCCTAAACACAACCATACAGTAAGAGTGATACATTTCAGTCTTGCCTTTAGAATCTATTCATTTTACTGAAAACTTTTCCCTTTCTTTGGTTTTTCAACCATTTAACACAGTACTGCACTCTGATCATATCTATTTGCCAGATATAATATGATTGTATTTTACTGGGCTTGGAATGATATATGAGAAAATAGATATTTTTCCTTAGTATTTCATTTGAAACAAAATTCAAAAGAGACTAGCAGAACAAAATGAAAAATATAAAGATAAACATCAAGTGATGTAACCTTTTGCACAGTACATTTATATTCAATTACAGATCATGAGAAGAGTACCATTAAACTATCAGCAATAATCAGAATGATGGCTACAGTGGGAGGTTTTTGGCTCCCCAATGGGAGTAGTACTGAGCTCAAGTTGAATTAAATACAAGAGAGGGATAAAAAATGGAGTTACTTTTATGTCAGGGTCTGGAATTTACATGTATTCACCAACTACTACTTATCTTAAATAGTTAATATCAGTCTCTCCAAATGGCTTACCTTAATCAATGCAAGACTGTCTCAAGACACTTGTTCCAAATTTTTGAAGTCATTGGCCAATAAAGGAAAAACTCATTTAAGACAGATGGTTAAATGTGCCTGGGGAATGAAGGTAGAATTGAATACCATTATTATAAAATTCATTAGTCTAAATGGCTTTGTTGGTTTGAAGTTTTTGTTTGTTTGCTTGGTTAGTTTTGTTTTAATTCAAAGAAAGCGTATTGGAAAAATATATATTTATCTTAGGAGCCCCACCAGTACTCTGTGATAGACTTTATATGATTCCATCAGGAATTTTAAACGCTAACATCAGAAGCATTTTTGAAATTATTTTTCAACTATTCACATTTAGGAAAAGTATATGAACATAAGATATATCAGATAATTACTCATGTGGATGCAAGACACATGCAAGCCCTGTCAGTCAGGTGTTCAGCTGAAGTGTTTGGAAGCAGCTGCTAGAACTTATCTATAGCATCAGGTCCATGATAATGATGCAAATGGCGTAAGTGAAGCAGTTAGAAGCTAGGATATCAAGGCTCGTCAAAAAAAAGAATAAAAATATAGAACACAGCTGCTGCTGAAGGGCAACTTTGTTCCAATATTCCAACCCTTTTGCATAAAGAACAGCTGAAATTTATCACAAATCATTCCAGGAGTGTTAAGCCCAGGTGGTTAAAGAATTCTAGTCTTAAAAAATGCTCTCAATTGTGAGCGAATGAAAAAATACCTTCTCAGTGAAAAGGCACTATACAGGATTATTTTAATTTCTTTGTTCATCAAGTTTTGAATTTTTCATGTCTGTCAAAATATCTCTGAACCACTGGGGGATATGGAAACTTGCTGCTAAACTTTTTTGCTTATCTGAGTCTATGTAAGTAGAATCACCAGTCACTCCAAATATCTCTGATGGAAACAACTGGAACATCTTCTAGAGGCAATGTGTGTTCTTCTTTAACTAGCCAGGAATACTTCATTTCAAAACTCCTCCTCAGATTTTCTTCTTTTTTTGCTCATTTACTTCTGTTATCTTTTTCAATTCACTTCTATTTTCTTCACAAGTCTCTTTGGCTCTGTTTATGTATTTCCATTTCAGATATCAGTTTTACTCTTTTCCCATATGTTTAAGGATCTTCTTTAGTTTTGAGAAAATATAAAGAATCTGAAAGTACTCATCTGATATGAAATCTTAGCAAGCTATAGGTGTTGGGGTTTTTTTTAATGTAAGTAGGTATTTTCCAACCACAAGGGTTCACATCTTATCTACTGGATTTTTAATATCACCAGGAATACACATTGGAGCAGTGTTATGGTTGAGTAATAACTCACTATAGGAACCTTGTCTCTACTAAATCCTTTCAGTACATATTTTCTTCTTTCCTTATACTACAAGACCTATTATTGTAAAACACAAGTAATTACAGTCCAAATTCTTATGTCAAGTGCTCCCAAACAAAATAAATATTCATTAGTAATGGGTCCTTAACTGGAAAAAAAAAAAAAAAAAACCCGAACCAAAACCAACCAAAAAAAACAAAACAAAACAAAACAAAACAAAAAAACCAAACAAAAACCCCAACATAATAAAATTAATATGAGCACATAATTTAGGGAATAGCACATAAAATTATCATGGTCAATTTTCATACAAGAATTGTAGGCACTTAAAGTCCTCTTAAAACACAGCCCGGCAAAGACAGCACACAGTTAGCCATTAAATGGTACTCTGTATAATACTGAGAGACTAATCATCCCAAAACTGTATTCAGTGCCAGTCACTCCCTCCCATCTCTGTCATGAAGGAACAAACTTTGGGAAGGCTGAACACCAGGGGGTATTGTCTTTCAGAGAGACAAACTACCACAGAATATTACCAGGAGAAACTTGTCTGTTTGAATAGCAGCATTTCTTAGATCTGACAGTGTTTCTGTTGTCATACAGAAACCCTGTAATCTGGAAAAGACAGAAGTCAGTCTGGCAAGCTCTCTATGAAAGGTTTTCAACACTCATACCAAGCTGGACACGCAGAGAAAACCTTACACAAAAAAGCATCTTATCTACTGGATTTCTTTTTTTCTTTTTTCTTTTTCTTTTTCTTTTTTTTTTCCATGCAGTAACATTTAATTTTAACAACAAGAACTATAATCATTTCAGGTCTGTATCTCATGCAGATTTTTTTCTGCAGTATTATCTCAAATATGCCTTAACTGAGCCATAGTATACTGCAATTGAGTGAATTATAACCACCTTACTATTCACAGTATTAAATTTCTAATGTGTTTTCAACATATTAGGGCACTGGATTGACATTTCCTGTATTCTCATCTTCTGTTTATACCTACCTACAAACATATTTTAATGGTAGAAAATAAATTTGGTTGTTACATTTTAAATAGTAGGAAAGGGGTATAGTGGACTAATGAAAATATTTCCTTGTGACAGTGGTTCTTTTGTATCAGCATTGGTGGTCACAGGGCATATTTCTCCACCACCGTTAACACTCTTTTCCTCTGTTGCTAATTTTATAATTTTTTCACCTTTACTCAACTTTTTCTGCAATCCACTTCACTGATATGATATCTACATCCTGCAGAAGGTAGGCTCTTATTAAAAAATTGATAATAATTTCTGAGTCTACATATGCCTAGAAAACGTAGCTCCTTAGTTCTGCATGTTACTACTTTTTCACATGCATTTGATTGTTTCTACTTTCAGACTTCTAAAACTAAGACTAAAAGGCTAGCCAGCTGCTATGTTTTCCCCTTGCCAACAGAAAATAAAACATATCTGAATATAGAAGATAAGAGAGTGAGATAAGAGAGCACCTACAGAAGTGCTTCAAACAGTCAAAATGCCAATGAAGGTCATATTTTGAGCAGAAGAAATAAAAGGATCAAAATATGTCTGTCTCCTTGATGATATCTTTCCATTTTGCAGAGCATACCTGCTCAGTTCTCTTGCTCTTTGAGATGATAAAATCCAGTATGTTTGGTATTTATTTTTCTGAAGAGACTGGAAGCACTAATATTCTTAAACCTTATTATGAATCCTTACTATTTAATCCTTGTTATTAAATCCTTATTATGAAGTGATTTCCTTCTCAGGCCTCAGTTTCAATAGATACAAGCTAAAATCATCATTTGCATTCCACAAGAAATTTCACCATGGAGGGCTTTTCCCTGAAATCCATAGCCTAGAATTCAATGACCACTCCATTCAGTGATAACCTAAATACAGCATTAATAACTCTAAAAGCCCATCCTACATATCTGTGTGTGTCTTAACAATGACATACATAGTTTTGTTATTGAAGCAATGTTGTGAACTCCATTGGATATCAACTAAAACTAATGGCAAATGAAATGGATATTTGCTTTGAAATATGCATTTGTTATCATGTGGTTTTCTGTGACAGTTCCATCTATATCTATTACAGCTGCTATTTGAGTATCAGTATTTTCTCTACATAGTTCTGGACACGCAACAAGAAGATGTTATAGTATATACAAACACATGCACATACCTGACACTCTTTGAAAACATTGCATATTAAGAAACATTTGAGGTGCTAAAACAAAAGCTAAATGTAGATCTCTTCCTTCACTGAGGAAATTTTCATTTGTCTTGACTAAGGCTACTTTTATCCTCCTCCAGGTTAAAATTTCTAGGTGTTAATCTCCTTATGTACCTTAATATGCATACCTAATAGCAACTTTAATTTAAATGGATGCATTTTGTGGAGATTAATGTCTCCAACAGCCCAACGACTTCCTAGTGTAAGCTGCTGTTTCTGCAAATAAAGGCTTAAGTCCTACTCAGCACTATGATAAATAACTCATAAAAAAGTAGTAGCTTGAAGAGAAAACCCACTGATTACACATTTTTCCCACTCTTTTGTGGATGACTGCTCATTCTGTTTCAGGGCAAGACATGATTATTCTGACCAAACATTTTTGGGTCTTGGCTTTATGCTGACAAGCTTTCCCAAGCTTCATTAAAGTGTAGCCAAAAGCTTATTAAAACACATGGATAACAACAATTAACTTCAGTATGGTTTCAGGCAAGGTTTGAACTGGATTTCAATTGTAAATCCATCAAAGCAGCTGAACTGGGAGTTACCTATAATGCACATCAGAAATGTAAATGTGCTTCACAGAGTTCTGTGAAATGGCCATATTATTTGTCACATTTAATGCATTTTAAGGTCATAGAAAAATATAGCAGCAATAAAAAGTCATAAAGTGGTGAGATACAGTGCACTCTATATTGCACAGTATATTGTTCAGAACGACTCCAAGAAGCTAGCAATAAGTCATAAGGAGGAATAGGCTAAATGACCCAGAAAAATTAAGTTAGTGGTACCATCAACTGGAGTACTTCATTCTCAGAAACAAATGTTAAATCTTCCCAGAAGTCACTCTAAACCAAACTTTTCAGAAAGAATAAATTCTATGTTAATTTATCATGTTTCTTTCTCCCTATAGTCTGAAGTATAATCTTTATTCTGTGCTATATGAGTGCTATGCCACACTCTGAGCTGACAAACTTGAGGGTTTTTATGTGTTTCCTATTCAGACTGATGTCTTTTGGCATTTAATATTCAGAAAATGGATCCTGAAACTACAGATGTCACAATGCAGTAGTGTGCATTCATATTAGTTTAGTAGCCTTTTTAATTGCATCACTTATTAAAGAATAAAAGAGGTTGACCTGTATGGTAAGTTTTAAAATAAACTTTTCAATTAAAAAAAATTAAAGAACCAGAGACCCATAACTAAAATTCCAATCCAGGTTATATTTTGCAAAGCATACAGAAGGAAAAAAAAATCCCTATATTTTGGCAATTATTCATAGCATATTCAGGGGGTTTTTTTCCATCTTTGTTTCTTTAACAACCAGCAGATACACTGTTCCTTACCACTGTGCAGTGGCCAGGACAGTGTCAGGTTGCAGCCAGACTGCAGAATCCCTGGGGGCTGGGAGCAGTGGGGGCTCCCCAGGGCAGCTGCACAGGGCCTCACCTTGCAGCACCTGTCCCACTGTCATTCCATAGAGAACAAGACTTTCCTAGCATAAAAATTCCAACGTGGAATATATATGCCTATAATAAGAATTCAGTATAGAAGACTTGTTGTTAATATTTTAGAGTAATAACAGTGAATTTATTAATCTATTAAATTGTGCTTGATGTTATTTGCAGTTTATGGCAGAATTCTTTGTTGTTATTACCATGAGTACTCCTTTTATTAGCTATAGTTAGAGGAATTATTTTAAAAATTAATATTAAGAAAACTACGAGCAGAATGGAATTTTAATTATTTATAATTAATAGCTGTGTAGTTAATAGTTTATACAGTTGATAGTTATTAGTTAATTGGTAATAGTTTAAAGTATGGCAGCATGGACAGTGGCAGCCTCAGCAAGGCTGCTGACACACAAAATCTGTGTGGTGTGCTGGACACAGCAGAGGGAGGGGATGCCATCCATGGCAGGCTTGAGAGGTGGCTTGTGCAAACCTCCTGGAGTTTGCTGAAAACTTTGTTGAGGTTAAATATAGTTCTGCAATTGATCTAATGACACTTTATTTCATTTTATTTTCAGGTATCTTTCAGAATTGGGTTTCCAGCTCAAAACAAGGAGCAGTGTGTCCTGTGATATTGTGCAGCTCATCACTGATGAGTAAATGGCAAGTTACTGAAAATAGCCATCATTGTACTCCCTTTATGGCAAACCTTTGCCTTGAATGCCATCTAACATTCTTAGCAATAACATCCTGTATATGTTTTGATGTAAGAGCAGAGCTCAATTGTGCCAAATGACCTTTTGAAAATAATGATTTGCTGCTTATTCATGGTGCATGGTGCTCTTAAAATTACTGGTAGTATTTGTATTGCTATCTCTGAGCCTCCAATATTGCACTGATAAGTGTTCAGAGCTGTACTGAGAAAATATTTTCCTGAACTCTGGGGCACCCCAAAGTGACAGAGTTTATGTAGTTAGAGTTAGAAATAATAAAGAGAACATCAGAATATCACCTTCCTCATTTCACTTGCCTGCCACAACCAAACTTTACATTCCTTTTTTTTCCTGAATCAGCTACCCTTGCACTTGGTAGCAAGATACTTTTCAGAAGAAATAAAAATTTCAATCTCTTTAAAGAAAGCTAAGGAAGACAGTTATGATATCCATTATCTCAGAGAACAGGATGTTTTGAGAAAGAATAAAGCAAACATTTCTAAAGTCTGCTTCCAGTGCATGCAAGTCTGTATTCTAGAAAAACTGGTCATTGCAACCAAATATATAATGCCTGATGTCCATATTGCAGGGCAGCATTTGTCAAAGATGCAATTTTCTGAATGATGCAATGATTTTGGAACAAAGTATTTGGTTGCTTTTTGTTGTCATTTTCATTCCTATTTATGACATTTTCCTGGTCTTTTCCTTCAGTAGAAAGAGTTATGTGATTCATTATACAGATGGTGGGGTGAAGTAGAGCATTAGATTTGTTTGGGATAGGAATGATTCTATTCACTCCCATTTGCATAAAACATTTATCCCAAATACAGGCTTTTTCTTCAGTGGTCAACATCAAAGAGTTATTTTCTCTTCAAATATGATTATATGTGCAAGGAATAAAAACTTACTACATAATGCATATGATTTTGAATGGCTCCATTTACTATGAAGACTTTGGATCTACTGATTTACAGAAAAATAATCTACTATGCTAAATAATATTATTATTTCTTTATTACCCCCCCAAATTTTGTTATTTATGCTTTTGGACTGGCTTCTGTGCAGTATCTTACTGCCACATGTTAAGATTTTATGTAAGAGAGTATTTAGTAGGTACTTCTTGACATGGTGACTACGCAAAGCAGCAATAAATTAATCCAATATTTGTATCCAGAACTTTGGGGCTACCTATGTATAAGCTATTGGGTGAAAATCTCTAAAATAAACCCCCATGAAACTAATTTTTTCCACTGAATCAGTATGTCATTTTGAGACTGTCCCAATGAAGAAAGTGATATATAAAGAAATACATTCAGAAGTATCTTGTGATTTGGGTGAATTCTGTGGCCTAATGTCTAAATTCATTGCTATTTATTAGGTGATGAGTGGCTTTTTGCTTAAATTGTCTTTGAGACCCAAGACTAAATTTAAATTACCATAAGAAACTACTCACTTTCTATCACTGTGTAATAAAAATTACAATTTTTCAACCTTGATCCAGAAATTCCCCATAGCACTGTGTGCTGAATAGGAAAATTCACATTATATAAATTTAGGGATATTTTTTACCGTGTGTTGAGAAATATACAGAAAATTAATTCAAATTAGAAATGTTGCTTTAACCAAGAAATGCTGCTCTTCTGCCTGCTGTAATATTTTAATGTCTCAGCTAAAGGAAGAAAATATGTTTCACCTCAAATTTAGGCCTTTATGAGGTAACAGCACAGCTTCCAGAGACAGCCAACAAATTTGCAGGGGTTTGCACAGAAGTTCCTGGGCTCTGCTTCTTTCAAGATTTTCTTGAGATCTTGTCAATATTTCTGGGCACCTTGCCTGGTATATGGGGACTCCTGGGAACCCTCTGAGCATTACTGCTGCTAAGGCTAAAAGTGAAGTAAGGGTAGCCCTAGCAGCTCCTAATGGACTCTGTCAGCTGCCCTGGATCAAAGCTTTGTGCCAGCTAACCCTGGGCTGGGGAGGATCAAGCACTCCTATCTTGTATCAGTGCTAGCAGTTTATGCAGCAGGGTGCTGTCAGGGTTTAACCCCAGCTGGCAGCTGAACACCACACTGACCCCCACTCACTAACCTCTGGTGGGATGGGGGAGACAATCAGAAGGGTAAAAGTGAGAAAACTCTGGGGTGGAGATGAAGAGAGTTCTATAGTAAAGCAAAAGCCACACCCACACAAGCAGAGTAAAAGGACTATTACTATCAACTATACGAGATGGAAAATCTGATGGTTTTCTGCCTGCAGCCAGTTAAGTGAAATGCCCATCACAATAATACAGGCTGCTTTGCTGCAAGTCTTCTAGGATGTTTGAATGGACTTCTTACAGTCCCTTACTTTGATGTAACACAGAATACAGAGTAAATGTCATGGGTTTGAAGCAAAAGTTTTGTGAAATACTGTTCCTTGGATACAGGGAAGATAGACCAATAGATGGACAAGTAAATAAATCAGAATATAATCCAGAATTACCTGTAAGTATGAGCAGTGAAATAACACATCTTGTAGTTCCATTTCAGTGTGATTTATGCCAGTGTCATTTTATAGCTGTGGTTTGTGCAGTATAGACCCTTCCCTAGGGTACAGAATCAATACAATGTACTATTGCATATCAAGATGTCCAGGATGGTTCTGGGTTTTGCTTGAGACCACACAAAAAAACGTGGAGAGACTGGCATGATAAAATTTCATTTTTTGCCTGTTGCACCTTCCCCCTCTTTTCCCCCATTTGGCTGCTACTTGAGATTATCATATTTCCTATTATCTGACAGTAGCAATGTCTAGGAAAAATAATGTAAGCAAACCCAGAGTTCCACAGGCATTTTATCCTAACATTATAGCTAGTATGAGAGTTGTTTTGGATAAAATGAAAATGTGTTCAGAAAATGAGTGTTGAGGCCTGAGACATCTGCTATAGTAGGAAGGAAAAATAAAATTATGCATTTTTCCTTATCCTTTGGTCAAAGGGAAGTCAGTCACACCATTTAAAAATTGGGTGTTAAAGAAGGTAATTGTTAAATCTCTAAAGCAATTTATGTGTTTGATATAATTTATTCCTGGTAATATTTAATTGTTAGAAGCCAAAATTAGATTTTTATTTTTTTTTTAGAGTGACTGAGGTAAAGTTTCAGGCCTTTTAACAACATGCTCCAAGTGTACATCTGTCTGACTCATTCCTGAAGAACATCCAGCTATCTTAATGAGCCCTTGTCTTACTGTCAACATGTCTGTGCCCCTAAATGCAAGCTGATGTTGTAGATGCTGCTTCCAGGAATCCAAGCCCCATTTTTAACAAGTGCAGTGAATGACTTCATGTCTTCTGCGTTGAAATTTGTGAAGCAAACCCACGTCCCTAAAATACTGCTTTAATTTATAACAAATTGGCCCTACGGTGTGATGGTAAATTCAAGTCCTCCATCTCTTGAATTCTCAGTGGGCCAGGTGAGTTAGATAATGGATACAAAATTGTTTTTAAGGATTCTGTTCAATGTCATCCTGCTCTTTCATGTGCCATTCTTCCTGTTTGTTTAAAATAAACAAATAGACTTTGAAGCAGAAAGGAAAAATCTATATCTGAATCTATTTCTGAATAAACTATACTTCCTTCTACGAAAACAAACTTTTTAATTTATTTCTAGAAACTTATATTGTTCCACAACTACTCCTAGGAGGCCTAACTACAATAACAATTTCTTGCAATGGTTAAGTTTGTATATTTATTCATTCTCTTCTTTGAGTAGTTTTACTTCTTATGCCTGACAAAAACCACTGAAACAGGTAAAATTTCAAACAATTCAGAGGATAGAAAATGTTTCATAGTGAAAATATAAATATAGTTATTTTGAACATCTTTTTCAATATTATGATGAAAATAATTTCTTGATGCTTAAAATATAACTATTAAAATAGCACTCAAGAAATCAGTGCTATATAGAAAGAGTGTATATGTGTCACTTAATCTTCTTTAACCTGAAGAGATTAAAATATTTATAACCTTAATTAAATATGTAATCTAAGAATGATTTAGCAGTTATTAAAATATTTTCCAGAGTTGAGACATTATACTGTATTTCAAATCACAGTTTTAAGCATAATGTCAAATACCAAGAATTAATAAAATGTAGAAAGAAGATTTTTTTATTATTATTAATAATTTTCCTTTTTAATAAGTATCAGCTGTTAAAAAAACAAACTCAAAGGCCAAACTTCTTAAGTTGCGCTCAGTCAAAATCTACCAAAATCAATGTATTATGAAATAACTGAGATTGTTATTTTTCTTATCTGTTTATCCTTGCTTTATGAGTCTCCATTAGTTCATATCCATGCATTCTTTTCTGGGAAAATGTTTTAAATGTAGCACTACAGAGTGTTGATATATTGATTAACTGAATACAAGAGGTAACAAACTTCCAGGAAGAAGACAAGTGCACAGGGGTACAGGAAATACAGGTTTCACTGTTCACTTAGACAAGACATTTTTTCTCTTTCTTTCCTTAGCATGACTATACTTTTCTTTATTATGGTTTCCAGGTTATTAAAAAAACACACTAGAACATAGAAATAGGAAATGCACTGATTTTGTCTGCTTTACTTTTAATGTACCTCTGGACCCACAGTATTTTATCGAGTGATTGTCATTTGATTTGGTGTTTGTAAACGTGATTCTTCAAGGTTCTCTGGAGAAATTAATTGTCAAGGTTTTAATTTTCTTATTGAAGAGATATGAAGGCATAATTTAAATAAGTCAAAATATACATAAAATTTATTTCTGCAGAATTTATCATATTTATTTGATTCTTAGCTATAGTATGTCAATATGTTGTTAAGGTGGTTTATACTGAAGTTTTGGAATGCTGTTAAAACTGAGGGTGCTAGATATTGTGCAAACATCAAGAAAATTTTCTGACATCAAAAATTATGCACACTGATTGATGAATTTTTTGAGTTTTTAATTTTGTCTACAGTGGATTGTACACTTGTCTGCTTAGGGCTTGCTTAGGTCCTTCTAATATATTTTTGAGACCCCTTTTTGTCTTCATTTTTGCACAGACATATATGAAAACTCGATTTCATGTGAAATATAAGTTGAACACCACATATTTCAAGAATGCAGATGGCTGTTTCTTGACGCATTGTCTTGTGCCAGTAAGAAATTATAACTTGGGCTTTTGTCTTAAAATTCAGTTTCTCAGGTAAAATAAGTACAGTTTAAAAGAAGTTCTTATTCTCTTTGGATGATTAATGAGACATGCCAACATAGCATATATCCACTCAGGTACTGCCAATATTTTATTCATGACTACAGTTTAGGGAATTGCATAATTTGCTGTGTTTATTAGTAACTTAATTATGATTCAGTTTATTTAGTTAGGTGCATAAATGTAGCACATCTAAACAGCCTTTACCAACATTAAACCAGAGTTTTATTTTTTGAGGACTCCCTACCCCTTCAACCCAGGTTGATGGGGCTCTGAGCCACCTTGTCTAGTGAAAGGAATCTCTGTGCACAACAGGGGAGTTGGAACTAGATGATCTTTGAGGTCCCTTCCAGTGCAGGTCATGCTATGGTTCTCTGATTTTATATGCTCTTCTGCATGTGAAAATTATATCAGGAATAAAAAAGTTCACACTAAGCTCTGTAGAGGACAATGGTTCAACTTTCCTGTCAAAGTTAAATGTTTCCTCCAGCCTTCTCTCCGTGCTGCACTCAATGATTTGCTGAAAGGTGCCAGCAGAGGTTGTCAGTGCCCTGAAAGTAGGAGGGGGAAATCAGATGGCAGGGCAGGAAGGAAAAGAGGAATTGTAAATGCTTTTCTTCAAAGACAGTTGACAGAGAACTTTGATCTAGTTTATACATAAATGGAGCTTTGAAGATCCTAGATATTCCCTACCTAATTGGGTGCCAAAGTTCATTATCATTCTCACAGTCTCTGACTATTCCAAAATTTGATATTTTTTTCCTAACGTTGATTTTTATCTAAAAAGTGCTGCAACGACTTTCCCAGAGGCAAATTCCACCTTCTGGAGTACAAAGCATTATTTTTTATTTTTTAAAGTTGTAGAACACAGTATCTTTTTCTCTTTGTCATTGTAAGCTTTGGGTTTGTTGTTTTTCAGTTTTTGTGTTTTTTTTCTCCAGTGAGATATCATTTGAATTATGTTTTAAGTCTGAATTGCTAGGGGAGCTACTGGGATATGATTGTGTTTGCAATGTGTTTTCCAGCTGAGAAAGTGAAGTGGGGTGGCAAGTTTTGGTTCACAGAATCTACTGTGCAACTTGGACTTCTGCTCTGCTATAATTATATTAAATTGAAATTTAAAAAGAATAGCTTGTAGTTTTAGGTGTCTCTCATCTGGGGCCTGCAGTGAAATAACATCTCCTCTGTGCTCTCTTCCACAGGCTGCAGGAGAATCTCTGCTCTGCCTGGAGCACCTCCTCCCCCTCCCACTCCTTTGCTGACCTTGGTGTTCACACTGTTTTCTTCTGTTGTTATTTTTTGCCTCTCCACTTGGAGTTCTGACATTTTTGCATCTTCTTAAATATGTTCATACAGAGAGGCTTTTTCCTCAGCTCCTCTGGGAGGTTTTTTTTTTTATTATTTTTCAGACTTACAACTACAATTATTCTCCTTGTCTTTGTTATTTCCTGAGGTTGTTTTTGGTCTTTTTTTTTTGACATCATTGTCTTTACTTATTCTTGAAGCTCCAAAATATTGTCCCATCCTATCCATCAGAAATTATTTTTCTCAATCAGTTCTGATTTTATCCTCTTCCTTTTGGCCTCATCAGTTAAAATGCAAAAATATTCACCTTTTGAATTAACCTAACTCCAAGAACATCTGTGCATTTGATTCCATCAGAAATAATGTCTTCCTTTCAAATGTGTGTTCTCTTACGTCTCTGCAAGCGAGGATTTTCTCTGAAATACCCTACTTGCTTAGTCTCATGTTTAGTGTGAAACACCATAAAGACTGGAATGTGCTTCCAGACTGAATGTATGGAGACAGAGGAGGAAGACAGCCTCCAAAGCTGTGATGATTTTTCAGTAAATACTTCTGCATAACCCTATGATTATTTACAGGATTTGTTTTGATGTGCATTTATCCTTGCCAAAAAACACTTCGACAAGGTGTATATAAGTTATTTGCTCAAACTCAGATAGGACTGGAATAACAATCTTTTAAATTTCTTATTTTGAAGCAAGAAATCTGCTGTTATCTTGAAGAGTAATTAAAATAAATAAATAAATTAATTCACAAAACTTCCTTGTTTCTCTAAAGTAAATAGCAATGGCTGTTTAAGAAAACTTCCATTTAGGACAAATGAGTAAACAGTCCCATTTCAAAACTACTCATTAGTGGTTGAGATTAATTAGTGTGAGGAATAATGAGGTATCTGAACTAAGAGTACCAATAATTAAATTGATTGCATGAATTCTTGGATTAATAAAATCCAATTATTCTCATATGTAATTGGCATAAATTTTATTTGTACCTCCTTTATAATGTGTTTGCTAATGCCAGCAGAAAGTAAACAAAACCAACTAATTGTAAATTAATATGAAGTTCAATTAAACCTCCAAACCCTGCCAAGCCAGCTTTGTGTACAGATTAGTTCAAAGTCCTTATTTATTCATGAATGCATTCAAAGCTAATGGACACAACAATACTCATTTGTGAGTGCATGACATGGGGAAATTGGAACAGCATCTTTCGTGTCTGTGGAGAGAACTGGGTTTCTGGGTTTTGTAATGGTGCACATTTTTCAGATTGTGAGATCATAGAACTTTACTGGCTATACAAGGAATTACAGTTGATTTCTCGAATGCATATGAATGATTGCCAAGAGCTGAAGCCAGTTTACAATATTCCAAGAGAGCAGGGAATATTTTTATTTTGATTTCAAGAGGATTATTAAGTCAATGCCTTTTGTTTCCACCAACAGAATTTGTTTTGTTAATAATCATTGGAGAATGAGAAAGATCAAGGAATGTTTATAACAAGAACAATCTGAACCTAGAGTGAAAAAAATATCACAAAAAATATAGATATGGAAGACAAAAAAATAAAGTCATGCTCAGCTCTGTCACTGTGATGGTAATCAAGAAGGAGGAGGAGATCATCATAAGTTCTATTAAAGAAATATCTGTTCAGGAAAGAGATTAATAATGTGTTTGGGTTTTTGCTTCTAAACAACTTCAAGAATTATTCCCAAAATAAGACCTGGAAAAATAGGAAAAATAGGAATTATTGAATATCTGTTAGCAAAGTCATGTTCAGATAACTTGAGATGATCTTGCAAAATCTTGGGATCAGCATTATCATAAGCTGTAGAAAATGAGCAAAAGAGGAACTGTTTTATATTAAGTTTTGATCAAAGGTGCTAGAATAACTGTAGAAATTATATTTAATAATGTGTCTGATCTTATGACTAGAAAGAAGTGATGGTGAAATGAAGGCAATGGAAAACAGTAGATCCCAAAGACCTGAGGAGACTCATTGCTGGGGACATGGGACATCATTGTAATGGATAAAGTGTTGTAGTAGAGCTGACAGACATTCAAAGGAACTATATTAATTCAGCAATGCCAATCTGTCCCACATCAGGGAAAAGACAAGGATCCTAGTAAGAGATCCATAGGACTGCATTATGAAATCTTGAGCTTTCTAAAGTTAAAGACTGAGAAGAGACACTAAAAAAAGGGGAACATTGTTCAAAGAAGCAACTCGGTCTTATAAGAAAATAATGAAAAAAACCCTCCAGCCCTAAGACATGAATTTCCACGCAAGAAAAGATTTAAAATACAATAAGATGTATAGAAACTAAAGAAATTATGTTCATTCCTAGGTGGGAGGATATAATACTGATGAAGAGAAGGGTTAAAACATTCAACTCTTTCTTAACTTCATTTCTGTCAAAATATAGTAATTACAATCACAAAATTAAGGAATTAATTTTAGCAGAACAATACAGGATGAAAGTGCTTGTTGTTTTTCTTACAGAATTTGTATCTCAGTTTTATTAACCAGTATTACGAAAAATGTAACAGCCTGATTACAACAAGAAAAGCTCTTCCATTTTGCAGTTTTATGGTATATTTTATTTCTAAAAATCCTTATGTTTTTATTTGCTTTCTAACAGAATAAAGTTTACGTCTTATTTGAGAATATCCAGTTGTAGAGCACACTATTATAAACTGAATTAGGAGTTACCATTTTTTACATGTCAGATAAAATGGCTAATATTACGCAATTGTTTTGCTGTTATTCAATATTTGTGTAGGTGGCAAATCATAAGGGACTCCATTTTGACTTTCTAAACAAGAAATATCTAAACACAGTCCAGTCTCTGAAATTTTTTACTTTTAGTCATTTGACAAGTTCACGGCACTCATATGAATAAATACATATAAAAATAAAAGTTACTGTTAAAAAAGGAAGAGTGAAGGAAAAAAAAAAAGCCATATTTTTTTTGAGATGAAGGATATAAGGATAAAGTATACATAGGTAGCTTTTCAGGTATTAGATAACAATTTCCCTTTAGGCTCTTTTGGGTTTTTTTAAAGTATTTTAAGTTTGCATGAAATTTCTATGATTCAAAATATAAGTATCTGCTCTAAAAACCTGCATGAGAAAAAAACAGTCTGAGACTGTTTCCAACAAACTGTGGTGAAAATAGCAACCACAGATGTTTTGGTCTGTTCTTGCTTTGTCTACTGCTTTATTAATTCATAGATATTATACCATGATTTTGTTGTTTTGCCACTGCTGCTGTTGAAACAAATTAATTCCTTTTTCAGATTTACTTTCTAATATGGAAAACATACTGAGTTTCTAAAATTGTCGCAAAGGCACAAGCCTAGTGCCTTCCTGATCACTCTGAGTCCCTGGCAAAAAACCCATAATCCTAAACAGAGATGGTCTGATACCCTGCTAGAAGATATTACTGCTGCTAAGTTTAATAAAATAAGATTGACTTGCTCTCTTTATCATGACCAAGATCACATTCTTATAACAATCCAAAATGACACACTAAAAACTGCCACTGAAATGCAGTTGAAATGCCACTGAACTTGGAGGCTCAATCCCCAGAGTTCAGTAAAAACCCTTCTGCTGAGAGCCATTGGCTGCCCTGCTGCACTCCAAGCACAAACTCCATTTTCTCTGTGGTCAGGTTTAAGACACATTTCCAACTCTTTGAAATAGTTCTCAGCATATCTTCACTGCCAGAAAAAGCCCCCTTGGTTTCTTCCTGTCAGCAACTGTGATCTTGTCTCAATTTTCCAAAGAATCCAAAGAAACCATGCTAAAATTCCTAGAGTTCTTGAAGAAATAATGTTCTCCAAAGAATCCAAAGAAACCATGCTAAAACTCCTAGAGTTCCTGAAGAAATAATGTGACCAAAAAAATTACACCGATTCATGAAACCTTACCAAAAAGCAGTAATGCTTATTAGTTAACTGAAATACACAACACAAACTCCTACTCTTTGCAGAATCAAGCCCTACCTTGATTCAGACTCACTTAGCAAAGTGAGTCTGCTTTTCTTGCCTGAAGAATCTTCCTTTCTTTGTTCTGATTACTGCAAAAATTAATGGCTGAGCTGCTCACACTTGGATCCTAGGCTTCCAGTTAATAAAATCATGATATCCACTCATTGTTCCCCAAGATGGGCAGGTATTTCTTCAGTTCCATTCAGAGCAACAGAAGAAATAACATGTTATTACTCAGATTTTCACTTTTTTCAGACCTCTTAAAAAAGGAATGCTCTCCAAGAAAGATTTAAGTCATTCAGCTCAGGTAGGTAATTTTACAGGCAGGTGAGTACATTCAGTCAAGGATCTTGTTCAGAAAAACATTACAAAACCTCTCCATACTGTACATAAGTATTTTAATTTTCCCCACAGAAAGGAAGAAGTAAATAACCTGTTTTACAGAGAAAGCTTTAAAAATGAGAGTTCTAGAAGTTCAGCCATTAAAGGAGCTTCTAAATGTTTTAAGGGCTAACTATATTTAGCTTCTTGAAATTTCTTGTAACCTGAAAAATATCTTGGGAAATCAGGGAGATTGATTTTTTTATTTTATATAATTTTCAGTGAAAGTTGAATTTTTCATATTAATCTTGAGCACAACTTTTATGCCCATAGAAAGTTAAAATTAGGTTAAAGTCACAAATTGAATGTTGACAACATTCAGCCATCATTTCTCTCTGCTTTTTCTTTTCTTTTTTTTTTTTTTTTTTTTTTGAGATTTGCTCAGATGAGTCATAGAGATGCATTCGCATGAAGGTTTATTATCCTGGTGATATATTCTTGTGGAGACACAAAGATATCTATGCAGCCATTTATAACCCAAGCAATATTAGCGGGACATTTGGAACACAGTACATCTGAAACACTGAGGCAGAGTTTATCACAAGTTACCACGAATTTGGCAAATTTTTGGTCTTCCATTTAAATGAGGTGAAAATCATTCATAAAAGTCTATGATGAATAAGCAATTATTCAAAAGCCCCAAATATTTGGTTTTTATTTTTCTATTATTTTCCATTTACTAAATGGAAGCTGCCCTAGGAATATATAATTTATTAATTTTAAAAACTGTACTGATCATCTATTGTACTCTCTGGTTGGCCACATACACACAAATACTTTCTCCCCACGCTGCAACCACCAAAGTTCCAGTAGTTCTTTGAAGTTGTTATAGTTGTATAAAGCCAAGGTTTTTCAGTTATAATTCATGAAGTCTCTATTCTAGAGTGCTAAGTTAAGGACGCAGAGCCTCAAGCAGAAAAATATAAAGAAAACACAGCTTGAGGACAGAATGCTTTTTTTAAATTAAGGATACCAAAGATATTATACCAAATATAAGACCATTCCTTTTCTGCTAAAATCCTGTTCTTCCACTTTTCTTATTGCTCTTCCCTTCCCAATTCATGCAGCTTTTCAATGAGCATTTGAAAATTAGATTCTAATTGCAGAATGCCAGCTATCAGCTCCTTTTCCATTCTAAAATCTAAAATCAGGATGAAAGCTCTTATTTTCAAGATCCCACTAGTATCAGCTCTATAGTGAAAAATAGGGTCTTAAGCATCATAAAAAACCCGCTTTGTAGTTAGGATTTAACAAAACACCTGATCTAAGTAGGACCAGTGGTGTTCTGGTGTTGGTTTAGTGTCAGAACAATAAAACTTAACAACGTATGCATATATAAATTGTCATTTTGGCTGAATTTTCCACTGATATCCAGAAATAGAAATAGAGGACATACAACATGGAACCTTTTGGCAGAGCCTTCAAAAATCCCATTCTGCACTGCTTATTTTATAATCATCTGCAGTGAAATGTGATTTTAACTAAACCCTATGGCTTAGATTATCCTTTTCCACCAAAATCTGAACAGATAAGCTTTTTTGACATATTTATTGAAAACAGAAAATAAATAATATTATGTTATGTCTCTATGTTTTAAAATTAAATACCAGGAATGACCTTATTCCTCTTCCATCCCTTTCTCCTTCCCCGCCACAAGCCTGCCACTTATTTTTATTTAATTATTTACACATTCACAGACTTGATGTTGCACAGAGTAGGGCTCTGCAGTCCTTCCATTTGGAGTTACATGGCATTAAAATATCTGAAAATTGCATGTTTTATTTTCTTCAGTCATTCAAGGTCTGATGAAAAGCACAAAATATTTGGTGTGATGTTTTGATGTTAGACCAAATAACAGGAGAGGAAAAACATTAGTTTCTAATTAAAACTGTGTTAACAGACACAAAATATTTCAGTCACCTTCCAGTTCCTTTTCAGGCTACAAACCAATTGATCAAAAAGTCTCAAAAGACATAAAACACAGACAAGGAGCCCTCTGAGACAGCTGTCATCCTAATGTCTAAATGAAATCATGGAGGTAGAAGGTTTGAGGAAATTGTGGTGTGCAATATCTGAGTTATTGTTAAGAGAGGCCAATATTAGAATTTAGATTAGTGTTATCTTCTTTTGATAACACAGCAGAATGTTTGTCAAGTCATAAACTAGACCCTGATCCTCCTAACAGAGGTTGTTGATATTCCTACAGTAACTCTCAATTAATACCAGTGGGAGGATAACAAGCCAGTTTGTTTTCATTCAGGATAAATTGCTAAAAGGCAGACTTAAACAAAACAAAAGAAAAGTTCTTCTATATTTGAGATGAGATCCACTTTATTCTTCTGCGTGAAAGTTTCCTTTTTATTCCTACCTAAGCTTGTAAAAGTTAGAGTAAATCATGAGGACTTTCTCTGTAAATATTCTGGTGTGGGAACATTTTCCTAGGAACTGTCAGACACCAGTTCTAAACTTTCCCCATTAAGTCCACATGTAGCGCTTCCCACATGATCACACTTAACTTTCCTTCCCAAAAGGGATTTCAGTTAAAATGTAGGCATTTTGGATTAAAGTGCATTCACAGGATCCTAACTTACATGTATAACTCTCAGGTACACAAGGTAATGTAAAGACTCAACCCCTTAAAGCAATGACTGTCTTCCTCAAGGACTGAGAACTCCCAGCTCTTATTCAGAAATTACATTCTGTCATCATAAAATTGTTTGTGTTGGAGAGGACCTTAAATATTCAGTTCATTATTCAGTTCCAACCACTTCCTTGGGAGGGACACTTCCACTAGACCAGATTGCTAGAAGCCCCATTGTTGGGGTTTAGTTTTGTTTGCTATTTCTTTTTCTTCTCACTTATAGAATTTTTCCCCATATGTTGCTAAGGAACTTATTGCTAGATACTTATGGGGCACTTTGGGCAGGACAAAGGGGGCCAAAGTAGAACCTGGCTATGCCTTTTGTCTCCCTAGGGGGAGGGGGGAGACAATGTGAATGCTTTTGGTTGCAGATAAAAAGACAAAGCGGGAGGCAGTCTGGGGCAGCTTTGGCTTTTTGGCTCTCAGGGCACTCTCAGAGAGGAGACAGGCTGCTTCGGCAGAAAGAACTCCAGTGCCGAGAAAACTTTACATCGTTTGCTCACACGCCTGGGAATTCTGAGCTCCTCGGCCCTCCTGCCTGCCGGAGAGAGCCGGGGGGCCCAGCCCTGCCCCGCCACTGCGGCTTTTCTTCGGCACTGCTCCTCCTGCTCCTCCTCCTCCGGACCTGTCCTTCCCCCTTCCCTGCCTGGATACCCTGCCGTTCCCAGCTGCCAGCCCGTCCCATCACACTCTCCCCAGCTCCCTGCAGGAGCCACCGAGACCACCATGCCACTGGGACCACACTGTCCTGGATTTTGAGAGGTAAGGTTTTCAGTGGTCTTGGTACTACTGTTTAGTTGTTAACGCTGTAGTTATTTTCTTTTGCTGTTTGGTTTGTTATACACACTAGTAAAGAGCTGTTATTTCTTATTCCCATAACTTTGCCTAGAGAAAGCCCCTTTAATTGCCTCTCTTGTCTAAATTATAACAACTTGGAGGGAGGGGATCTGAATTGTTCAGATACCTGTCTTCTAAACTAAGACACCCATCCAGCCTGGTCTTGGACACTGACAGGGGTGGAGCATCCACAGATTCTCTGGGCAACCTGTGCCAGTGCCTCACCACCCTCACAGTAAAGGCTCATGAAAACAAACATGAAAACACATCTTGTTTTTATCATGAAAACAAATATAATATCAATGTGTTAGTACATAGAGCCAGTGTACAGAGTGTATGCTGTAACTACGTGGACATGTACTCAGAACATATTCCATGCCTTTATATTTATGTTATATTTATGAACACACTTGACAACAAGGTGGGTATTTCAAACATAGCTGTTAACAGAATTCAAGACAAGACAAAAGACAGCAATAAGTTACTAACATATAGCAATGAAAGTATGAAGACTTTAGCTAGATGATCTGTATAGCACTAAATCTGCAATCCCCAAATCCTCTGTCTGAGATAACAGATTCCTCTAAATCAACAAGACAGGAGAGCATGCAAACATGATGTGCATTGCAACACAGACATATCCTCTCTGCTAATTTCAAATCCTCTGTAAAAGGAAGGGAGGGAAAGAAAAAGGATCCAGCACAATGCCTACCTTTAATTCTACTTCCAGCCCTTGGAACAGACATTAAAATTAAATCTCTGATGAAACATTGGTGTGTTAATGACACTATAAACTATTCCTTATTAGCATCATGGTCCTTTACATCTCAATAAGATTTCCAAATCAATAGATGTCAGTTGCACCAGTGGAAGTTATATTAAAATTTTTCTGGTATGTTTCTTTTACATACTATGAAAGAATTCTGTGGTGTTTCAACAAAATTCTTTGCCTGTTTTCCATTGAACAGATATTGGTGTCCTCCATAGAAGGTAAATTTCATATCCATGACATTGCCACAGCAAATTATTGTGGGTTAGTTCACAGCTGAATACTTCAGAAGAATTTAAACCTGCCATTTTATGCTGAGTTACCCTAAATATGCTCATCTTAAATAAGTGTAGTACTGGGTAGAAAATAAGCATTTTTCCTCCTCTAGTCCAGTCACAATTTCTTAAGCAGCAGGGACAGAGAGACATGACACAGAATCTGGCACTAAAATATGTACACAAAGTGCATTCACCAACACTTCTCAAAGGTGAGTACTTTGCATTCAGTGTTTAGAGCCCATGAACAGAGCAATTGGAAGTACAGCACAGATCATCTTGATATCTCTTGTACACCTATGCACAGTAGTTTTCACTGTTCCCCAGAGAGGATGCAGCTGAAGTACTTCATGGTGCTTCAGAGACATGGGGTAAGGACAAGCCATACAATGTACCAACACATTATTTAAATTGAGTATTCTAAATTACATTACCAATTACACTCTGACAGCATTTGTCTTTGAAGACATCACATCTTATACTTGTGGCCAAAAAGCCCTTGGACCAGAACAGTTTCAGGGCTAATCTGTGTCCAACTCATCAATTAACTGTACCAAGTTTTTGCTAAGACATCAACTGAGACTAGCCTGAGAAATGGGTAGGTGTAGTTAAAAGACCTGAAACATAAAGAGAATAGAATCTTGCATTGCTTGTGATGTAAAGTTATGTTAAACTCCTTTGGGTCCCTCTGAAAGCTTTTCATGTATGATCTTCCAGGACCTCTTTCCTGTCCTTTTCTTAATATCTTATATTTTTGTATTATACCATATGGAAATGTAGCTTAAGTTGATTACAGAATATCCCTTTTCTTATTACCAATTTCTGCTTGGTATTCTGCTTTTTATTCAATTATTAAAGAAGACAGATTCCTTTCTAGCCAATATTCAGAAGTTAAAAATGAAGGTTATGGCTTGGAATCACCAACATATAGAATATTTGCAGATTTTTGCCTATGTAAGGAAAAAGAAATTACTTCTTCCCATGTTAAGTGGAAACCTTTGTCTTAACTACACAAGACTCCAGGAAGTAAATACCTGACACTGGCTGATCTTTCATAGCCACAGTTGGATTTTTCACAGAAAGAAATTAAATGGATTCATTTGACATTCTGTTTCAAGAAGAGACTATCAGCACCCAACCCGCACACAAGAAAAATCTCTCAGTAAACACCAAATCTTTCATGCAGAAAGAACAGCATGGATATAAACCAGTGGAAAATTTACTGACTACCTTGCTTCTGTCCTCTGCCATAAATCCCCATCAGCTGCAGCAAGGTAAAGAACATCTCATTTGATATAATGATGAACGTTGTCATTTCTGAAGTGTAATCAAATACAATTGCATTTATTGCAGCATTTGGCTTTACAAGTCTCTCTTCTGTTTTTATTGATAGTACTGTGAATCTTGGAGACAAAAAAGTCTTTTTTTTTTTTTTTTTTTTAAATTTTCTTGGATTGATAAATTTGAATTTAAAAAAATGGGAACAAGAGAGAAAACCAGTGGCTGGTGGCTGTGTGTTGCTGTTGCAAGTACATCCAGTTGCAACTAAAGTATCTAAAGTATTCTCATTGGCATATCCAGCATAATAT
>VWYP01016126.1:0-44522 GCA_013400435.1 Pycnonotus jocosus
GCACCGGGAGCGCGGGAATGGGAATCGCCTCAGGAGCTCCCGGAGCTCCCGCGGACAGGGAAAACGTCCCGGGTACGATCCAAACTTGCCATCTTATCGCACTTTCCGCATGGGCTGGGATTCTCATCAGTAGCACTGTTAACTCTGGAGCCTATTGATGGCCGAGGTGACATCAGGCACTACATTTCTGCTGGTGAGAAGACAAAAATTGAGGCAATGGCTGCAATCTAAGTCGTTCGCGTGAAGGAGGTCTGATAAAGAGGTTGTGGTGGACTCTCTTAGCTTTAAAACCCTTTAGACCCCAGAGAGACCTGACTGTGGTCTGTTCCTTTCCAGGAAACCAAAATAGCCATTAGAGATGATGCCCTAGACAGAATGAACAAAATATTGGGATTTTTAAAACATATTAAACATTAAGTGTGACATAACTAAGAAGGTGCAACCAGCAAAGATGGCAGGATTTAATCAAGTGCCTCAGTACAAACAACAAGGTCTTGTTGGGCCCCAGGAGAGAGGCTCCTTGTGAGGGGAGGCCAGAGCAGGAGGTGCTTAAAGGTTCTGGATTTGCAGGGTTTCTGTCTGCAGGCAGCACCTCTGAACTCAAACCCCTAAAACTTGGGGGTGCAGATGTCTCTTCACCCTGCTACATCCTCCAGAGCACTGCTGCTTTCTGCTCAGTCTCATTGTGCCTTTTGTTCGATGTGCAGCACTTTGACTCAGCTTGGACACTGCCCACACAGCACAGGAATCATTTTGTCCACTTGCAAAAGCTTTTTGCACATCTGGTGATCTTCAGTGTCTGATCCTCAGATCTGATCTTCAGTGGTCTTCAGACTGGCTCATAGGTCACCCAGCCCTTGGAGCAGCTTGAGCCTTATAACAGTTCAGCTACTTTAAAGGAGTCTGACAGTTGATTTACAGCTACATCTTGTCCAGGGCAGTTGACTAGTTACCAGTATCATGAGAATGTAGAAAGCCAGGGAGCACAGTAGTACTATATGACTAGAATATAGCTAAGGTGAGCATTTTAGGAACAATCACAGGAGAGATGCCAAGCAGCTCTAAGGAACACCTCTCCTCTCTGCAGGTCAGAGATGCCATACAGCTTCTCCATTTTACTCAAGTCAGAGCTATTGCCAGGTGGCCCAGGGCACAATTCTACCCAACATCAGAGTAATTTTCTACCCTCATCTAGAATTGAAATGTGTATTTGCTATCAAAACCCAACTAAAATTACTGTTATATAAACCAGGCCCTAATTTAAGCTTTAAGCAAAGTATCAGCTTTGTATAGGCAACTACAAATAATCAACAGCATAACAAAATCCCAAACTCATTACAACAAGAATTTCAAAGGCAGCCTAGCAGGCTTGACACCTAAAAAAGTCTTTCTAGCTCCTTGCAATCCTCTTGTTGCTCTGGGACGGCTGATCTCTGCCTTTGCCAAAATCTGACTTCTCATCACCCCAACATGGGTAGAGCTCTTCTCCCAGTCTGCTGACTGATGCTCAGTCTAGAAAGCCATTGTGATCCCACAGCCCCATAAAGCAGCAGCACAGAATGCAGGTGGTCATGGGCACATACCTGTGCCTTTGATGCAAAGGACACATCGTGGCTGAGGCTCACTTGGGCATCTGGTAGTGATCACCTGATTTGACACCCCATAACCGCAGCCACAAGGCAGACCCACTGCTCAATCCTAATTTCCAAAGGCTTTTCCAGATTTCATGCCACCCCTGAAATGCCAGTGTTTACCTACAAGCCCTTTCTTAGTCAGGGATAACCACAAGACGGCATGCACACAGGTAATTAGGAGACAGGAGAATATGTAGTGATTTTTGCTGTCTATCACCTTGTTTAGACACGTTTCTATAATTTATGGAGTGAACATTTTATGCTCTCCTAACGCACTTCCCTTCCAGGTTTTAATGTTGTATGGTCATGAATTGCTGATACCACTTCCAGTGGGGGAGGTCTTTGTTATTTCAGATTTATAGATGGGGAAATAAGGAAACAGGAAAGAACTCCCACAAGCACATGGAGGTGGAAGAGCAGATGCTGTGCTTTATCTTGTTTTCTGACATGTGGATCTATCTCACTCTCACAGCAGTCATGAGAGCACATTTATCAAGCACAACATACATACTCCACTACTCTCTCAACATTTTAAATTCAAAACACTGCACCCGTAAACAGTGCAATTGATCTGAAGAAATAAATTTCATCTTTTCTAGAAAGGGAATTGAAAAAAATTAATTTATCAATCTGTGCATTGATTTATTTATTCTTAAAGCAAGAGCAGCACCAAAACAGTTAAATCAGCTGTTGTCCAAGGGAGCCAGGTAAAAACAGGACACCCACAAACAAAATCCTCCTTGTTTGAATAGGCAGCACTCACCCAGATGCTTCTCCACTTCAGTGAGAAATAAAGAGTGTGTAAGGCCCATGCTGTGTCCCCAGGATGTGTGTGAATTTCATTCCCTCTAACAGGGCTAATGCACCCAAATCCTCACAAATGGCTCTTTGAACGCTGTTCATAATATCAGAAATAGCATAATAAAGTGACATCCAAATCTGACTGTGCTGCCAGTGCAGCTTCTTTTATGCACAGCATGTTATATTGTGACCTGAAGCACTCTCAAAAAGCAGAGAGAACATCTGCAGTTCTTATCAATTAATATTTTTGCAGCACATCTACCTACTTCATGCTGTGCATGTGCAAAATGGTCCAAAAATGAGTGTATACCAGCAAATAAACTCGAATCAGCAGCCAGTTACCTACAGCCTTAGCCAAACTCAGTCTACACACTCCTGCTCTTTCAGCCTGCTCCAGCTCCTCCCTTCCCCTGACTTGGAGTGGTAACAATGGGATCATGACCTTTTGAGAGGGTGGAAACTCTGGGAAGTTGGCTCCCCTTCACTCCCCACATCACAGCCGAGACATGGGAATGGAGGAGAAGATTCCTGTGTTGGCTGGAGGAAAACAGAGCACAGGAGCAGCACTCACCCACTTGAGATCCCATGCCCAGGTCGTACCCTGCCTGCTTCCCAAATCCTGCCTGCTGCCCCCATCCTGCCTGCTCCCACATCCTGGCTGCTCCCTGCGCTTTTCCTGATGCCTCTGCCCCGTGCTGGGACGAGAGCCAGCATGGTGTGGTTGGTGTGTAACAGCCTCTCTCACTGTTCTGAGTCAGAACTTGGAATGCTGTTAGCACAGGTCAGCCAGTCCCTGCTTCCAGCACAGCAGAGAAGTTTGGGGTCTATTTCTTTATTTTGTCTGTAATCAAAGGAACTTGCTGCAGATTTTGCCATCACAAAATGGTGCCATGACATTTTTCACAGCTTGGAGAGGATCACTCAAGTTTTGGTCCCTATTCCCACTGCCTGTGACAGGTCACAGGGGCTGGCTGGCACCTGCCAGTGAAGATTCCTCCTCCTGGGATGGTGCTGACGTGGTGGCACCGGGCTGGCGCTGCAATGGCAGGAGTGGTGCTCCCTGGACAATGGCAGGCCTGGGAACTGTGCACAGCCACACCTTACTCTAGACAAACTTTGAGAGGAAAAGCAAACTGAGATTATTTGACTAACTGCTTAACAAATCAGCATGTGTTTCTTCAAGGAGGAAAGTGGGAATGGGTTAATAAGCCAAATAGTTTTGAGACAAAGTGACTTTTAACATTTAGACAGACCTTCATTATTATTTCCTTGTTCCCTCCAGGCAACAACCTTCCCTCTCCAGTCAGTGCCAAAGACAACTTACACAGCTGTCTGGAAAGGGGATGCAACCTTTAAGAGAAATTTCATCTTCAGCTTTGCTGTCTTTGAAATAAGCATGGATTTGCAGTGACTTCCCCTTTTCATCCCTCTCTCTGGAGAGAGCTCTGTTCAGAGTAATTCCATCTTTATTGCTTTCTGAATCTCTATCCTCAGGCCTCAAGTTTGGATCCACCTATAGCAACAGCTGTCAAGGAATGGCCCTGGCGTGGTTCTCCTGGCTCAGCAAACCCAAGCAGGCATAATACCAGGTCAGCTGCAAATAAATATCACAGCATAATATCATAACATAAATGTAAATAAATATCACAGCATAATATCATAGCATAAATGCAAATACCTCTCCTCTTGCCGAAAGTTAAGAGAAATTTCATCACCTCCAACAATATATTCATATCACCTCGTATTCATAGGGGTTTAATAATATTTCACTTCAGAGCTATTCATTACAGGAGCTCTAAGCAAGCTCTGAGTGAATGAAGCTCATTAGCAGTTTGATACAGGCTAGCCACAGTGGCAAGCAGACAGCCACAGGGACAAAAGTGTGTTTGAAGTAGATGAGTCCTAAACTCAGCATGCCAGGCTGACAGATGGGACACTCTGGCCATGTAGGCATTCTTGGTTGTTGCAGTTTTGTTCCCTGCTGCTAAACATGGCAAAGGAAAGGTTCCCCGAGTCTCCAGCTGACACTTCCTTAAAGCCTGTCTAGCCTCAGGTGCACAAAGCAACCTCTGCTCCCAGGCAGCCAGATGGGAGCTCCAATCCAAGCACTCCCTAATTAATTTTGGGTTTTTTTTTTTCCTCTGTAGGTTGTTTCTGGAAGAAAGGGAACTGACAGTGTGTTTGTTTACATGAGATTAATTCGACCTGGCAGTTCTCTGGGTCTATAACTAAGAATTTTGAAGTGTCTTTGGGGGTTTTACCACCACAGAAGGAAGAGAAGCTGAGAATCCAAGGGGATTTCTAGATGCATCTGAAGAAGTGACCATGTAAGTTACTGCAAGCCATACACACAGGGGCAGCACAAGAAACGAAGCTGATGGGGGCAAACCAATCTGAGGCTCTGGTTACTGAGCAGTGCTGCAGTGTAACATTGACTCCAAACACAGCTACAGGAAACACTGACCTGCAAGCAGCTTCTCTAAGCCCTGGGGACTTGCCTGGGTGCATAAAGTCACACAACACACAAAAGCAACTGCTGGCTGGATCCCTCTGCATAGAAGAAAATGCCAACCATCTGCATCACCTTATTAAGATTATAAAGAAGAAGGATGTAAAGAATCTGCAGTAGGAGATGGCAACAAAAATCTCCAGGTATTAAACTGACAGGTAGGAAAGAAAACAATACTTCAGTGATGGATCAAAAGTAGGTTCACCCTGTAATCCAGAGACGTGAAACAGCTTTTATACAAGTTAACCAGTTGTTCCTAGAAATCAAACTGTGACAGCACAAAAATCATATTCTGCTGAGACCCCAGCCAGACACCAAGCAGGCCAGCAAGTGCCAAGCTCCATCTTGGCACAGAGGACAAAAGCATGGTCTAGAAAAGAGCAAATGGAAGAGAGGGTGAGGAAGCTGTACCAGCTCACCATGTCTGAACATACACAGGGTAGAAAGGATTAGAGAGAAAGGAGGCAGCTGAAGAACAAAGGAAAAAGGGTCATGAAATAATTTTTTCCTTCCAAAGTACCAAGTCTGGAAGGCATGAAGTGCTAAGGAGAGGAGAGGAGTGAGAGAAGACATGAAGGAGGATAATTTTGAATCAGGGTGGTCTGAAATGCAAAGGATGATATACATTGCCCATACCTGTCACTGAAGGGAGATGTCTGTGGATCAAGAACTTTCTAAAGATTACTTTGAGGCCACATTGCTTCATGCATCAGAGCATTCTGCAAAGAAAGGGACACTTGCTGTACATTCCACAGGCTGCAGCTTCACTGCAGAGAGAAGAGCAGGGCAGAGCCGCTGCAAAACCATGCATGGAAACCCACAGAGGTGCACCCTGCTAATTTCCATCAGATTGTTTTTTAATTATGATTTGTCGAATCCTATCCCAGATGAACACGCAGAGTCCTCCCCCTGGTGGCAAGTAAAAAAGCCACAGCAATGATTTTTTAGTCATGTCAATCTAAAGCTCTAAATAAAATGAGCATCAGATAGGAACTTTTAAAATTTGATCAACTGGTAGAGCTGGGAAAAAAAAAAAGGAATATTTTGCACAACACAAATCCTTTTTTAAGGCTTATACAGATTTACTTTGAAGCTGATATGACTTGAGAGTAACTGCTGAGTTCAATTCCATTGTTGATTTATTAGACAATTTGCAAGGGAAGCAGAGAATGTAAGCCTGTAGAGCAACTATTAGCAGCTGAGCAGTGTAATTGCAATGTGCAATAATCCCATTAATTTCACTGAGTCCTTGTCTTTTAGTACCCAGTTGAGTTTTGGTGCCTAAAATTCCTTAGACAGACCTAATGCTGCTGAACAGTAAAAATGGATTCAATAGACAAGTTGGGTTTATTGTATAAACAATAACCCCAACCTAATATCCTCAGATGGCTCTTCAGAAAGTCCCTGAAGAAAATGATCTCCATGTTTGTTAGGGGAAGCTATGGCAAGTGTCTTTTGGACAGAAATTTTTGCTTGAGGTGACTCATTTGCTGGCTGGGGGGAGAGCAGTAGGTGGTGTTTATTTTGTCTTTACTATGGCTTTCAACACTGTCTCCCAAAGCATAGACAAACTGATGAAGTACAACCTAAATAAATGGGCAGTGAAATGTATGGAAAACTGGCAGAACAGTTGGGTTAAAGGGAGCTCATCATTAGTGGAGTATCCTGGGTTGGTACTTTTTAACACCTAACTCTGAGCAAACTGGCAGATGATACAAAGCTGGAGAGAGGAGCTGATATCCAGTGGTTGAGCTGCCACTGAGGACCTCAACAGGCTGGAGAAATGGGCAGAGAGGGCTGTCAGGAGGTTCAAGAAAAGGAATCCAAAGTCCCGTGACTGGGCAGGAACAACCTGTGCATCAGCAGAGTCTGGAAATCTGTTTTGCTGCACGGGAGAATATGGGAATCCAGGTGGAGAACAAGCTGACCATGAGCCAGCAATGCGTCCATGTGACAAAGCAGCCCACAGCGTGCCAGGCTGCATTAGGAAAATGTCCCCAGCAGGTCAAGAGGGGTCATTTTACTCCCTTCTATTCTTCTCTTCAGTTCCAGTAAATAAACACATTGCCTTCAATAGTGTGGGTAGTGTAAGAATGGCTGAATTGTAATTGTATGGAAAAACAAATTATGCCTTTTAATTATAAAAAGGAGAAACCTTCAGTTGTGACAGTCAACATTAATAATCACTGCAACACAAACAAAACCAGATCCCCCTGCCATGCTTGAGAATGTAAAGCTACACCTTTCACCACAAAACACACTCTGCACAGTAATGTTTAAAAAGGTTTAATTTTTTCACCCTGGTACAAAAATACAGTACAATGTGATGGCAAGGCATTCGCCAAAAACATTCAAATAAAAGGGGAAACCCCATAAAGCTTCAACATAACCCACCCTCACTTGATGGAACAATCAAAAGGTGAGTGCATAAGGAAAAACGTTAAATTTCTGCCCAAAGGCAAATAAAGATGAATCACACAGTTTTACACAAAAATACACTTGCAGAGCTGATAATTCACATGCTACTTGGACATTCATGAAATGTATTCTTCTTGGTGTAGCGGCAGAATTCATGGTTTTGGATATCTAGAAAACAACTGGCCCAGGAACATGCCCCAGTGATGGGAATGCCCAGTAAAAACTATGGGATCACATAATACCAGTGAGAAAAGAGAGATTCAACCCTGATTAGTGTCAAAATGATGGCTACTTCTAGTTTTTCCCATCACACTGTCCTCAAATGGTGTTTTCCCTACACACCTCCCTTTTAACACCAAATATTAGTGGCTGCTCAAACACACAGAGATGTGTTTGCACATTACCCAGTTGCAAAAAACCACCACAGTTCAAACTGCCAGGCAGAGAAAACACTGTAACTGTTGTGTGTGTGTGTGAACTCCAAAGAGGGTTTAACCTAACATTGTTGACAGGGGAATTATGACCCTTCAGTGCATCTACATTCTTCATCTGTTTAATCATTTCCTCTTAGTTTTGAACTGATGAAAGGTATCATTCAGTGTATTCATTATAGTTCATCTCCCAGGTGCTTTTGTTTGAAAGCATCGCCTGTCAGCTTCTCCTGGGCCTCCTTCATCCCTTGGACAACTGAAAGGTTACAGAGAGAGATACCAATTATTAATCTCAGGGTGAAAACATAAAGGTGAACTGGTAATGAAAGTGTTTTAAGACAACACACTTGCAGAATGTAGATGTACAGATTAATCTGTAAGGGAAAAAAACAAAACAAAACAACAAACCAAACAATCCTGCACCCTTTTCCTAACCATATGTGGCTGGATCACAGAAATTCCTTGATTTCCCATGCCAGAACTGGAGACAAAATTAGGTCCTACAGATTTTTAGTAGACATTAAGGTGAATCATGATTCTGAACATGGTTCCTGAGGCATTAGAGAAACACTCATTCACCCTGTATTTAACCATTCCCAGTTACTTTAAAGTAACATCATTTGTCTCCACTGCCAAAGCTTCACCTCACTAAAAATGCACTTCAAACGACTTGGCACATACCTTGATCAGCATTGGTATAGAAATACTTGTAGCTGGGGTTTCCTCTCTCATTTATGATTTCTGGATGGACTTTTCCACTGGGGTCTATGAAATAAGAAATCCAACAGGAAATTTAGATGGAAACAGTAAGAACTCAGTGCTGTAAAAGGACACAACAATAAGAACTCAGTGCTGTAAAAGGACACAACAGCTGTGGATGCCTTACCCATGAAAAGGATCCTGGGAATGTAACCTCCATCAGGACTAAAGGCTTCATCCTTTGGCTCTTCATCATCCTACCACAGGAAAGCAGGAGAGAGGAAAGATATTAGCAAGACAACTAACAGAACATAGTGCCTTTTACAGAAATAAGTTATTGCCTTCAGATTCTTTCTACCCTGAGCAATTTACATATTGAAGAGATGATAAGTAACTGCAGTATCCTCCACTATCAAAGAAAGGTATTTTTACCTACATAAGTATCATTTGTGAAAATAACAACATTTTTTCTGGTCTGTCAATTTGCATTACCCACCCCACTCTGGTGCAGGAATGTTTGATATGTACTGAGAGAATGAATATAAATTCCTTTCTTGTGGAAAATGATTCACACAAGGTACAAACTGTTAAACAGACAATGGCAGAGAGCCAGGTTTATAAACACAATTAAAATAACCAGACTGGAAAAAACATCTTTTTAAAACAATGAGCTCTATCAATCAATCCTGAATGCCTATTCAGGAGTGCAGGATTTAGGATGTACACAAAACAGGATGTAACCAGTTGAGTCAGATGCCAAATGCCTCATTACCAGGCAGAACACGGATACAGAGGAGAAGGCAGCCTACCTCAAGGTTGACCATAACAAAATTATGGGCAAGTTCAGAGATCTCCTTGGATTCAGCAAACTTTGGCTTTAAAGCTAAAGAAAAAAAAATAAATTAGAGGTGTGTAAAAACAGTGGAAAATATTTCAGGTCTTCAGGTCAGTATCAAAATCTCCACTTCATCCCTCCCTCTGGAGAAGTGGCACTGTTCAACAGGCAGTGAGTAAATGGAATACATGTATCCAACCCTTCCAGTCAGGCTCAGAACATTTTGGATGCAAAGTTTACATTTCTCATGGCTACATGATCTNCCAGGCTCAGAACAGGCGGTACCTGAAGCAATTCTTGCTTGGCAGCCATGGGCTGAAGCCTGCCCAACAAACATAACCAAGTACACGTGGTTATACTTGATCCAGTGCCACAGCAGAAATCCTGCTGTAAACCACCACTCCCGCTCAACTACCTCATCCCTTGAGGCTTAGCCATACATCCAGCTTGTTTGCTATGGCACTGCCAATTTATGCCACTCTTAATGAAATACAAATACCATTAGTTACATTTTGGATGCAAAGTTGACATTTCTCATGGCTACATGATCTCTATACAAAGGTTAATTAGAAATTTCAGCAAGCTCTAATATTCAATGCACTTACCTTTGCAAGCTCCACACCAGGACTTGTGGATGATAACCATAAGAGGCAAACCACTAACAAAAAGAAGAAAGAAAATTGTCAAATTCTATTACATGTACAGTTTAACAGTCAAATCTTCCTCAAAGGCTAAATGTAATGGGAAATAAGTCAGATATAAAGAGATTATGTGGTGCTCTAAGATTGTCTTGCAAAAAGTTTTCCCAACTTTAAAACGTGTAATAATAATTTATTACAGCTGCCAGCCAATAACTGTTTGTGAAGAGGAAAATACTTTCCCTTATTAGTTTAGATTTCTTAGATACACAACTGGTCATGCTTTTTCCCCCTGGATTACTGGAAATAGTCAATGACAGCACTTGCTTGAGAGATCTTGGGATGGATTTTCACGGCTGTTTAAGGCAATCCAGTGGGTGACAATCTCTCCCCATTACAGCCCACATGTCTCAGTCACCTCCTGTGACTAAGGCCCTCCACTGAGCAACCAGCAAACCCAATAACCCAGCAAACCCTTTGGCTGGTTGCATGGCTTCCTACACATTTGTATGCTGAAATAATTGTGATGGATGTGTACAGCACCAGGGCTAAGAAGGAGAGGGTGTCTGTGAGGAATTGCAGCCTAAATAAAGTGTAACACAAAAGAACTGAATTTTTTCTGATTTCACTCTTTCCAAATAATTCTTTTATCTTTATTAGCTATGCTACCCAGAGGTAAAGTTTCCATATAATAATGATATGGCTGCCAGAGCAGTAAGAACAGCCTAAAACTAGGTGAAGGAGAGGAAGGAATCCAGAGAGAACATCCTATATGGATACTTCTCTCAGGATATGCCAAGCAAAGCAAACAGTAAGCTTTCTCCAGTTGTATACTCTGCACCATATTAGGGGGTAAAAATAAAGTCAAATTTTCATACACATGAATTATTAACACCTTTGCACACAAAATCAATTACTGGCAGAACTGATGTATGAGCTTTTCTTCAGCTGTAAATAGATGTGAAAGGAAATCTCTACTTAGCAGTGTTCAGTAATGAACTTTAGAATGAGGAAAGGGTGGAAAGGAAGCCATTAACATTTAGAATTGTTTAAACACAAATTTGCCATCTATAATTAACCAATATGTCATCAACTTTATATCTGTTTGCAGTATGGAGCAAGAACACACATTTCCCTAATAAAGCTTGCATTGCATCAGTGCCCTCTCCCTGATGAAGAAAAACCATTTCTTTTCATTGTTGCTATAGAGTCCAAAATTATTTTGCTTCTTTCTTGAGGCTGATTTAAGACTGGTTTTAAGACTGTTCTTATCATCAAGGATCAGTGATTCATGTTGAAATAGTTCAATTGTCTGGTGGTCAGTATTGCCATACGCTTTTTAAAGAGAAATTTTAAAACCAGATTTTAAATGAAAGTGCTCACATCCTTGAAAGACCAACTCTTAGTCAGCGAGAACTCACAGAGGTTTGAGATAATTGATGTGTTTTCTCAGCTTTGTTCTCTTTGCTTTGACTGGGAAGATAAACTTGTTTACATAAAAACATTTTTGTAGTAATTTCTCAGTTCTGCAATGCTTAAAGCCCCTTAGCAGCTGTTGTGTCAGACAGACAGACAGACACTGTAACTAAAGGAACCTTTCCTACCTCACTTCATCATTTTGTCACGGTGAGTACTACACATAAAATGAAAACCAAAATCCACCATTTATTAGAATGAAGAATGAAACATCCACCAGAAAGTGAGTTTATATAAGCTGTACCCAAAATTATTGGAAACTCAGCTACCCATCAGAGCCAGTACAGACTTACAAGTTTCACACAGAACAAACACTGTCATTTTAGCTCATTTTTCCTATGACAGCACTCATTCTTAAGCAATTTGTGTTTTTAAGGGTGTATAATGATGATCTTGAAGAAAAAAGGCATGGCCAAGTTATTTCTGTAAAATAGTCCTGCAGGTAACTTAAGACTTTACTCCATTTAAGGCACACATTTTATTATTAGACCTGAAACAGAGAAGTTTGAGTTTGTTAAGCCAGCACCCTTTTGCAGTGCAAAGTTGAAAATCTCTCTTGGGCTCAGTCAGATTTTTTGAAACAGTCACATGCTAAAAATACAGCCTGTTCCAGTTCTGGACCTGAAGTCTCTTCTGCAGTTTGACATTATCTGGAGGCAGCTCTGGAAAAATAATCTTCTTATTCCAGGCATACACATGCCAATGTGGAGGGAAAACTTTTCCCTACAGTCACCTTCTGCACGTTCATGTCACACTATTTGATTACTAGGGTTTGCATCTGCACCGGAAACTTCACTTGTTTGGGGATGTACTCTCCTTTTTGCAACATGCCAGTGGGGAGGACGCAGGGATGAGGAACTGCTTCCCTAGAGATCTCCCCAGCAATGCAGCTGCCTCAGCTTCTGCAGGGACACGGCGCCCAACTTCTCAGAGCTGCTGCTGCCAAGTGATCTGATCCCCGACACGTGGAACCCAGGCTCCGCAGGCTCTGTGCCTGAAGGCACATTCTTCCCGCTGCGAGTACTTCGGGGCCGGACCACCGCTGCTGCGGTGACACTTCACGCCCGTAGGGAACTCAGGTACTGCAGGAACATGCTGGCCAGCTGGGGCAGGTTTTCATCGCTGGGCTGCATCTTGGTGTAGCTGATGAACTGCCTCCGCAGCCGGCTCAGCTCGGCCACGCTCACGGGCCGGCTCAGCACCAGCCCCTCGGCCACACCGGGGACGCGGATGGTCTCCCCGGGCTGCGCCCCGCTCCTCTGCGCGGCCAGCACGGCGGCCAGCACGTCCTGGGTGACGCGGTCCAGCTGGTGCAGGAAGCCGCACGACTGCAGCGGCTGCGTGCGGGTGGCGCGGTGCGGCGGCGGCGGGGCGCTCTCGAACAGCGCGGCGCGGATGGCGCCCAGCGGCAGCGGCTNGGCTCTTGCCGCTGCCCGGCCGCCCGCACAGCACCACCAGCGGCATCGCCCCGCCAGCGGCACCCGACCCGGACGTGGAGCGACTGCTTCCGCCGGGCACACACGCCCAGAGCTCACCCCGGACAGGCCCCGCACGGCCCCCGGCGCGCTCCTCCCCACGGGCGCAGGGAATCGCCGCGCCCCATCAAGGCTGTGACACCGCCACACCGTCCTGCGAGGCGTCCCGCTTAAAAACGCCATCGCAGCAGTGCTTGGAACGAAGGGACCGTGCCCTCGCCCGTAGGGAACTTAAAACCGAGAAGTCCCCAGCATCCCACGACATTGTGCAATGTTTCAGAATTGAAATGGAAGGTTTCAAACTTCCTAGACCACTGGCTCTGGTGCATCTCACTTGATGCATCCCAGATAATTTTGTTTAATTTTTCATCTGATTTTTGGTTTTAAAAAAAAAAGGTACTTTTTAGGTTTATATTTTCTTTGCTACTAGGAGTTTCTCTCAGTCCTTCAATTCAGTAACACTCAAATGCTGCCGAGTTCCTCACCCCTGCACTGAAATCAGCGAGCAGATCTGTGCATAAGCAATGAAAGGAGAGAGTGTGGTTCACACCCATCCCATCCCTCGCTGCAGGGTCTTTTGGAGCAGGAGCACTCATCCTGCCCAAACCTGAGAGCTCAGACCTTGCCATCCCTCCCACTCTCCTCTGTCTCATTTTAAAGCTTCCTCTGCTGCATTGCAAAGCAATGCTACAATTAAATAAATGTAAATACTAAAATAATTTCTTTTTTTCTTTTTTTTCCCCCTCAAAATGCTAAAGTATCAAGTTAAAAAAACTTGTAAGACTTCTGAAGTGTACCATCTGGGTTAATTCCATGTCTGCACTGGAGTGTAGAACTCACCAGATGGATCGGTTTGAGAGCAGAGCTAAATTAAACAGCAAACCTGGAAGGCATGAGCAATTTCTGCTCATGTCAGCATTGTCAGATCTAGGTTATAACGTTAAAATACAAATAGAATTTATAAGCATGCCATTCTTCTTCTTGCATTTTAAGAAGAAGCAGAAGAAACTCTAAGGAAAAAAAAAAAAAACAAAAACAAAAAAACCCCAAAAAACCCAAAAAACACCCCAAAAAAACCAAAGCAGCCAAGATGTCATTTTTCATAGACAGTGTTCTTTTTAGAATTTAAGCTTAGCCCAAACCAGGTTCTGTCAGTTCACTACAGTTTTAAACTTCCAGATTTTTGCTGCAGATGGAAACAAAATACCTCATACTGAGGCCTCATCTATATAGCCACAGAGATTTTAGGGAAGCTCTTAGCACTGCTGAGTTTAAACGCATTGAGCACCACTTGCATTTGTGTGTTTGAGAACCATATCTTTCTTTACTGTGATAAATAATTATTTTCTTGTTTCGAAGACATACTAGGACTTCAATCATTTAATTAGACTGCAGTGATTAAACCTAGGTGGTGCCTTAGCAAAGCTAACTAAATTCTGTATTTTCTCTCCAATAAGCTATAGGGAACTGATGAGTCTCCTAAACCACCCTCATTTGTATTAATAGAGATTCTTTTCTGTGGTTAAATTTAGGGCTGAAATAGAATCTTTGTGAATGCTTCTGAAGACACATCTCTGTATTTAAAACTAACAAACATACCTGGCTGCTGCCTCTTTCTTGCCATCTTCTAGTGTTCTCCAATGAATATGATCTCCAAAACCTGCCAGAGAGAAGAGTTTGTAAATGCTGCATAATTCATCATGTCAGCTAACACAGGGAAACAGCCCAACCCTCAAGAGTATTTTCAACTGGTTTTATATTCTTTTTTTAAAGCCAACTATAGCCCCACTTCTGGAAAGACTTCTGCAAATACTTACAGCCCACACAGTCATATGAGGAATCCCACTGAAATTAATTAACAGGAACATACCATGCTCATGAATATTTCTATATATGTATGTAAATTACACTAAAATCCCCCAAACAGTTATTAAAATTGAAGTGCCTTCTGATTAGTCTGTTCTTTTTCCATCTGTGAACATTTATTATCTGATGAATGACAAATTAAACATGTCAGCATTTGGCTTCCTAAATCCCACTGAAGGTGAACTAAACTGAAACTTAAAACTTTCTAGGCCAACATACGATCATTAATTGCTCTAAAGCTATTATGCTAAGTATTGCCGCTGATGATAGTATCAGGAAAGAGCAAGAAAGAACACCATCACACAGATTTCTGCGTGTTACAGTGACAGAACAAAGCAGGAAGTATTTTATCTGGCATCCAGATAACAAATCTTGTTATGCCAGTTGACTTAAGAGTGTCAGTGTATGTTTAACAGCTGCAAAGCACCGACTGCTAGGGTTGGGTTTTTTTAGTAGTTAACATAGCAAAAGCCACCCGGAGAGCTTAGATGAAGGAGATCCAGGAGCTGTACAATGAGGAACTCTCTTGGAACACCTCCTCAGATGTCTTGGTTCCAGTAATTAACAATTACTGTGCTGGATGGCCAAACACGAGCCTTGGCTTGCCCCTTCCCATCTCTAAGGGTTCAGATTAGTCAGGAACTCGCCATGCTCAAGGTGCTGAGGGGAGCAGATTTTGGGAGCTATGCAAAGATCAGGAGCCACAGACTGCCTAGTGCTGACACAGAGGACAGTGGACATGGTTTCTCCAGCAGACAGCTACGGCAAAGAAGCTGGAGAAAGCCTAAAACAGCATCAGCAAGTCTTCAGGAGACCTCACTTCAGCATCCGGGAGGTGAGGACAGTGGCAGTGTTTGTGTTACCTGATCTTCTCTGCTGATATGAGCAACTGTGAACATACGTGATGCAACACATCAAACAGAGGAGCTCGCAGCAGGGTGGGGATGCCTGTCCCTGTTCCCTCCCACCCACACAGCAGCTGCTGAGGCAGCCTCGGACACAGGACTGCGTTTGTACGAGTCCAACATCCCAGAGCAAAACCCAGCTGGATTAGGACAGGTCGTGTTTACCCACAATATCGACACGTCAGCTATTTCGGTCAAAGGCAAAATGTTAAAACAGGGAAAACCTTCTATTGTTCTAGCTGGGAAACACTTTTCAAAAGCTTTTCTACATTTAAAACAAACCCCACTTTGTGGTGAGCTTCAGTGTGTTTTTAAAAGCATTGCCCAACACATTACAGAGTGTATATTTTGAATGAAAGTCATCTGGGGAATTAAAGGGTGAATGGCTGGCTGGGATCCATACCACAGCTTTGCTGTCATTGATCAAATTGGTTACAACCAGCCCTGAGGAGGAGATTTACCTCTACGGCAAAGCCACCACCTGGGGTGAAGCTCAGGCCCCGCGTGAAGCCGGCAATTAGACATGGTAATTAGACAAGGAGCCTGGGCAAGCCAAGACCGAGGTGAGGAGCGGTCACGAAGGGCAGGGGAAGCCGAGGGCGGAGGGAAGGGCCATTCATCGCCTGCCAGGAGCCCGGCAGAGGCTGGGCAGGCACGGGGCACTCGGTTCGGGGGCACCGGGGGGCTGCTCCCCCAGGGCTCCGCGGAGCCCCTCAGAGGGAACCGAACCACGACGGCGGAGACCCCGCAAAGCCCCCCCGCACCTCCGGACCCCGAAGCTGCGTTCTGTGCCCCCGCCCGACGGCCCCCGCGGGCTGAGGGGACCGGACCCGCCCCGAGTGGGGACAGAAGTTGGGGAAAGCCAGAAGAAAGCGTTTGTCTGACCCTTTCCGAGCCCTCCCGCGGCGGAGGCAGCGCCGGCCGCCAGCACCAGGCACAGGCAGAGGACGGAGGCTGCCGCGGGATGAACCTTCATGGTGTGAGCGCGGGCAACGGCGGCACCCGGGTACGATCCCGGACCTCCGGTCAGGACAGGACCCGCTTAGCTGGATTTTTTTTTTTTTCCCGTTTTTTAAAGCCCAGGAAGTGATGTGTGGCGGATGTGGGCGGTGCGCCGCCCTCACGGCTCGGCCCGGGGGTGCCGGCGGGAACGGTGTGGGGGCTCCGGATGAGCTCAGCTCCTTACAGGGAGCCGGGACCCCCGGCACAGGGGCCATCGCACCCGGGGCCCAGAGCCCTGGTTAATCCCCCTGGGCACGCCCCAGCGTTATCCCGACGGGAGCAGGCAGAAAGGAGCACCCCTGGGGGGGGCGGCGGGGCGGGGTCGGTTCCGGATTTATTTTCTCCTTCTCAAATAAACTCTTTTGTCGCGCTGCTCTCCGGACTTGCCCAGCTGTCGGGAAGGCAAACCGACGGAAGCGCAACGTGCGAGGGAGGGTTCACTAAGGGGGACAGTGCGAGTGGTGACGCATTTGGAAGCGCCGCGTCTCGAGTGTGGATCACAGGGCACCACTCCCTGCCCCGGGGCTCCTACGCCTGCCCCTCCCTGGAGACTACAACTGCCAGGAGCCACTGCGCGCCTCGCCCCGCCTCTATGCAAATGAGGGGGCGGGTCCGCCAATCGCCCGGCGGGTTGGCGCTGTCACGTGGCGTGGCGCTTCCTTTCTCTGTGCGCCTCTCTTTCCTTCCTCGGCCGCCATCTTGTTCTCGCCGCGTGTTGGCAGCGGGGGCTCCGCCGCGCTCAGGTGAGGGGGCCCGCTGTTCCCGTGTCCCGGTGTCTCCGTGTCCTGGTATTGCCGCGTCCCCGCCGGCCTGAGGCCGGCCGGGCGCCGCGGCAGCTCGATCCTATCCCCTTGGGCCATGCTGGGCCGTTCCCCGAGAAGAGGCCGAGCGAGCGACCCCCTTGTGCGGGGGCTGCCTTGGCTGGCGGAGCCGCGACTCTCCCGTGGGACCGCGATTACGCGGGCCTTGAGGGATGAGCCGTGTTCCCCTCCCTCTCCCCGTGCTCTGGGCCTGCACTGCGAGCCGCCCTGAGCCCCTTCTCCCGCCGCCCCTCGGGGTCCCTCCGTGCGCCGATCCCTGCCTCGCTCCCGCTCTTCTCCCGGTCGTTCCCGGCGCAAAGCACATGCGGAGTCCTCCCCGTCATTCCGGGGATCACTGATGACTCGCTGGGGCAGAGCAGAGAGACGTATTGCTTTTGCTAGAAAGCTTGAGGCGTTTTTTCACCCATTATGGATTTTCAGAGTTTTCAGAATTTAAAGGTCCCACCTGACCTCTCCAGTGGGAGAAGCACTGGACTAACATCCCAGTCACTATTGGATGAAGAGCTGCTAAAAGTTCATGTAGCAAGTATGTCCATACACGAGCTTCACAGAGTTTAGATCTCGCTTATTAGTTATAAGTATCATAGATTCATTATGTGAATGCTATTCTAGGTAGTTTAGTGATGAATCTATCCCTGGCCCATCTTAAAGATCTGGGTGTTTTCCTAGACTCAGTTGTCGTGTATGTGCTGATTCGGGTCTGGTTGGAGTCAGTAATTCAGTTAAATACTTCCAGCAGTAAACTGGCATCCTGGAAATTAATACCTCGTCCTGGTGCAGAATGAAGTGTCCTGTCGAGTTGTTTCATTGTGGCACAGACACTACCTAAATGCGGGTCCTTCCTACTGCAGGACCACTATGGATTGCTTAGTTGGCTTTAAAGCTCTGGTTTTGTATGTTTGTTTGACACACTGTTTGGGGTGATGTTCTGGAAGTTTGAAAAACCCACTGCAATTGTAAGAGTACTCTTAGAATGGATGGTGACGATTTGTTGTTATTGTTTTGATGGTTAAGTTGAACTTGTTCTTGCTCTTTAGACGTAGCACTATGAACCAAGAAAAACTGGCCAAGCTTCAAGCGCAGGTCCGAATAGGAGGAAAGGTAAGAAAACCACCAGAGATGCTTTTAAAACCATAGGCTGAAGCTCATAGAAAGGGAAGAAAAGAATTATTCTAAGGCTTGATCCAATACAGGTTTTGTGTGATCTGGCCTATAGTGCAGCTACCTGAAATGCAGGTTTCTTTCAGTTCACAACTGCTGGATGAGCAGTTTCCAGTGTGCAAGCATTGTTTTAATTCAGTGACTTGTTGTGACCTGTGAAAGCTCCAGCTAAGCTCACCTGTGTGTTGCAGTTCTTCCTTTCTGGTCTCCCTGCTGGGAATTTTCTTTTTTGTGCCTGATTCAGACACTGGCTGTGCACTGAGCTGTTTCTTGTTTCTGAGCTAGTGGGTAGTTAATATGACCAATAAAAGGACATGTAGTTTGTTCAGTGTGGGTGCTCATCCTCTGTCATAGGGATGATTGTACAAAAGTTTGCAACACAGGAATTCCAAAATTGCTGTCTGTGGAACACTTTGAAAATGTTAATGACTTGGTTGCCAAAGTGGGACCATTTAAATCACTGTATGTGTGCTTTGATTTGGAAAAAAATATCTTGGGGAAACTTTGTTATGTATTGCTTAATATTAACTAGTATTTTTTGAGTCTGGGTTAGTGCAAAGGAAAATATGCTGCTGTTTGGTATTTCTTTGGTCTTTTATGCTTAACAAAAAACTTAAAATTGGTAATGATGGCCTAAGCTGTAGGTAAAGGGAAATAAGTTGAGAAGCATTTTTGTCTACGGAAATATCTCATAATATGAAAGATATTGCTCAGACTGTGGCCTGACTTCTGCAATTTGTGTTGAGAGATTTTGAGCAGAGCTGACTGTTGTCTCTTGATTCTTCCCAGGGAACAGCTCGCAGAAAGAAGAAGGTGGTACACAGAACAGCTACAGCAGATGACAAAAAACTTCAGAGTTCCCTCAAAAAACTGGCAGTAAATAACATTGCTGGCATTGAAGAGGTATAGTGAAAAAATAAGTGTTTCCTGTTTGAAATTAAATTCACTCTATTGTTTTGGTGGTGGTGGTTTTGACAACAGTTTTATCATCCAAGCAAAAGCATAGAGATCTGATCATTGGGATGTAAAGTTGTTTGATGTATTGTTGTCTCATTGGCATGAGTATGTATGTACCTGGAGAAGGAAAGGTGAAGGTTCTGCTGGCCAGGCAGTGTGTGGTGGAGGTGGTAAGCTCTGTGCTGTGTGTGTGTCATCCCTTCATTGCAGAACAAAACTTCTCTTCATTCTTAACTTTTGTGGAGTTGATTACGTGCTCTACAGAGAAGAGCAGTAAATGTACATGGACTGTGCAGGCACATCTAGAGCAAGTGTGGTGCAGAATATGAAGGAAGGTTTAGAAACACCTTAGCAACTTGAGCCTATGTTATCAAAATTAGGACCTTTTACTACACAAAAATTGCTGGAATTGTTTTCAGTAGTTACAAGAGATGTTTTTAAAAACACTGCAGAGACTCTACAGAAGCAGCTTCTGTGTTAATATAAGTGGGAATGTGAAGGTTTCAGGTGTTGCTTGACTACGTCTAATTTACATGTATTAATAAAACATGTTTTCCATAACAGTGTAGAGAGTGACCCTCATACATGAGAGGAGGAGATTCCTCCATCGTGAGCTCAGTGTGGCTGTAGTATTTGCACTGCTTGGTTAAAGAAGTGCAATGTTTAATCTGTGATGAATTAATTGGAGCAGGACTGCAAGGTACATGCCGAAGTCACTAAGTGCATCACTCCCTTCCAAAGGCAAATGCAGATTCAGTGTGGTTTGCCTGTAAGTTTTCAGACCTGTTACAGAAACAGTTCAGTTTGTCTGTTTTCTTAAGGTTAATACAAATATGCAGAGCTATATGAACTAAAGAAAGACATGGTTCTTCTTAGTGTATATTCAGAGTTTTTTCTGCACAGAGCATAGGATCTTTATTCAGATACAGTTATTAAGGAATTTAAATATCTCAGCGTGTAGGAAGATGATGCAAAATGTTTCTACCTTGATAGCAAGCGATGTAACTGTGGAATGTTTTATTCAAGTGAACGCAAGTTGACCTTGGTAAGCTTCGTGCAGATAGAAGAGTAGTGTTGAGTCAAGCATGAGTAACACATTTGTGTCATTTTGAAAGAGGCTTTTAAGTAACAGGATGACTGTGCTTGGAGCCTTTACCATTTCCCCATAGGCAAAGGACAGGACATTGCTTAGTTTTGCAAGAAAGCAACACACCTGGATTTCCTGTTCAAAACATATTTGGAACTCTGCTGCTGTGGGAGGATTGAGAACTTAGATGTTTCTCTATTTTAAATCTCATCTTTAGTCCTGAATCCCTCTTTTCTGCTTGTTACTTAAAAACATTGCTTAATAATTTTTTCACATAAGTTTAATACCACTGTTGTGTTGGATGGGTAGAACTCCATTCCTACAGTCAGACAGAATTCTTTTTTGTATAATAGTTTAACCATACCCTGAAGAAAAAGCTTTTCAACTTTCTAAAGCAGGCCACTACCCTGGCTGTAAAATAGAATTCTTGGTGTTTCAGAAGGCTAGGGAAGAGGAAGAGAGCGGGATCACTGTGTGGTGTCCTTAGTCTTAAAAGTTCTCATGGAATTCTGGGGAGGGTATTGGAAATCTGTTGTAGTGCAGTTGGTACCTAATCCCCCAGTGCTGTGTGTGCATCCCTGCCTTAAGCCAGTGTGAGTCCTATGTCTTTGCCAGCTGGGCAGAAGCAGAAACGTTTTCCTGGTAGGCAACACAGGTACCTGTGGAAGGCAGTGGCTTGACCTGATGTGGCAAGATGCTGCTGTTGGAGCTTTGAATTTAGATGGTGTTAATTCCAGGTGCTTTCCTCATGGTTATATTATCCTTTAGCAGGACTGCTAGTTCTGTAATTTTTAATATTTCAAATCTAGATTTTAGTTATTATGCTTGTGTAACAAGATGCTGCAACACTTTGGTAAATGTTATTAATATATTTAAACAGGTGAACATGATAAAAGATGATGGAACAGTTATTCACTTCAACAACCCCAAGGTTCAAGCTTCCCTCTCTGCCAACACTTTTGCAATTACTGGTCATGCAGAGGCTAAACCGATCACAGAAATGCTTCCAGGCATCTTAAGCCAGCTTGGTGCTGATAGCTTAACAAGTCTCAGGAAGTTAGCTGAACAATTCCCAAGACAAGGTAGGTCTTTTTGGAATCTTTCACAGCTGACTTAAAGGATATATGAAGTAGTAAAAGTTTTAACCCAAATTTAACAACATGTGACTTAAAAAGTCAGTAGTGTGTGTGTTTTTATTAATTTGCCACTGTTGTGGAAGTAGAGGATGGGGGAAGAACTTTATCTTTGTTGATTCAAGATTACATAGGCAGGCCCTGGTTTAAAAGAAATGGGTAAGTCTGGCATGCTGTGATAGCAGGTGTACAGCTGCATATGGCAGAATGCTGAGGGGAAAGCAAGTTCATGTTTTCACTTGGAAAAACTCAACCCGTTCTTTTTGTCAGAGAATCTATTCTTTTTTCTTTGTTTATACAAAACATATTTCTATTGCAGTTATAGAAGAAGAAATATGTTCTTCTGCTCTACAATTGGCTTTGGAATTCAACCAAGACTTCAAAAAATTAGTTAAAAATCAAAGTTTTAATGGAAAACTAGAAAAAACAAATCATGTTGTGATTCATTATTTTCTATTAATTTTAAAACCTTGGGAGCATGGGTGGAGGGCTTTATGTGGTATAACTATTACTGTAATTTTACATTTAAATGAAGATTAGGTACAGTTCCAGTTTAGACTGCTATGGCCATTAAGTTGACTCTAGTTGGATGTGTTGCAATTGTCTGTGTTTGGAATGGTATATACATCATCTGTTCTAATGTTTTCAACAAATAGTCGTTCCTTTTAAATCAGTTTTAATTTCTCCAACATTCCTGTTCAGAGCTTAAGTGAAAGCAACAGGTTTGTTTTTCTTCCTTAGTAATGTGTAAAATTTAAAACCTTCCAAAACTTTAAGAGATGGATCATCATAAGCGTATTTGAATCGTATATGTTGATCACTGCTGGGAGGCCATATTATTGTTGCATTGAAAGGTGACTTCTCTTAGAAGATTGAGTCATGCTAGGGGTTCTCTGTATCATTTGATCTTTGCAAACTCTTTATACCCCCTAGCATCTGAAAATACCTCTGCTAATGCTTTGCTGTCACAGTGTCCCCAAGATCACCTTTTGGTCACGCTGTTAACTCTCAGTGCCTGGTTATTTGTGTGTTTGTCTCTATTGGGAAAATGCTTGCTTTTTCCACATGTATGGTTGTTATTTTGTTGTGAGAGTGTCCCTGATTCTGTATCATGAGAACTCAGCACCAAATTTCTTTTTATAGTGTTGGATAGTAAAGCACCAAAATCTGAAGATATTGATGAAGAAGATGATGATGTCCCAGGTAGGCACATACACACTTTTATGTCCACTCAGTATTTATATATGTTGATTCATTCATTTAAATTTATGGCTTTTGATGTGATTATACTCCTTGCTTGCTAAGGGAGACTTCTTATATAGGACACCATTAAGTCACAACTTGGAATTCCAGATTTGAAAAAGGAATTACCTTGTGCAACTACCTTAATTATTGAGAGAAACGAGGTTAAAATAGTTTCAGTGAGGTCGAACAGGTATCTAAATATCCAAACAGGGGTTCAGGACTGCAAAATGACATAATTGGCATAGTTATCAGTTGTTTATGTGTCAGGGTCTGAGGGGAATCTTTATTTCTGTAGCAGAAGTAAAAAAGGCTTATGTCAGTGTATGAAAGTAAATATGATAAGTTCTTTATTTGTCAGTGAATAACTATTTCATCAATAGCCATGTTCCACTGTATCCTTTGAGATGGTGTTAGCTAAAACAACATACATGTGGACCAGAGATTCAATTCCTCGTGCCTTGGCAATGGTTTATTTCTTTGTGACCTTGCATAAAACTCAATTCTCTAAAACACCAGGCATTTAAAGAATGCTAATGGTCAAAACTCAACTGCAGCTAATAGAGCACCTTTGAAAATCAGCTCTTAATCACTTTATGTTAGAGTTTTCACTGTTGGAGTGTTTCTGCATTTCTAGTTCTTTGTGTACATTTAAACAAACAATATTTTTTGAAGCCTTTTGAAATCTGCCCATAAAGAAATGGTTTCTCTAAGTGTAATTAAGTACAACTTAACCTTTCCTGTAATTAAATGCATTTTCATTGAACTTACAAAGGTAATCTTACTGGGCATTACTGTATTAAATATCTTCATCTTTTTCAGATCTCGTAGAAAATTTTGATGAAGCATCAAAGAATGAAGCTAACTAAAACATTAATAGTTCTGGAAGCTGGCATGGACTAGATTTAAGAAATCAGCTATGTGGTTCCAAAGTTTTAAAGAAACAGAGAACATCATCTGTTAATAGTTCAGTAATATAAATATTTTGTATTTTTATGATGCTGTTTGTTCAGCATTTTCTGTCAGTTGATTTTGCATTTTGCACTTACTCCCAGGATCTACTCTTTTGGTCAAAAAGAAACGTCAGTGCAGTTTGAGGGGTGTGTGTATGTGTGTGGGTGTACGTATAGTGGAGAACAAATTGGAGAACACATATTTAACCATTTACCCTTTTCCTTTGGAAGTAGAAATAAAATGAATCTTCAGCATTGTTACTTTGATTATCACCAAATAATGCACAGAGGGAGTTAAGATGAACGTTTTGCCCATATTTTGTGACCTGAAGGCATTACATTTTTGGGGTTTGTTTTTTGTTAACTTGGGGTTAATTTGCTATAACTATTGTACTTGCAGGTGTGTTTCTCAGTGTACGCATATTTGTTACCAACCTTGTGTCGATCCCAGGTTTTAGGGGAGATGAGCTGTTTTAACAGCTTGTTTGGTATAGTAATTTTTTAAAAACCTGGTCTCATCAAAGTGTGCTTTCTTTAGCCTTTTTCAAAATTTATTTTTCAATTTGGTGGTGGTGGTTTTGGGTTTTTTGGGGTTTGTTTTTTGTTGGGTTTTTTTTTTTTGGTTGTTTCTAAAGTTATGATACAAGCTGATATTTGACTCCTTCCATGTAGGCTTAGCAGTATGTTCTCCTGTTGGTTACTGAAGTATTTCCCAGTCAAAAGAAAAACCCCTTGGTTCTCTACTGTCGGGTCACTTCCTAAGCTTGGAGGTCTGGTTGGTAACAGTCCAGTGCACCAGTTTTGCACAGTAACAGGTTTTTGCTTGAATAACTTCAAGCTGTTCTCTTGGCATGACTGCATTTACTAGCAGCTGATGGTCCACTCTCATTCTTAGGGCACTAGGAACTAAATGCACAGTGTGAGCAATGTTTAGGGTGGGAGGAAAGAGTTGTTGACACTTTGCCTTGCTTCCTGCTGGGCGGTCTGTGCAGTGACTAGCTCTAAAGTGATTTTTTTTTTTTTTTTTTGCCTGTAACTTACCTTGGCCTATAACCTACCTCTAGGTTTGGTGTCATCTATGTCATAGCTTCTTACAAAACACAAATGCTCCTCAGGCATAAGGAGGACATTGGGAGGTACTGTTGGTACAGTGCAGTATTTATGACCTTTCTTTAAAATGCTTAATGTGAAGCCGTTTTCTCAGAGGCTCTTTCAAGGTTCTTGGTGTAATGTGCATTACAGTATAGTTAGACATCATTGTAACCTCTGTCAAGGGCAGCTGTGGCTTACAAAAGCCACTTTTTTTTTTTTCTCTACATCTGTCACTTAACTATGGCTTAATTGGAACATATCAGCTTTTGGTGTAGGCTCATATGCTAGAGAACTGTAATAGTACAAGCAAACAGTCCATGAGTTCTGGAGATTTCATGAACCCACAGAAGTAGAGCTGTAGTGGTTCATCAGCTGAACTCCTCGGTTCATTTTCTAGGCTTTGTTCAGTTTTTCCTGTTATATTTTATATACTACGTGGATCTTACTACAAAATAAAACAACAGTACAAAAGAGGAAATGCTCCCTCCTGTGTGTTGTCTGCTCCTCCTACTAGCACTGGCTGAGGACAGCAGGTGGATGCAGCAGCTGTTTGAGACAGCACTGCGTTCTTGGTGACAGTGACCAAGGAAGACATGCAGGGCTAGGGAGGGTCCCATTAGAGCTCTAGGATTTCACACTCCCTACACTCACTCCTATTTTCTCTCTGGTGTTGAATGAAACTTTGGTTTGTTGTCTGGCTGATCAGCTGCAGATGATTTGTTCTGTTTATGAGGCGGAGATGTCTCCACAAATGTGTGCTCAGGCACATGGAGTTGCCTTCTGCTGCCCCTGTGAGCCCAGGGAGCAAAGGAAGGACACGAGGCCACAGGTATTTGCAGTTGGCTTAAGAGGCACAAGTGAAGAACCTTTCCAAGTAGCAACTGTATGGAGTTGATATATGGGACATCCCCTTCCTAAATACTAATCAGATACTGAAAATTCCTGCTTGTTCTTCTGATGTAGGAAGTATGTCAAAAGTAATTCTGTGAGAGACTAAAAGTAAGCCTTGGAAACAATGATTCCATAAGTTTATATAGCTGAACTTTCTGATTCCTACACAGTACTGATTTAGTTTTTGCTCTTGAATTTACATGTTAAACCCTCAAGTTCTTCCTATGTTGACAACCAGTAAACAACTAACTATGCTAGCTTATGTAGTTATATTATCTTCAGTTTTTTCACTGTCTCTGGAAACAGTCAACCACTTATGATTTGCTGCTGGAAATAAGAGAGCTTATCAATCATTAAACTGATTTTAATTAAAAGTAGCCCATCGAGGCTGTTGTGGGAAAAGCTCTTTTTCTTTTGTATTTATTCATGATATAACACAAACAATGTTTGCATATGCTGATGGAAATGCAAGGTTACTAAAAATAGTTTCGGGGAGCATTGGTAAATAAAAACTCCCCTCATAAAGGTGAATGTTAAGTTCTTTCTTTCACTTGAAGCATGATAACCATGATATTTCTGAAGCTCTTGTGCTTACTTGCTCACTACTTAACTCTGCTGACATATTAAAGATACTGGTAATGCTATTGACATGTTAAATAACTTAGCAGTAATTGGGAAGTAGGAAGATGGAGCAGAAAGGAAATCTAAACATCTCCTGGATTGTATATGAGGGAGTCAAAGCTTGATGAATGAAAATCAAAGAATGGGCAAATGTGTGAGACAGCAAACACTGAAGTTCCTGCCCTGGCTGCTGGTGCATTTGTGTAGTTCCTCAGTTTATGGCTGGGAAACCTGGGTCTGGCTGGCTTCTCTAAGGCAGGAGAGAAGTCTGTAAAAACCTGTAATTGTTTCATGGTTTTCTCTATGAAAAAGAAATGCTTGTGTGTGATGGGTGCCAAGGTTACAGCACAGGCAGTGGTGCTGGAGACTTGGGGCTGGGTGCATGGATTTCCCATGCAGAGCTGAAGAACAAAGTGAATTTTTATTTTTAGCTTTTGTTATGTAGCAATATTTGAAGAGTGCACAGGAATGATAAAGATGAATTTAGAACTGCTGTGGAAATATGTTGATAACTTGCTCATATTTGTCAATTTTCCATGGGAACTAGGAGTTGCTATGAGCTTCCTTCTGCCAGGATCTTCACAAATAATGTTTTGGATTTGGTGTGTACCAAATGAGCACTGGAGGTCTGCACTGGAATCAGAACCCATGCAGCTCTGGACAGTAGGAATTTACAGAGGGCTGAGCAAACTGCCCCTTAGGTGAAGGTGAGTGAGTGAATTCTTCCACTAGCACCTAAGATCAGTCTGCTTTTACTGTTCGAAGGCAGTACTGGTTTGCTCAACAAAGTGAATAAATAGGGATTCAGATTTCACTAATTAAATGATCCCTGTTTTGTCCTTGAGCAAATGAAGTGGAATGGTGCAGAAGAGAAGCACATCACAACAGCAGCCACAGCAGCTTCACAGAAGTGGCAGCACCAAGTGCAGGGGATGGTTATTCACCTTTAACTGCTTTCCCATTAAATATTTTTTTAATCCTTCCCTTTTAAAGACCAGTTTGCAGACACTGAAGAACTTAATGGATTTATTCAGAAACATGAGGGCTGCAGTATCAATCAAGGATTTGGAGAGCGGATGAAGACACTAATTCTAAAATTGGTTGTCTTGGTATGTTTGGGGGTAAGCTTGGGTTGGTATCTAGAGCAGGGTTATTGGGGCTTTAATTTCACATCCACCACTGTTACTGGACAAGAAAAACCAGACTTGTACATCTTCCAGGGCCTTGGTTTGCTTTTATTTCAGGACTACTGCTCTGCTTCCTCTATGTGCTTTGTAAATTAATGAATACCAAACTGGATGTTTCCTGAGAGGATGGAGTTACATCTCTGTGCAGCTATTTCTGTGTTGCAAACACACAGTATTTGGTGGGCTCTCTGTGCTGTTAAACTCCTCACTAAGCAAAAGACCCCCAGCCAGCTCAGATGCTGCTTTTTTGCCAACTGTTATCTATCAGATTCTCATGTATTAGACAGCATCTCCTTGAATTTTGTATTGCAGGTAGATTTTTGTAGCTAAGCTAAATTAGTTGCCTCTTTGAAGTAAAAGGAGATTACCTGCTCATTTGAGTTTTTGAAGTTGTTCTTGATGTTTTTGTTAAAATATGAATGCTAAGGCAAACATCAAAACAATAACCCCTATTCCAAGGCCTTTTGACCTTTCAGTGCTGAATAAAAGGAGTTGTGTAACCTCATGCACTTTCTTGCAACANCTGACCTTTCAGTGCACATATTCCAGCTGAATAAAAGGAGTTGTGCAACCTCATGCACTTTCTTGCAACATCCTTCTTGCAGCTGTAGTAACTGCTTATGTCAAAAAGTAATATTAGCAAGTATTTAATGTACTTTTAGATTCTGTCTAATGCAACTTAGCTGACAAAGAAGAACCAGTGCTGTGAGACCAGCTCTCTACAGACATTGGAAGTGTGGTGCAAACAACATTTTGAGAACAGCAGATCTCATTTTGAGGCCATGTGCGAAGCTGGAAATTTCCAAGCAATGCAATTATTGCCTGACATAGGTAAGTGAAGATGTAAAATCTTGGCAGATGTCAGCAGGATGCCAGAACTTTGCACACCAAGAGTAAAGTTCCTTGAAATGTTTTCACTGATCTCTGGCTTTTCTGCTGCCAACAGAGCGAGGCTTCCCCTGCCTTTGCCTTCCCAAGCTGATGCTTGAGGTCAGCTGGACCAGCTTGCTCAAAGCTACAGGAGCCTGTCTTGTTGCCTTTGCCTCACCACCTGCCAGTGAGCTTGAAATTTCTGGGAGATAAAGGCTAACCCCCTAACAGGCTGGGTGGAGATGGCCAGCAGCAAAGCAGCCTCACAGCCTGGACTCACCTGGCCTTTTAGCCCTGCTGCTGCTGGGGCTTGGCAAGACATGGTAGGGCAGCTTGTGCTGCTGCTGCCTCGGTCATACTGAGTTTGGGAAGAGGCAAGGATTGGCCATATTGAAGCTTTGGGTGATGTTGTCAGACCTTCTAATTTGCAGTTTGTTTCTAAATGTTTTTGTTGTGAAATAGGGGTTTTGTCCAGTTCACTCTGCCTGCACTTATGGGCAGATAAGCTGTCCCATGAGAGCCCAGTGTGCCCTCACTGCCCTCTGCCCCAGCCACCCCACTGGTCCACAGCTGCACAGCCTTCCCAGTGAGCCTGTTCTGCATGTGCACATTCCTCCTAGGTGAACACTGATGTTCTGGGGCAAGCTGCTGAAGTCTTGATGTTTCATGCTGCAGGTTCTTGTTCTCTGAAAATCACTTTTTAAAGTTACTGACTGAGATATTTAATATAAAAATTTGACTTTTGTGGCAAGATCTGTTTTCAAATGGTTTCTGACACATGATGTTGAAACGAAAATAACCCTAGCTTGCTTACAGCATTGTAGTAATCTCCAGGGAGTAACAAATGCAGTTGAATTCCTGCTCTGTTCATTTTGAAACCTTTGCTCTATTGCTGGAGACTTGGTCTGCTCTGTCATTGACAGTTGTAATTAGTGACATTTTGCATTTTTGCATGTTTCTGAAAGAATGCAAATATGGTCTTTGTGATTTTTTACTTTGAATAAGGATTTGTTCCCCTATATGTCTTAAGTTTCCCACAGCCTGCTTCCACAGTTTGACTGAAAGACATTGGGTTTTCTCATGATCTCCTGCTGGATATTTGAGCAATTTGCTGAGATTTCCTTCTATTTTGACACAAAAGTGACGTCAGTCTTCTGATAAGCAAGGGATGTCTTTTTTTCTAGTCTTTACTATATCACCTTTCAGCAGCATGATTTCAGTTTTGTTGTAAATTATTAACTTTTGAGCACAGGGATGTTATTGCCTCTAGCTCTTCTCCTGCCCTTTCAGTTACACAGTTGCTTTCATTGGCAGTGTGCACTGAGAAATCATGTTGGCCACTTGCAGCCCTGAAATTGTAATAGTTTATCCCATTACACGGTGATTTTTCCAGCTCAGTTCTCCTGAGAGCCTTGAAATAGGTTTTCCATAAAAATATTCCAGACACTATTTTTTCTTTTAAAGGCTATAGTCAAATTTGAAGGGATAATCTAGCTATTGTTTCTAGTGGAATACATCTTCTATCCTGATGATTTTGTAAATTATAGAGGATTTTTATAGTGCAATCTGGGTTGCTGAGAGCCTGGTGAGTTCTTTGAACAAGCATGCTTGTTCTTTGGCTACAAGCAGACAAACATCATTAGCATCTTAACTGATGGAAACTCTTCCATGAAAAATGCACACAGTCTTACTGGTTTTAATCTGCACAAGTACTTCATGGATTTGCAGTAAACCGTAATAAAAGGTTTAGGTGTCTTATACCTCTGTTTCCTCAATGGCTCACAGTAGCATCATCAGGAATGTACACCCATTGTGTTTTCCTTTGTGACTGCAGTTCTGTCATCTTCCTTTCTCTATAGAATATATATATAGGTTGTGGTATTGGCTGAGAAACAGGACTACTGAATTTGACTGCCATCACAGTGTGCTGATACTTTCAAACTGCTCAGGTCCTCATGTTCATTATGGTTCAGGATGGCCAGTATTTGTTGAAAAAGAAAAAAGGAAAGTAGTAACTATTCAGAACAAGAATTCACTTGCATTGAATAAAGAGGGTGAGCAATTCTTTTTATTAGTTTCTCTGCTGAGACATTAATCTGTGTTAAAATTTGTATGAGATATGCCTTGGTTCAATTTTTGCCCTTTTATCTTAACACTTAGATAAGCCAAGATAAGATTAAATACTTGTCCTCAATTACTCCTGCCCTCATAAGCAGCCCCATGAAAAATTGCTGCAGGAGGAATTAGATGCATTGGTCTTCTACTTGCACAATAAAGACAAGCTTTAGCAGTTGTTCCTATCATATTTAAGTAATCCTGTTGAAGCCGAAACATTTGCAAGTTTTATACTCTGAATGTCTCTGGTTTGACGAAAGAAAAATAAAAGAGAGATGTCAAAGATGCCAAAGAGCATTTTCCTTTCTTGTCCCCCACCCTCTCCCCCAAGAGTGCAGCTTTTTGATGTATGTGCTGTTATTTACTGTGTCCTATTTAATTCTGTATCACAGTCAAAATTGTTTGCAAGGGTTCTGGCACTTTGAAATGGGGTACCAGGTTAGCAAACTCAAAGCATTCATCTGACTGACTGCTCAGGTACAAACATGAACAACACACAGACATCTCTCACTGAGATGTTGAGGAAATAGTTACTCAGGCCTTCCCAAGTGTCTGACTCACAGCACTCCACAAAATCTCAATCATGTGATTTAACAAGGCATAAATAAACCCGAGGTGGTTTTTTTATAGGCTTAATTACACCCGGTAAAGCAATGTCCTTTTGCTTGCGCAGGGAGTTGCCACACTGCTGCGAAGGCAAACCATTCCTAGGAGAACAGGAGGGTTCCAGCAGAGCCATGGAGTTCATGGGACAAGCAGGAGGAGTGTGTGCACACTTCCATGGGATTTGGTGGTGGGGTTTGCCTGTGCCGGTAAGATCAATTGATTCCCCGTTTGCCATCACTGCTGACTCAATAAATGACATGAGCAAGAGGAGCATGTGTGTCTCAGATTTTTTTGTTGTTGTTGTTCTTTGTTTGGGTCTTTTCTCCCTTCATATGGACTAGTGAAAGAGAAATGTACCAATGGGATGTGGGCATGCCTGGCTAGAATAATTGGTGGTTGTATTTAGTCAGGAGATCTTTACATAAAATCAATGACACTATTGTTCCTTTCACTCCATTTTTGTGATTTAATATCTATAAGAAATCATGATGGTTTTGAGAGGGTGTTAAAGATCATAATCAGTTTCACCCCCTTGCCACATTGCAGTGTCTGCAGGATTCTAGACTCATCCAGTCCATGTCTAACACCACACCTGGCAAATGGGAATTTTAAGTATGCTGCCATGAATAAGGAGGCCAGCACAGGCTGGTATGTGAAGCATTTGCTAAGCTCATGCAACTGCAACCAGTGGGATATTTTCCACCATCAGGGGAAAGGGCTGGAGCCAATGCTATCCCAGCCACTGCTGGGCTAATGCTTGGAGTCCAAGGATTGCCTGTCAAACAGGGAAGGTAAGTGCTCAGGGGAGAACACAATGTTCCATTAATGTTGCATCATTGTATTGTGTAATGGGCCTTGCTGGATACTAACTCCTTTGTTAGACTGTTCTCTGTAAAAACACTGAATAAAAGATGTCCCTTCACCTTAAACCTCCATAGGGATTTTAAAATTACTGACAGCTGCTTTTCAGTAGTTGTGAATGGCAGTGAAGTCTCCAGTTACAAGGCTCAGGGCTTCCTCCTTAAAGAAACGGCAACAATGTCTCAGTATGAGGAGATGGATGACAGGATCAATCCCACACATATTCCCTTTGAAACAGACATAAAATTGTTGAATAATCACCATTTTGTGGAAGTTGCATTGAGGTGTTTGTCATCTGGCAAAGCACTCTTGTTTACTGGTCAGCTTTTATTTTTATGGCCTGTTAGATTAAATGGCATTTTTACCAAGCTCAGATCCTTTCTCAATCAAATTCTTTAGTATTAGGGAGCACTTTGAAGTCAACTTAGCATATTCAGTTCTTTCTAGTATTTGAAGTTCTTTGCCTATTGCATAAATGACAGGCCTAATGCACTCCCCTTGCTGCCACACATAAATTATATTGAAATTCAGTCTGTCTTCCCCCACCCTGAATTTGTTAATCACTTGGACACTGCCACAGTCATGAAACCATGAGCCTGCCACTCAGAATTCTCCTGAATGTTCAGATTTCTTTCTTATAGCCTTGTACTTTTTATTCAAGCACTCTCCTTTAGCATCCACTTCCATGTTACCATATTACATAAAGTCCTGGCTCAGTTTTGGCTTGGCTCCCTTATTATTCAGCCAAGAGATGGGATTTTAATTATTATTTTTAAGATGCTCAGCTTCTTGCAAACTATAGGGGGAGATGTTTGCTCATCAGGTTGGGTTTGTTTTTTGTTTTTTTTTTTTTTCCCAATGTGAAGCACTCATTTTTATTGGAAGAAGAGAAAAATCCAGTCAGCAAACAATCTTTTTCTGTCTGTCCAATGAAAGAACATCCTCATTGCCAAAGGGAGAATGAGGGAGAGGGTCTGCTCTGTTTTTGTTTCAATTTCAAGTTGTTTGGCTTCTTTCAGCAGATGGGTACTACTCTTATCCTTTGATGCTTGGAAACACCACCTTTCTATCCAGTCTGCTTTCCACTTTATTATTTTTTTGTTTTACTGTTATATGATTAATACAAAATCATTTGTTTAATAAAAAACTATATAGCTCTATAAAGAGAATAAAGGATTTGGTATCAGATATAACAAATGGGTAAACCTATTCCTTAATTTTCTAAGTTTATAGCAATGTTATTCCCTTTGCAGAGAATTTTCTCTCATGTCACATATGGTACTTGAGAATCAGTGAAGGTGACTTATTTCTAAAGGAAAAAAACCCCTTTTTTTTAAGGCTTTTCCTGCTTTACAGTTGCCTGTATTGTAGCAGCCTGGAGGGAAGGTGCTGGTGCTGGAGCCAGGCCCTGCATGTACCTGCACAGAGCACAGTCACTTCAGGCTCCTGTTTTATAACACTTCAAAATTATATCAATTTCAGAAAAATAGTTTTGATGTCATGTGAATGTGATCTTCAGAGAGTAAATTAAATGGGTTATAACTGTCTTCCCTAGAGAATTTATGGCGTGGGGAATTTCAGGTCAGCTCAGTTGACTGCCTCATTTTTCAAAGCATTTCACTATGGGTTCTACATTTTCAGTTAAGCTGTTGCTATTTAAAAAGATGACTTCCATGTCATTTGCAAAGCATGTAGAAGCTGGAGGCAATTCAGCATTTTGACACTCTTAATTAACTGATGGCCTGTCATGAAAGTAGGTTGTAATTAAATGATATAGTAATTTTGGCCGTGCTGCCTTCCAAACTATTTTTATTTCTCAGCAGAATAATTCAGGTGGTGACATCATCTCAGTATATGTGCTTCTCCTTCCTCAATGCCTGCTCAGGAATTGTTACTCATGGTTTGAAATAGCATTAAGAAAATAAATTCCAACCAGTTCTTGGTGAAAAAGGAAATAGAAACTTTTAAAATTTCCTGTCACAGACTGTGGCCTGTTATCCTGCTGGGGTCTGTGAAGATGAATTGTAATGTGTGACAACCTACATGTCCTGTAAAAGAGACTCACATGTTCAAGGTTTCTAGGGCAATCCAGATGGGTTCATGAAAAATGGTGGGAGAAAAAGGTAATTCTGATGGCTACAGAGCCTGAGCCTTGGGATGCTGGTAATTATTTGAGTAAGATTGGATTTGGATTTGGACCCAAAGTACTTTTGACTAATGAAGATTATGCTGTCTTCAACAGGAGGGGTGGGTGTTGAAATGGGAGTGTTTTTACTGGATAAGCAAACAGTTTAATGGAGGTATTCCAGGATGGACATGTCCCTAACACAGCCTGACAGTGTTACTATTCAGAAATGAGTGGGATTTGTCAGGAGCCAGTAATACCCACTGCATTTTGAGCCAGGTTCTTTTGATGTCCATTTTCTGATGTGCTGCCCTGGGGAAATCTGCCATCTATTCATCTCTTCAATCCTTTAATAACATCCCTTGTGCCAGGAACATCATAATGCTGAATGCCGTGACTGAGACGTTACTATGAATATGCTGAAGATCCTTGCTTGGTGTACGATGAAACAATCTTTGGGGAATAAGTGAAACAAAAGAGTGTGTAGGATATCCTTTAATTCAATGAAGAATGTGGGTGGAGAAGTAATTGAAATGAACAAGATGCTTTGGATTTTCGTTAATGCCTTGAATACTTCAGGGTGTACTTAAAGCTTTGTGTGTGTGTGTGTGAACTGTTTCACTGCTCAAAGAACCGATGAAAGCAGGAGCCCATGTAAAGCAGGAGTCCATGTTTTAACAATTCTTTACCTGCCCACCATAACACATTTTCCCTGAGGTATGAGCACTGTATTCCCTGAGGCAGTTCTGATAGAAGAGAAATAACCCTATGAAGAATTTTCAGGCCTGTGTGTGGCTGACTGACAGTCACCTGCTGCTGAAAGCTACTGCAGTGGCTGCCTTCCCTCTCCATGCCCTCAGCAGCGGCAGCTATTTTTGACCCTCCCCTACAGCAGTCACCAGTTGCCTCAGTCAAGCGTGGTTAAATTCGAGCAACATATTCCTGAGTTATTTAAGAAACAAAGATGTGCCTGCAATCTGCAGCACAGGTATGTGAGTCTCTCCTTGGAAAGACAGCTTCAAATATTCTGGCACAAAGGGTGGTGGTTTTGATGCCCACTGCACCCACTGTCGTTAAGGAGTAGGGAGGAAAAGACCAAGATGCCAACAGCAGATAAACCAAGAAAGGCAAAAGTGATGCCTGCCAAATTCTTTCAGGAATAAAATCCCTTTTGCTGGAGTTTGACTCAATCACACCTTGAATGATTTAATTACCAAAAATCATTAGCCAGAGCTTGAGAGACATGTATGTCCATGCATAGCAGCTATTCATCCATCTCCAGTACAACAAAGAAGGGAAATGCTTAAGATAACAATGAGCCAACTATGTCTATCGCTTCCTTTCAAGTAAGTTTCAGTTCCTCCCTAAAGAAAAGTCAGCTCTTCCCTTGAATCTAGAAAGACCTAAAGAATAAACTCATATATACATATTAGATCAAACCCTTCACATAAGCATTGAAGAGGGGTGGGGAAGGTACTGTAGATGAAGGTTTATACTTTTGTTTACTTACATAGTCAAAAAAAGGCCCCTCAAACAACAAAACCAACCAGACTGGAAATATGTAGCTGCATGGTCATAGACAAATTGACAATGCTACACTTGGGCTGAAAACTTTGTCTGAAATGTGTTTCCTACCTCAGACAGAGACTATGAGCTTCACGCAAGATGTGTGCCCTCACTGCTCCTGCTGTCCCTCATCCTCTGCCTTCCTCTGCCCCAGCACTCACCGGGCTCCTTCTCCCTGCATCCTCCCTTCTCCTACGGAGACCAGCTGCTGTCCCTCTCCTCCCTTTTTGCACAGACTTGAGGATCTGGAGAAATTAGTGAAAGAAATAATGAGAAAAAATATCATTATAGCATTCCCCCTCAGGGCCCTGGTATGGGATATGTCCCTGTTTGCTGTGCTCTAGCAGCACAGGCTATACGAGTCAGACGTAGCAGTTTCTGACCTTCCTCTGTTTGTTTTGTCTATGTTCCCACCTTGGACTTCGATTTCTGTTTAGGTGCCTTCTACACAACAAAAAAAGGTATTAAGTTAAATTGTGTAGTTGAGCATTTACATCTGCTGGAAGAAAATACTTTTAAAGTGCCATAATTAGCACATGGAACTCACTGTTACAAGACATTACAGACTAAAACAGGATTTTAAATGATATAGATGTTTTTCTGTGTAAAATGTGTCTCCATTTATCTAAGTACAATGATGAACAGATTTATTTAATTTGTATACTGAATCTGTAAAAAATTCTGATAGCTTTTTTGGTCATAAAATATAGATATGCTGGAAGAAATGAAAGAAAAGACACATCAAAAGATATCACTTCAACAGTCATAATAATGAGTTATTTAATAATACCGATGTTGATGTGATTTTTCAGTTTGCAACAGTTTTATTTTGCACTGTATGTAATTAAAATAAGTCAAGTTTGAATTGTAGCATTTAATTCTTTTGTCCTTAGAATTTTCCTTGCATCTGAAGCCTGACATTCAAGGGAGTGGGTTTCTGCTCACAAAAACAGTCATTCAAAAATCCTCCACAAAACATCCTCTGTGCTAGTGTTTGCTGGTGGAATTCCTCTCTGCCAGTGTCTGGTGGGGTTTGCTCCCAGCCAACACATTGCATAAGCCTTGCTTCTAGGAGTGAGTGTCCCAAGCCCACACAAATGCCTGAGATGTTATTTGTGAGCTTCTAAGCTCCACTGTAGGGCCATTTCTGGTCTAGGTTGGAGATTCTCGGTTTAAAAATCACCTGTTCTTCACCATTGTGCTTTCTATTGGCCACGAAGTGTTGAAATTTTGGTGGTACATATGGAAAAGTGTGTTGGGCTGTCAACAACTCAGAAACTTCCTTATAGAAGTTGTGAGATACTTTGTAGAGTTGTGCTGGGCCCTCCCTCCTCACCAATCTATCACACTTAAGGCAGGTTTTTTAGACCAAACTGGCACGAATTATGACTTTTATCCAAACAATGAGAATCTCAATTCTCCTACCTTCCGCCATCCTCTGGCACAGCTACAACATTATTCCTGGAGTACTGTCAGCCTTAAAAGAGTTTTATATGACTGAGGAAATTAAATAATAGCACATCCCAGGGATACCCCAATATACATGGGATAAGTTGTAAAATCAGGAGTTCTACAATTCCAGGCCAAACTCTTAAATGCATTTTTTGAGTGATAATGAGGAGGTTGTTTAATCCTCACAGGGCGACTAGCAGGTTTCAACTATTTGTAAATTACTTCCACATCTTCAAACGGAAAATATATATCTGTCAGCATTTTAGGGAGATGAAGTTCTGTAGATGGAGTTAATGTTTCAAACTCCTATTCATTTTTGAATCTGAAAGTTCTTTTGTCTCAGTGAACCAGAAAGCACATATTTAGGTGGTGATTTCATATCTTCCAAATGATGGCTTTTCATGTAATCATCATAATAACCTTTCCCATAAGAGACTCTCAAAGTGGTTTCACAGACCTTCCTAAAGACTCATGGAAAACTTACTTGTGCTGCAGATATAACTACTTTTACTGCACATGGGGAGAGGGGACCAGGGGGGTTAAATGTCACTTAGCAAGGCAGCAAAGAATTGAACAAGAACCTGTTTCTCCTGATTCCACATCCTGGCAGGTTTTTTTGTTACTGAGCACAGACATGTTCATCTGGAACAGACTCACAAATACATGAACCCCATGAGTATTCACTAAAGCCACTTCCAGCTTCTGGCCAGAACAGGAATGTAATCAAAAAGGTACTTAAGCATTTCCAGGGCTTCTAAATATGGATGAATAACAAAATAAACAATAAGAATTAAATGATCCAGTTGTTTATTGGAACTACTAAATCCTGTAATTTGACTTCTTGCTTAGCAGAGGCTTTCAAATTACCTGAGTATCACATCTCACACTCAAATACCAAGCCCAAATAACAACCCTTGAAAAGTTGTCCTGTGAGTATGAGAGAGTTTGCACATGGATTTGTGTCTTCACCCCCTCATCTCTTCCTTGCACTAACCTCAGCCCTGCCATGACCAGGATGATCCTACTACCACGATGACTTCAGCTCCCTCCACATTCTCTGCAAGGCCAGGGCACTGACTGACAAACTGGCTGCTGTCACGCTGAGTATGGACCAGCAGAGCTGGACTTGCTTTAGATCAGCCCCTCTGTGTCTGGCCATGGATTGACACAAAAACTGTAAAAACTAAATTTCCTTCGAGACTTACCACTTTTTCAGCTGTGGCAGAAATTGGCCAGGAGATCCTAAGGATACAGGAAAGAGGGAGGGGGAGAGAAAGACAAACAATTTAATTGAATAAGTGCTATTTCCTTATGAAACTTGGTGTAATAATCTAAAACGGGTAACAGAGGGAGAGAAAGAGAAAAAATTGAAGTCCAAAGCCCTTGCTCAAGCTCCCATAGAGGTTTAAAACAGATACAGACACAGATCTCTTAGAGCCTCTAGGCAGTATCTGGAATATGGAGAGAAAAGCAATGGATGTTTCAAGATTTAGCCGGCATAGACAGTAAAGAAATTATATCCTTTTCAAATGCATAACCTATTGAGTTTAGTGCTGAAAAGGATTACCACACTTTTTTTTTTTTTTTTTTTTTTTTTTTTAATTCCTAAGGATACATGGCACATTTAAAATTTAAACTGGACAAAGTAAGAACAGGTATTCAGCATGGAATGACTCTAAACTGACTCATACAATGAGATGGTGACCTAGCAGGCCTTTTTCCTTCCAGGAGATTAAGTCCTATCTAGTGGAAAATGCATCATAGATTAATTAAGTGCCCATGTATTAGTGGCTTTATCGTATGACTCACTAATACTGAGTTAACCTTAATATAGGATTCTGAGAATCTTAAGCCAAGGATTTTATTGATTCACATTGTTCTGGCGCAGGTAGTGCTTGAGTTTAATGGATGAAGACTGCACAGAATTTAGAAAAATCAAAGATTCAAGGCTGATGAGGTCATCAAAACGTATTAAGACATCACCGGAGCTGGGCCAGTCCCTCAGCCACTAGAGGGCAAAGCCACAGCACTGCAGTCGGCAGCGCCGTCTGCTCGCCTCTTTCCAAGGGTGTTATCAGCGACGGCGCTTATTTTACAGCAAAAACTGGTTAAGCGATCACTAAGCCCTTCATTAGGAACGGCGTTAGTAATGAATACTTAGAATATTGTTTCTGTCAGAGTGTGGCATGCAGGCAGTTATTAGCAACTGTGCAGAAAAAAAAGCCAACATTTTCTTCCATGGATCTGTGAATAAAAGCTTCAGTCATTCAAGAGGTTTGGACTCTTAGGCTCACAGCACAGGCCTTTCCTACTCGAGATCTTGCATATCACTAGAAGGCTGAGCACTTGTATCAGGAACTACGTTGGGAAAGTAATTAACATTTTACTGCAAGGTTTCCTAGTATTTTGATGGTACCAGATCAGACCAAGTCTCCTGAATGTTTCAATGACAGATTTTGGAGACGTCCAGACCCTTATGTACAATCCCCTACCCAAGCCAGCCTTTGACCTGCTAATATTCAGAATTCTTGTTCTCTCCACCGGTCCTTGCCCTCTCCTGTGCAATGCATGTTATCAAGCACCTATTCTCGGCTCACACTGAATTTCCCACTGCACCCTTCAGAGATCAGGCATGGGTCAGCTTTGGTGTGGACCTGAGAGACTGTTTGGCACAAGATCACTGTGCTGTCTGTGACAGTGGCCAGAATCAGATGCCAGAGGGAGTTTCATAGCAGGATAATCATGCAGTCACACTTGTCAGGAGTAACGTCCCAGCTTCCAGCAATGTATGTCTCAGGATTCCTGAGTGAGAAAAGTTATCTTGGCATGCAATATGCTTCAAAGGCTTTGCCTTCTGTGAATGAGTCCACCCATCCCTTCCACCATTGTAAACACTGCCATCCCCACGGCTGCTCCCATCATGTGCTCAACAGCACATGAGCTGTGTCAGATGATGCTGGAAGGGATGACAGGTTGTTACTTCTTAGTGCCCAAGGAAATCAACTTCTGCATAGTCAAGCAGGCAGAACCCACAGCTACAGACACTGAGTTCTACTTCCCAGGGAGCAGACTAACAGGACTGAGCTGCTTCTGTTAAAATTAAGTTTTTACGGCCTCCTAACTTTGACATTCCCAATGCTGGGAAATCCAGCTTGTCCCGTCCTAAACTGTCCTGGTGATTAATTACCTTCCCCAGTAGAAGACCTCACAGGAAGATGAATATATCTGCATACACTCACTGAATCTTGGAGGTCCTTAAAACCTGTGATTGAGTCACCCTTTCACCTCCTTTTTTGACACTGAAATAGATTGAACCTTTTCACTTTCAGTCTAAATCATTCTTATTGATCTTCCCTGAACTATCTCTTTTTCAGCTTCTATTAAGGAATTAAGGAATTTGCGTATCAGACTTGAGGAGCAGTGGAACTAGTACAAGAAAAATAAATACAGACATCTTTCTATATTCTCCTGTTTATAAACCCAAGGATTACATTATCCTCGTGGCTACAGCACCACACCACACCACCTGCTTATTTTATTCTCATTATATGTGATGATTCTTGAGGTTTTTGAGCATTAACTTGTAAAAGCACAAATTTTCTCATCCTATAATCACTCCCTTTATTCCTTGGTGCATGTTTTTACATTTGGCTGTACAGAAATGCACATTACTTGTTATCAAGCTGTCTCAGCTACTTTGCAGCATGAATTGTTATTTATGAATCCCTAATGCTTACATCCCTTGCAAACGCTTTAAGTGATGATTTTATGTTTTTCTTAAAACCATTAATATCAATACAATGCAGTGTAGAACTAATTGCCATAGGATGCAGAAACATATTCTTTGATGATGACTTTTTATTTTCCCACTTTGTAACTGTCAGTTAGTTAGAGTCTCAACAGCTTAATAAGTGCTGTGATGAGTTGGTATCATTTTGGCTTCTTAATTAAAATGCTGCAAGTCACCAGAACAAATATTTTGCAGACCTACTTACCTTCATCAACCAAACTTGTAATGCCATTTAAAAAATCAAATTATTTTCACGAGATTTATTTTCCACATTAATTTGCATTTATTGTGTTTCTACCCTTTAATTCTTTTTTAATCAAGTAATGTAGATAATGTCCCATTCTATTACCCAGAATTCTTGTCAGTCTGGCAGGTTGTAATTACCTTGTTTACCCTTTTAAAATATTGGTACAATATTTCATCCAGTCCCCCAGACTTTAACAGTGTTCCAAGATTTATTGAAAATCAACATTAATGGTCTAAAGATACTCTGTGCCAGTGCTTTTAAAACTTTTGGATGCAAGTTACCTGGATCTGCTGATAGCCAACTTCATTAGCTTCTGCTTAACAACGTTCTCAGTGCTTTTTGTAATGGAATGTATTTCATCATCATCATCATCATCATCATCATCATCATCTACTTGTGTATCATATGGCTCTTCCCCCAAAACAGACCAAGAATAGTTATCGAGTTCTTCTGCCTTTCCTACACTGTTGTTAACCATTCCACTACTTCTACTTAGGAACAGAGTGAAGCCACTGTGAAACTTCCTTTTCTCCAGGTTTCTGCAAGTCTCACCATGTAGTTAAAAAAATCCTCTTATTTATTCCTAACTCTGTTGTTCAAAGATTACTCTGGCATCCTTTTGAATCCCTAGAATTCCCTGGAACTCCTAGATCCCAACATACACACATTGTTACATACATCTTTGTATTAACTCTGTAACTCTGTGATGATCCCTGCAAGCAGGACACCTCAGAGGTTCCCCTCACCTTTCTAACTGTGATTTTCTCATCCTCTGCCTTTTGCAAATTGGAATATCCTCTTCTCTCTACTCTCCTTTATGCCTTTTCCTTGGCAGCTTCTCATAAAGAGCAGGGAAAAAGTGGGAAAATATTTGGGAAAAGAGGTGGCAAGCTCAATAGCAAGCTGTCATGTGGGACAGCATCAGGCACCATTTCTTATGACAAGGCTGTGGAAGCTCATGGACATGGAAGAGCTGCAGATAAGTTTTGGAGAGTTTGTAACTTGGACTCCTGTGCCAAGTGAAAGGTCATGATCCATGTCTTACAACCTTGCTGTGGCTTGGGATCAAAATTATTGGTTTGGTTTGTACACAGTGTTTGTCACTATCAATATTGAAATGTTTCCTCTGCTAGTAGAGGGAGCACATGATGGGCAATCTCCCTGCTCTAAGCTCAGGTGTCTGGCACCACAACTGCCTGGAGCAGCAGCCTGCAGTTTGTGGAGTTTGCTGCTCCTTTAGATACATCTTCATTAGGAACAAGTCATGTGGCATCCAAGAAACCCAGGAGGGATGGGGAATGAGACCATGTCCCATCACCTTAACTCACAGAGATGATTCCCATTGCCCCAACTCCTGTTTTGCATGCTTTCATGTGACAGCAAAAGAGCCAGTTATGATACCTTTCAGGAAAAACCTCTCTGTGTTTGGTGAGAAGACATCCCAATGAACAGCTGTATACAGAGGAATAAAAGCAGAACAAAATTATTAGCGATATACCTCTGTGAGACATTAATAGATGGCAAAGCTATGCACTTGCATGCATTTGGTCAGAGATTACAGAGTGTTACACCGCTCACTCTTTAATTAATTTCCTTTTTTTTTTCTTGGTCATGCATATTGAGTGTTTATCAGTCTGAGATGTTTCAGGAGAACCATTTTGAGGACAGTAATGGTGTATTGCACAAATCTGAACCCCTTATCTGTGCTTCAAAAGCATGACAACACTAATTGCTAAAGAGATAGCAAGTTGGGGTTAACCAGGAATGCTTTATGGGAGAAAATAAATTCCATCTCCATTAACATGCTACTCCCAGCTATGATGGATGAGCATTTTTTATTTCCTCAGCTATTTGCCCATGGATTGATGATTCAGTTGATTGGGAGTATCTCATATTTTCTGCTTGAAAAGCACATAGTTCCACCAGAATCAATGAATAAACATTAAGTGCTTCCTTTCATTTCAAGCGGGATGGGCTGATGCTCTTGGAGTAAGGAGGCCTAGATTTTATCACCGGGGCTCATTACACTGCATTCACTGACATATGTGGGAAGTTAATGGGGAACCCAACCTGCTGGAAAGTGATGGCCAGCAAATGTGAAGGCCTGGGAAGAGGGAATGGCCGCGCAACTGCATTAGCAGCCACCACACTCACCTTTCCCTCCTTCCTGGGCTGACATGGCACTGCTGCGGCTCGGAGGTCACTGGCCTGAACAAAGGTGAGGGGACAGAGACTCCTTCCCATTCCCCGGCACCAAGGGAGCCTTTCCTGAGGTGGAACCGAGGTGAGGGGTTCCTGAGGCGAGGGATGGGCTGTTCCTGAGCTGAGGGGTTCCTGAGGAGAGCGATGACGGGTCCCTGAGGCAAGAGGTTCCTGAGACGGGGGGTGAGAGGGGTTCGTGAGGCGCTGGGCGCTCGCTGGCCCAGGTGAGGCTACAGGCAGCAGTGAGGGCGCTCTGTGCTCGTTCGCAGCCCGGGACCGGCCGCCCCCCGCCAGCCCCGCGCCCTCTGCACCGCGGCACACGCGGGGAGTGACATTTCCTGGAGCTCCCGAGCGCCCGCAGCCGGGCGGAGAGTCCCGCTCCCGGCATGGGCGGCCGCCTCCTCTTGGAGAGGGAACGGGTGAGACTCCGGGCGCGGTGTCACGGTTTGGCTCTGTCGGCTCGCCTTCGCGGCTTCTGTGGGGAGCGAGTGTGTGTTGGTGTTTTAGTGGGTTTTTTTGTTTGTTTGTTTGGGTTTTTTTGAATTTTTTTTTTTAAATTTCTGGAATCCTCTTTGCTGAGGATTGAAGGTGTCTGCCAGCGAATGGCTCCGGGCCTCGCACCTCTGGGGGCGGCCGAGGGCGTCCCGCAGGATGGTGTCCCTCTCCGATAGTGGAGACACTCAACATGAAATGGCGAAATAACACATGTTCGGCTCCCAGCCGCGAGTCCTTCTGACCGGGTTTTGTGGAGTGGTCACACCACACACAATGCAGCCGGTGCCCGGAGGCGCGTCCCTCAGCCGTGGGCACCGGCAGCGCCCGGTGGCGGCTGTGGGTGCCCGGTGCCGCCCCCC
>VWYP01016137.1:0-13863 GCA_013400435.1 Pycnonotus jocosus
CCCCGGCATCTCCACTTTTTGCCCTCGCCCCACCAAGCCGGTGGATTTCGCTTTTTCCTGCCGCATTTTCGAGAGGAGCCGAAATTTCCCAACAGACTCGATAACTGCCCCTTGTTTTTTTTTTTTCCCTCCCCTCAGCCGAGGTTGTAGACCTGTGCTGTGATTCCTGCTAAAAAAAGGGGCCCTGCCAAGAACCCCCAGCCCCCTCCTGCCTGGGGTCATCCCAAACCCAGTGGTGCTGCAGTGTTTGACTGAAAACACACAGTACAAGGGGCTGCTTTCCTTCTGGCTGAGAACCTAAAGGTGCTCTTCCTTCACCTTTAGATATTTTTATTGCTTACTCGTGTTCTGGCCTTGCCCCTGAAGTGTGGGAATTATGGACACACATCCAGCCAGTTGGGCTGCACCAGTTTCCTTCAGAGCATGGGGACAGGAGGGTCCCTGTCCAGACTTTGTCCTGCAGCAGTGTCACAAGCAGCAACCCATTACCAGGACTCAGAAGGAGTCAGGGGGAATTCCCTCAGGATCAAGATAAGATCAAGCTTTTTCCCTTCACTAATTAAACCATTCCCATCTCAACCCATGAGTTTCCTCATTTTTGTGCCTCCTGCCCAGGTTCTGTCTGCATCTGGATGTGCTGACACCTCTGAGGATGTGCCCGCTCAGCTCTGAGATTCTGCCCACCACAGCATCCCACACAGCAAACATTTCTCCCATCCACACCAAGAGCTTTACACATTTATTACAGTTCATATGACTAATATAGTCCAAAGAGAAGCTTCAGGTTAAAAAGAAAAATAAATTCATAAAATACAATGGATAAAATTATCCAATCATTACTATTATGAAATACCAGCCAAACAGCTGGCAGGACTTGTGGGGAAACAGAACAACTCCTGCTTTGCTTACAAAAAGGTATTGCTACAGCTGGTGAGTCCATCTGCTTCAGATTTCCAAGGAAACTCTGGGAAAGCTCTCAAAACAGCCTGGAGAAAAGGAGTCCATCAACACCCAGAGTCACAGGGCTACTGGTGGCCACTTCAGGGTGAGCTCCTGGTGCACGGCCTCGGGGAGCCACTGGCAATAGGCTGAGAGCAGATCTGCAAGGGAACAGGAGCAGTTACAGAGCTGGGCTGGAAAAATCAGCTGTGGGATCACTCCAGAGGGAGCCAGGACCAGCACCCACTGCTGGGATGGTGCTGGAGCTTGGCTGCTGCTGTGCACAGCATCCACAGGGATTTCTGTGAGCCATCACTGCAGCACTTTGCTGCTGCTTCTGTGAAGGAATTCTTACCACGTGCCCCCCAGTATTGAAGAAAATCCATTTTACCAAGAAAAAATTACAATATATATATACATGGGCAGTACCACCATTGTCTAATACATTTTAGCTGTGGTTACAACTACAGAGAAAAAAAAACCCTCTTAGAATACAAATAAATGTTGCTTTCTGTCATTTTTCACAAGAACCAAACACAGGGCATTGTGAAAATAGGAAATATTTCGAGCTTAACAAACAAAATAGTCCATTTTTGAAATTATAATTCACTAGTGCTCGAGGTACTCCACTGATTAGACTGGTAATTAGGCAAGCAGAACACTTACACTTAGGATTTTTCCTCCATGCAGCCAGCAAAGCATCACGATTATCACAATTTTCTTCAACTAGAGCCTGCAGGAGGGCTTCTGTCCTGGGCTGAAGTCTGAATCAATGGAATGGTGCAATAAAACAATGTTCATTAGCACAGCTGAGCAGAGCTGGAGCATTCAGCTCACCTTTAGGAACTCCACATCTTTTGGAAAGGCTAAATACAGCTGTGTAAACACACAACCTCTGCATACAGAAATGTGCCACTGGCTGAAGAAAATTCACTGTGAGCAGTGTCTTCCCCCCACCACAACTTATTGTGGTTAAAAGCAGCAGCAAGAGATTGCTCTTGTGTCTCCTCTGCAGCTGCAGAGCTCAAGGTAAAGCAAAAAGGAATCCCCAGGGCCAGGCTGAGCTCTGAACGGATAAAACAGGAAAACACTTGGGCACTGTAGGACCCTCAGATAACATCTGTCACTTTTAACAAAGTCCTCCCAAATCCTTGTGCTTATCAACTCCAGGAAAAGTCAGAGCAGACTGACAAAGTTCATCTTGGTAAATGAGAAAAGGGGAGAGAAAGGAGGGCCTTTTGGAGGGCCACAGGCTGATAAATGTCATCAAAAACCCCCAGTGGCTGTTGGAAAGATGTTTTTGAAAAGAAATAAAGGCAGAGTAAGCAGCCAAATTCCACAGGAGTGAGCAGCACCTGAGCAGAGCTCAGTGGCCAGCAGAGCCCAGCAAAACCCAAGAGAAACCAGCAGAAACCAGCACTGCCTGTCCTGCACTGCCCTCACCACCACCAACTCTCCTGGGACACTTTTCTTGGTGAGAAAATTCATTTTCCTCACCCTGCAGCTACAGCCATGATCATAATCTCCAACATTCAGCACTGATTTTTTTTAAATTTAGAAAGGAAGTGAAAAGTTTCTGGTGGAGACAACGCCCTGAAGTTTGTTTTTAACAACTTACTTGGACCACGTCTTCAGCATGATGATGGGGCTGGACAGCAGGCACTGGCTGTAAGAACTCAGCTTTTCAATGACCTGCAAGGTTTGTTTCAACAGTTATCTGATGAATAAGGTAAATTAATTGTTATATGATAACAACCATCAATGAGCTACTACAAGTTTCCATGTCATGTTCTCCATCACCATCTTCCTCCTGTCCATGTGTCCATAAATCTTGTCCTGACTTGTTGGACAATTTTTCTTTCTCAGGGCAGGCATGGGCTATTAGCTTTTTTTACTTTGCAAAAACAGGATTTAAGTTTGGGGATATCTTTCACTGAAACACTGATTTTTCATGCTTTTTTTGTGTTTTAAAGATACCTTCCCCACCTCATCAACCACAACAAACTCTTCCATCCACCAGCAAGTGATGAGAGGAATGAGAAGACGCAAATAAATGAAGGCACAAGGCTCATCTCCTCCAAAATTTGGTCTAAAATCTTATTGATAACATGAGGGAAACAATGCAGCTGGAACACACTGACCTTTCCTTCCAGCAGGAACCTGGCAAAGTGTTTGTAGCGCTCAAGTCCCTCAGGGTAATCAACTTCCACAGCAGGGAGCTGCCAGCCCACACGGTCTGGAAACAAAGAGCAGCACAGCTCTCCTCTGTGCTCCATGAGAGGGGCACATTTCCAGGGAGGGGGGACAACAGAGGGGTCAGGAGAAATGGGGAGGGCACTGCCAGCCTCACCCACCCTCACAATGAGCTCCATAAAACACCCATTTAATGGGAAATGCCAATTATTAAACCCCAGAGAGTGCTCAAAGCACTGCTGAGCTCTCTGGACAGCCCAAGCAGAGCCTGACCTCTCTGGAGCTGTGAGAGCCTTGCTAAAGCAGCAGCACAGGAGGCACAGAGCAGGCAGAAGCCCTGGGTGACACTCACAGAAGACACTGGGCCTGTGACAGCGAACTCTGCCCGTGTCAGGGCAGTAGGAGGGAGGAGGGCTTTCCAGAGGCTTCCCAAAGTGGCAGAAGGGTGGCAGCAGGGCAGGGATCCACTCGGGTTCCACTGCAGACACACCTGAGGAGAGAAAATATGACTGAATGCAGGATTGCAGCCCCACAGGTACAGGGCATGCTCAGGATCTCATCTCCACAGATTTACTTGTCTCTCCTTTTTCAAGTCAAGCTTTTTATGTTGCATAAAATCCCTTCAGAGATCAGCTGTGGTTGGCAGGGCTGAGGCAAGGCAGACATTTCAGAAGCTGAGCTTTGCCCCAGCCAATTCTGCCAGATAAATTTGAAAAAAGGCCAGTTTATCTCCTGATCCAGACCTTAGGAAGCCTTAAGGATCCAAATCCCAGGAGTGACAAGCACTCAGGAAGGAGAGCACTCAGCCAGCAGAGAGAGGAAACACCGCCAAGGCATTTCTGAGCCCCTCACCAGGGCTGCAGAACGAGCTGGCCCACAGCACTCACCCTTCATGTACAGCTTTGTAGTCTCAACAATTTCCTGATACACCACAAACTCTGGGAGCTCTCTGAAGAGGACTGAGCTGGGGTGGATGAACACTGGGTCCTCCAGCAGTGCAGTCTGTCAGGAGGCACAAAGATTGAAGCAGAGTTAAGACCAGTTACTGACAATTTGATTCCTTCAATGCATCTCATTTCAGTCTCTCTCAGGTGTGCATTTGTAAGCTTTCCTTAAGTGATGGAGGGTTTTTAATAATCCCATCATTTTCTGCTTTACCTTCTCTGGAGACACCAAGCACTTCACAAGATGAACTAATGGTACTGCTTAGCTCTTTTATAACATTTCCTATGTAAGCACCAGGAAATGGCAACACTGCAAACTAAAATTCCATAGAGAGGAGCTGCAGGAAGCCAGCACAGGAATCCTGAGTGCTGCACCCAGCCAGAAACCGTGGGATTTGCACAGGAGCCTCTTCCTGCCACACAGGGCAGGAGGAACTGAGCCCAGTCAAGCTGCTCACCTTGTAGGCATTTTTCCATTTGTCATCCAGCAGCTCCTCTGCCTGAATCCTTCGGGCAAGGTGGTCCCCCAGCCCTGCCAGCACAATCTGCCTCAGGAAGGTCACCTGAGCTTCTGTTGGGGGCTTCATCTTCGGGTCAACGTAGAGCCCGGCATCGGTGCACACCGAGTTCACTGAGGGGAAAATGAGGTGAGGGGAGATTCAACAGGAATAAAATCAGCTCTGTGGATGTGCCAGCCCCCAAAAGAGGGCAGACACAGCAGCTCCTCCCCAGCCCCATCACCTGCTGTGGTCAGCTGCCCTCTCAGGCGCCGGATTTCCAGCATGGCTTTGTAGCGGAGCCCGTTCTCCTCGCAGAACTTTCGGGTGCACCCAGCGTATTCACAGGCCCCCACTGCTCCTGGGGGGGCACAGACAGGAGCTCATCAGCTCTGATTAACCCGTGCTGGGACAGCCTCAGGCAATGTGTGCATTTCACAGCTTCCTCTGGGCACTGGGCAAGAGGAGACTGCCCAGAGAGCAGCCTGGAGAACACCACTGAGCTCAGTCCTACAGCACAAGGGAGCCTCTGGCCGTGCCAGGCTGAGGGCACAGGGTGACAGGAGGACAACAGGACAAAGGGAATGGCACAGGGAGTCAGGCTCTGTACCTAGCATCACCATGAGGTCCCCCAGCTTCTGCATGGGCCCCTGCCCAGCCCAGACCTTCTGCATCTGTAAAAACCTGGCTCTCTTTGCCTTCAGCTGGGCTGCCTCCTGCTCACTCCCTGCTGGCCTGAAAGAAGCACAGAACAGCACCTGTGAGTGCTGTGCTGCAGGCAGAGGGACACAGCTGTGACAAGGACACAGCTGTGACAGGGACACAGTGTGCTCCTGGTTCTCCAGGCTCACCACTGACCTGTCCAACTCCTCAAAGAGCTCCCTGACAGTCATGGCAGACACGATGGTGATGGTGTAGGGCAGGCAGTCGTGCTGCCTGCTCAGGGCCAGCATCTTGGCATAGCGAGGGGCCACAGGGAAAGTGGCCATCACTCTGCCCAGGGCACTGATGGGGCAGCTCAGCTTTGCTGCCAGCTGCTGCTTCAGCCTGGGAGAGGGGAAAGAGAGCTCATGTCATGAAGGAACTTTGAATTAGAACAAGTTTGTGCTCCTGGTTCTGGCAGCCCAATTAATTTGAGGTGTTTTCTCAGGTTTTGTTCCGTGCTGGTCCCAAAGGCTGGGGGAAAGATTCCTCTTCCCAACACAGCCCTGCATGGGGCTCCCAGTAATTTCCCTGCCCAAACACACCCAGGGCCAGTGGAACAAACACAGGTGAACCAGAGCCTGAGCTGGTGCCACTCTCTGTGCCCAAGGACATCCCTGGGTGTGAGGGCAGAGGAGGGAAGGAGGCAGGAGCAGAGCAGAGCCCAGGGGCTGGGCAGGGCAGGACATCAGTGGGGAACACAGGCATTACCTTCCTGTTGTGGGGGGCTCCTTTAAGGCACCCAGGGCTATCAGCAACTCCTCAGCTGCTGCCAGTGCCTCCGTGGGAGGTGGGGTTGGGAAGGGGAAGTTGATGACCTAAAAACAAGAGAAAAACCCCTCAGTCCATCACTGACATTGCAGAACAGCCTGAAGGCAGTAAGGAGCTCTGGGAGGGAGGGAAACCCTCCTCTCTCTGGTTACTTGTACCAAAGAAAAACATCTAGGATGTCTGCCAGGGGAGAAAGGAAAGGACACACAATGGCAGGAAATGCTTGGGACAAAAACACGAGGAAACAGGAATACCAGAATCACCCTCAGCTGCCACTGAGTGCAGGCACCGCCTAGGGCACGCTGCTTTAGGGTCTAAATTTAAGTGCTGTGCTTTCTGAAAGTGCTCCACTATCTCCAAAATACAGACCCTGCTCAGACAGGGTTTTTTTTTTTAAACCTCCATGAACATAAAATAGCATTTACTAATTGAACAAACATGTCTGTTAAGGCCTAGTGGAACTCAGAGCAGCTTCTGCAAAGTGCAGAACCAAAATGGACTCTCAGGGTTTTCATTTCTACCACAAGGCACAGCTTCAAGCAATGACAATAAAATACATTTCTGGCTCCTAAGGGAGCCACTTTAATGGGTGCTGTAGTACAAAGGCCTTTCCAACTCACCTTTTCTATATTTAATGCCTTCATTTGCAGAATCAAGTCTTCTACTGGTCGCTTTGTTATTTCTGGAGCAGAAAATTTCTCAAAGTCCATGAAAACTGCTGAAGAGTATAACCTAGTGGACCAGAAGTGTTATTGAGATTCTTAAAAGAAATATTAACTCAAAAGATACACATGAAAAACTAGCAAGGGATTAAAAAAAGAAAAAGGCAGCTGTGGACAGTATTTACATGATCATATCATGATTTATAGGTTGGGGCATTTGCCTTATTTACAAGAAGTTAACTCAGCTTAGAGTTAAATCCATCTGGCCATGGTGAAATCTCACCCAGCCATGGAAATAACAGTTTTCAGCAAGAGAGAGGCCCCTGAGAAGCCAAACTCAACATCACCAGTGACAGTTCACACTTAGGCTTCACCTCTCCCACTGGAGTGCAGGGCAGACTGTTGGAATGCTGGAAATTGAGGATTTGGGGCTTTCTTTGCTGAAGGGCACTGACCCTCAGGCAGGCACTGCATTTGACTTGAGGCCTTGAGGCTTCCAAAGTTGAGTGATAGCATGGGGTTGTGGGTGTGTAGTTTGAGATTTTTTGTGTGGTATCAAAGGGTGAAAAATTAGAGTTTAAGATTTTAGTATATAGCAATACATAGGGCAAGATGGAGACTTTAGGGTGGAGGTTGGCTGTTCTTTTTTCACCTTTTTCTTCATGGGTTTGGGTGGTTTTCTGTAATTGCTTAACGAAGCTTGCATTGTGGACCTCAAGTGTTTAAAGGCAAAATAATTTAGGTGGCATTTCAAAATTGGACAGATTGTCCTTGGGAAGATCTTGTAGAGACAGAGAGGTGCTCCATTTTACACCTTGTTAATTAGAGGTACTGCAGCACTCACAGCTTGTGAGACTGCAATGTGGATAAGGATTAATAAACATCTAAGTCTGAACACGAAATTCATCTCTCGCGCAATTAATCCCGACTTTGGCAGAAAGAGAAGCCAGAACCATCACAGCAGACAACCCCAAACCACTGTGGGCAGCAGCAGAAGGGTGGCAGGGGGATGTGGGATGATGCCAACCCCCCTCTATGGTGTGTGTCCCTGCTGTCCAGCCGGGCTGACCTGTAGCAGTGGCCGGGCTCGGTGCGGCCGGCACGGCCCGCGCGTTGGTTGGCCGAGGCCTGCGAGATCCAGGTGACCCTGAAGGACGAGACCCCCGTGAGCCTGTCGTAGAAACGCCTCTTCACCTTCCCGCAGTCCACCACGTATTTGATCCCCGGGATGGTCAGGGACGTCTCGGCCACGTTGGTGGCCACCACGCAGAGCCTGGTGCCGGGAGGAGGAGGCTGGAACACCTGCAAGAGATGGATGGGAGTGGGAGAGGCTGGGATGGGAATGGGGCAGGGAACGATCTTGGATGGGCTGCAAAGGGATGGCAGCACATATGGCACTGCAAGGGGATCCCAGGAGGCAGAGCAGAGATCTAACCCTCTGTCTCCAGCTCTTTGTAGGCTCAGAAATGACCACAGGGGCTCCAGGTGGAGCACACACCAGCTCTGAGCTGTGTTCAGACACTGCTGCTGCCCCCAGAGATGGGGGGAACACAGGAATCTGTTCAAGCTGCCTGCTGGCAGTAGCACCTCCATGTGCCCAGGGCCAGGATGGATTTAGGGATCCTGCAGAGCTGTGGATGATCACCCCTCCCACCCTGCTGAGGTGGCACATGAGGGAGATCACAGCCCAAGCCAGGCCTGCCCCAACCCCATCCCAACCTGCCCACTGGGCAACTCAAGCTGAGCCAGTCCAAGATGGGAATTTTAGCTCACTTGTGATTTCAGACAATGATCACTCCTATCTGTAAGATCTTCTGCTCATTGTGACAGTAAATCCTTTACCTTTGCCTGTTTCTCTGGTGCCAGCAAGGAATAGAGTGGGAGCACATACAGGGGCAGGGATGAGTCAGATTTCTCATCTGTGGGGAAACAAACCAACATTGCTCAGTCCAACTTCCAGGCTCAGTCCCAAAAACATCTGCACAAACACCACCTCATTATAACCAGGAAAGTAATTGGTACAAATTAGTGCCAGTAATTGGTACAGGAGCTGGAAAAGCTGAACAGCTTTCCCATGACACGGGGCTGCTCTGGTGCCACAGCAGCTCAGCAAAGGACAAGCAACTCCTGTCACTCATGTCACAGGTGATTCTTTCTGTCATGGGTGCCAAACCTTCTTCTGAGTCTCCATCTCCTAAATCCAGTTCAAGATCAGAGCCTGCAGCATCATCATCACTGTCAATGTCTCTGTCTTCATCTCCTTCATCCACTGGTACCACAGAGTAACTGTTCAGATCGATTTTGGGGAGTGTCTGAGAAAGAGAGGAAAGATGAACACAACATGTTAAGAGGAGGCCACAAGCAGCACCTTGCACTGCTCTGAAAGCAAAGCTGAGCACTGACTCCAAAGATGTGTTGCCCTGAAGGTGACAGAGGGATCAGTGTATCCCCTAAAACATCTGTAACATCAGGATCTCCTGCTAACAAAGTGCATCAGCACAAGCCAAACACCAGCCTTGGTAACACCTGCACCAGCCCAAATTTTGGGTAACAAATGGTGAGATGAGGAGAAGCTCTGGTGCCAGCAAGCCTGGAGCTCCTTCCATTCAAGTTTTAGTGGTCAGTACTCAATTTAAATCAATCTCCTGCCCATAACATCGGGAGTTTCAGCACTCTGCAGCAGTGTGAGCAGCACTGCTACAACTCCTGAGGGGGCTACAGGGCTTCAGGTGAGTCTGGAAGAGCTGGTGAGAGGCTCAGCTACACAGGAGTCCTGTTTCTTGCAGGAATTCCACCCATCACACATTACCAGAACTTTCCTCCGCTTCCTCGATTTCTTAAATTTCCTGATTTCTTCCACCGAGTCTTCTTTGTCATCCTCTCCTCCTACAAAAGCAGCCAGTGGAAGAGCTGTTAGCTGAGCATGCTTTTCCTCTTGGGAAAGGTGGTGGGAGGAGTCTGGTCCCACTCCCACCTTTCTGGGGATGCACAGTGTGGAAGAAGCAAAGGGTCACACTGAAGGCACAGGGGAACTGGAAGGGACCTTTTCCCAAACTCCAACCAGCACAAAATTCAACATCAGTCGTGACAAAATCAGTCATGACAATCATCCACAATGAGCCCTTTCCCCAAACCCTGTTTTTTGTGTTTTTGAAATAAAAGTTCACATTTTTAAATGCAAAGCAAGCTCACTTCTCAGTGGGATAAATCTGAAGTTTAACAGTTTCTGTAGCATTACCTGCAGTGTTGGTTTTTTGGTATGGGAATGCTTTCCTCAATCTTCTACAGAGAGAGTGAACTTCTGCCTGGCCTGTTAAAAACACCAAAATCCCACCTGCAGGAGAAAAAAAGGAAAAAAAAAAAAAAGGGAAGAAAAGGAAGAGAAAAGAAAGGAAAAAAACACACAACAACTTTAGATATGTTCAGTATGAGGGATTTGAGAGGTTCTCAGCAGTGAAGTTCTCTTACCTGCAGGCAGCATCCTGTGGATTTTACACACCTTCCTGAAGCACTCCCCACTGTAGTCATCCAGGGGGGTTTTCTTGTTAAAATGAACAGTTACAGGGAACTGCCTTGCATCTACCTGGAGAGGAAATAACAATTAAGGGTTTATTTATCAATCATCACAGTGTTCATGGGACAACCAGAAAAGCTCAGCCTGGATTTCTGTTCACCTCTTGGGTTTGGTGCCCTACAAAACACCAAGCCCACAGAAATTACTGGTGTTGTCTGCTCTGAACACCATAAAACCATGCTCAAAAGCAAAGTTTTTCTCCCTTTCACATCATCAACTCAGACTGAGGCTTTCTAGTTCTCCTGAACCATAACTTAAAGAGTTTCTCATGATGATCAGATTCTGCCAGGGCAGTTTTCTGATAAAAATTGAAAGAAAAACACCAACTCCCAGAAGAAACAATAGCCTCAACAAAATGCCTGTTTTTAAATTGTTATCTGAAAGACTTCAGCACCAGCTGCAAAGATTAGAGTGCCCCTATTTTGTAGCTGGTTTTATAAAGGCTCCCAGGTTTGAAAGGTTTTATTTAAGGTTTATAAAGGCTTTATTCAGTACCTGAATGACAGGAGGTTTGACAGAGAACAGCCTGGTGTTGTCAGTGAAATCCTCCACCCTCAGAGTCGCCGACATGATGATCAGCTTCAGGGGCAGCCCCTTCTGCAGGGACACAAATCTGTCACCCCTTGCCCCAAAAATCTCCTCCTGAGCACTGCTGCTGGCAGCCTCAGCCAGTGCAACAATAAACACCTTGCCTTCTCCCAGGCTGCTGCTATTCTATTATCCACACGTGTCCTGTGGCACTGCAAGCTTCAAATGAACTGGATTTTGCCTGAAAAGACATCTCTTGGTACTTATATGTAACATTTCCCCCTTGGTGTGGGCTCTGTGCTTCTTCAACCACGCAGAAAGGCAAATCTGTTAAACTGAGTGTTATTTCTGCCAGATTTCCATGGAATTCCACATCACAGGTGTGAGGTTTTTATCTTTTCTTCGTGTTAGAGCTGGGATTAGCTCACAGGAGTCACAGTTTTGTGTTCAGACTCAGTGTTTATTAATCCTTATCTATATCACAGCCTCACAAGTTGTGAGCTCTAACTAACAAGTCAGAAAATTGAGGTAAAATGGATCCCTCTAACTCCAAGGTTATTTAAGTGCTAATCACCCAATAATGAGATGACACCTATACTATTTTTACTTTTGACCCAATAATGACCAACCAAGGCCTGCAATGGGGACCTTTTCCACACAATTAGAAAAAAACACCCAAAACCAAGAAGAAAGAGGTGAAGAAGAAGGGCTTGGACAATGCCCAAAATCCTCCATCTTGCCCCATGTATATTACTAGATACTAAAATCTTAAATCTAAGTTTTTCACCCTGTGAGATCACAGAATTCTGTTCAAACCACACAACCATAACCCCAGTGCCATCACTCAATTTTGGGAGCCCGTTCCACATCCTCAAGTCAAACGTGGTGCTTGCATAAGGGTCAGCGCCTTTTAGCACAGAAAGCCTGAAACTTTCAGCCTCCAGGGTTCCAAGAACAGGGAGTCCCCCCTCACAGAGCCTCTCCCTGTGTGCCACCCCCTCCCTGGCACACCCAGAGCAGCAGCCCTGCCCCTCTCACCTTCTGACGGAGGGGCACGATGCGGGACAGGAGCCCTATCAGGATATCTGTGTACATGCTCCTCTCGTGGGCTTCGTCAATGATGATGACTTTGTACTTTGAAAGCAGAAAGTCCTGAGGGGAGAGATGGATTTCACCACAGGAGCCAAGGATATGTGAGAGACAGGACAGCCCACAGCTCCACCAGCACTGACCCCCATCCACAGCTGGAGTTCTCACACAGTTGAGTGCGCTCACCCTACACAAAGCAACCTGGTTCCCAAAATTTTGCTCTCCTTTTACCCAAGAAGATAAACTAATGTTTAGGGACTTGGGCAGGAATAGCAAGGGCAGAGATGAAATAAATCTCTGGTGCTGAAAGGGATTCAGAATCAAAAGACTGGCAACAAATCCACACTGGCCTCCCTTTCCAGCTATACAGAAAATGTCATTTTTTATAACACTGAGGACAGCAGCTCACCTTCTGGATCTCTTTGAGCAGCACACCATCTGTCATGAACTTGATCTGTGTTTCCTCTGTAACATTCCCTTCGTACCGGATTTGATAGGAAACAGCTCTGTGGGGAAACACCAGGGCAGCCACAGGAGAAAGCATGGGGAAAAGCAGAAATGTCACTCACTGTGGGGAATGGATTTGTAGGGAATTCCCAAAGCCTGACAGAAGGCTCACATAGCCTTGTGCATCTGGGTGCAAACTCTGAGATAAAGTTCCTGACTCAGAAAGGCCCTGGGATAGGACAGACATTGCTGAGAGAGAAATGGAGCTGGAAACAAGTATCAAATGATGGCCTTGCAAATAGACCAGATATTTTTGAGAAACAGAACTGTGAAAGATGTATTGTACAAGACCCATGTGAGGTATTTTTAGATGATTGGTTTAGAAGCATTGGCAAGGTTGTGTGACAAAAGCTGATAGGCCAAAAAATGCTCATAATGTTTTGTAATTAGGAAATAGTTTGGTTTCTGATTGTGATAGAGTGAATTGTAACATCTGCACCATCTCACCCTTCTCATGAGACTGAAAATGGAATAAAATCTTTTAAAACACCTCTCAGGAGCCCCATCTCTGGGTCAAAAAAAAGGCTTTTCTGACAACTCACACAGAGCATCTCAGTGCCACCTTCCAGCAAGGTCTCAAGGTGTTTTTCAAGCTCACCTGTGTGACAGGTTCATCTCCTTGGCCACTCTCTGGGACATGGACACGGCAGCCACGCGCCGAGGCTCCGTGATCCCGATGGCGCCGCTGGAACTAAGGAGGGAAGGAAAAGAAAAGGATGGGTTGTTTCCATCAAACACAGGAGCAGGGACAACAGGATGTCTCACTAATGGCTCTAGATTAAGTGGCATCAGTCACACAGCCTCAATCTTAGATACAGCTGGAATGAACACACGGACAGGAAGCTCTGGGATTCCCTTCTGTTAGATCTGTACTGATCTGAAGATGCACAGATTACAGCAAAGCTTCTCCCAAAATGTTGTCTCTGCAATTCCATTTGCTGCATATAAAATCCCATTCCTACCTGGCATATCCAGCCTCGTAGAGGAACTGAGGCACTTGGGTGGTTTTGCCGCTCCCTGTCTCTCCACAGATGATCACAATGGGGTTCTCATTGATGGCTTCCATGACCACTTGCTCTTCAGCAAGGATTGGAAGCTTTAGTCTTGCTTCCTAAACAGTGTAAAACACCTATTTTAGTTGCATTGTTTCTCACTTCTTTTTTTTTGTTTTCCTTTGGATTAAAAACCGTTCATGAACTCAGAGCATAAAACCCACAGAAAGGAATTCTGCAAGCTTGTAACTCTAAACCAGTTAATACCAGCAGCTGCCCAGAAAGCAGAGGGCAAGCCCTGCACTTTAATTTGTGAAACTTCAGAGTCCCTTGAGTTTCTTAATACAGCAGTTCAAGAGAAAACTCATTTCACAACTGTCTGGTCTGCTAAGACTCGTGCAGAGCTTTTCCTGTTTCTACACGATGCCCTACCTACAACAAATGGGATAAAACCACCCAGCATAA
>VWYP01016138.1:0-26808 GCA_013400435.1 Pycnonotus jocosus
GGCGGCGGCGCAGCTCCGGCGGCGGCTGGAGAGCGAGCTGGAGGACATCCGCGGCGCCGGCACCTGGAAGAGCGAGCGCGTCATCGCCTCCCGACAGGGTCCCCATCTCCGCTTGGCGGGCGGTGGCGCCGGTGCGTGCGGGGGGCGGTGGGGAGAAGGGCTCTCGGTCCCTTCTCTCGGTGCCATGCCCCTGATACTCTCTCTCTGTTCCCGCAGGGATCATCAACTTCTGCGCCAATAACTACCTGGGGCTCTCTAGCCACCCCGAGGTGATCCGTGCCGCTGTGGAGGCCCTGGAGAAGTTCGGCGCTGGGCTCAGCTCCGTCCGCTTTATCTGCGGTACCCAGGTACTGGGCAGCATCATGCCCTTCGCCGCGGCTCTTTCGCAGGGTGTCCACGTAGACTCCCCTCTCGGCAGTCCCACTCGGCATGCGTGCACAAGTGCTGTTATATGTGGCCCAGTGTGAAGAAGAGCCTGCCAAGTCCACACTAGCCAAGCATCTGGAAATATGCCACTTTAAACCATTACAACACTTGAGAGCAAAGAAACTGAACACCCCTCTGAATTCGGAGAATTGATGTCTTTTTCCCCTCTCTTATGGGTCAAAATTACAGTGAACCTGACTTGAAGTGGTTCCATCAGACCCAGTCCAGTTTATCCCTGCTGGAGCCTTTTTTGAGTCCTGCCTTATTGAGTGCAAAGAACAAGCAGCGCTTCTCCCTTGTTTGTGAGCAGCTTTGAGTCTCCCTGCTGAGCTTTTGGCATCCAAACCCATAATCATACTTTAGGGCTGCATTTGCAGACCACAAGTAACTTCTCCCACACACACATACCTTTTCTGGATAAAACCTGGCTGCCTCCTTCCCTTTCAAGTCAGCATTTAACTTGGGCAAGCAAGAACTTGTGCTGCCGCGCTGTTGACTCTTGCTCCTGTTTTCTGTTTAGAGCATACACAAGGACCTGGAGGAGAAAATCGCACGATTCCACCAGCGGGAAGATGCCATTCTCTATGCCAGCTGCTTTGATGCCAATGCTGGTATCTTTGAGGTTCATAGGGCTTCCTTTGTGTTGTGCATGGAGGAGGGAGGTGACAAAAATGGGGCTGCCATGCCTTCCAGAGGCTCTGGTGTGAGCTCTGTGCACCAGAAAAGATGGCAGTGGCTGGTGGTGAAGAGCCCTGACTTGGGGCTCTTGCACTAGGGAAGCCATGCAGAGGCCTTTAACCACCCTCACCTCTGCTGTCTCCAGCCAGCTCCAGCTCTTGGGGAGGGCTCCCATTTCTGCAGAGGTCTGTACTCCCCCTTAAAGTGTAGGTGAGGGGAAGGGGTGATCTCACAGCCATATTAGGAAAGGGGGAGGGAGGTTTTGAGCTCAGAAGCCACAGGTGAGAGCCCGGCATAAAGAAATCAGGGGGTAAGGTGACTGGGAGGGAAATTTAAAGTCTAGCAGCATCAGGAGAGATGTGGCAGCTGGAATCAATCACAGCCTTGTTCTCTGTACTGAGGGAGGCTGGGAGATCTCAGTGAGGTGGTATCCAGAGCAGAGGATGATCCTTTCTGTTTGCCATGGCCAGGCCCTGCTGAGCCCAGAGGATGCAGTGCTGTCCGATGAGCTGAACCATGCTTCCATCATCGATGGGATCCGCCTATGCAAGGCCAACAAGTACCGCTACAAGCACATGGACATGCAGGACCTGGAAGCCAAGCTGAAGGAAGCGCAGGTATGGAGGTCTGCTCCCATCCCAACACCAGGGCTCTTGCTTAGCTGATCTGCCTGTGCACTAATGAGTCCTGGAGGGTGAGCTTTGCCTTTTCCCATGCAATAGGCATTGTTTTTGCCAACAGGCATGGATAGGGAAGGTGGCAAAACAGCTGGTTGTGATGCAAATCCCCCCCACCTCAGTTAGGTACATCCTCTCTGTACAGGAGTTTGAGTGGGTCCCTTTGCCAGCCCCTTGGGGTGACGTCTTCAGCCCTGGGGGTGCCTTTTCCCCTCCAATAGAAATATCGACTGCGGCTGGTGGCCACTGATGGTGCCTTCTCCATGGACGGTGACATTGCACCCCTGAGGGAAATCTGCCAGCTGGCCCAGAAGTATGATGCTCTGGTCTTCATTGATGAATGCCACGCCACAGGATTTTTGGGACCCTCTGGGCGGTGAGTGATTGCTTCAGCCCCATTTCCTCCTCCTACCCCGAGTAACTCTGAAGCAAGGCCAAAGGGCTGATGACCAACCTGTTATTGTGTGGGGACTCCTTAAAGGCTTTGCACCTCACCTTTGGATAGGAAGGAGATACTTTAGCAGTGATCCATCCCTAAGCGACAGCTGCTTCTCAGTGGGTAACGGATGGTGTGACCGTCTCATCTGGGCACCACCTCTCCTGGCAGGTGCTTTGTTTGGACTATTAAACTTCTGTGTGGGAAGTTTGAGTACTTTCCCATCTCTAAGGGATGAAGAACCCATTCTCTTACTTTGTGAGGTCCTAGCTTAGGCTTTCTGCAGAAGAGGAAGGTCAACACTTGGGTTGAACTATCTCAACTATTCCTCCTTGTCTTGAAGGAAGGATGCCAGAGACCTGGCTGACAGTGCTTTGTTTCCCTTGAGGTATCTGGCAGCTTCCCTGGTGCGTGCTGGCACAGCTGATAACGTGACATTCCTTTTTCTCCAGGGGTACTGATGAGCTCCTGGGAGTGATGGACAAAGTCACCATCATCAATTCTACCCTGGGAAAAGCTCTTGGAGGAGCTGCAGGTGAAGGCATTTTCCTGTCTGAGGTCCTGCATGCCCCAAAGAGCTCTAGAGCATCAGTCTTCTGTTTCCTTCTTCTGCCTAATGATAAAGTAACAAATGCATGTTATCCTTTTCCACTGGTGGCATGAGGCTTGGTTTTTGATGTTGCTGCAGGATTAAGGGAGATCCTGCCATGTGCTCCTTACACTGTCATCTTTCTCATGCATTTGCCTTTGGGGTCAAGGTGGAAACTCTTGGTCAAAAGTATCAGCTGTGATTTTTAGACCTGGTTTGTACCTAAATTCCTGCTATAGGTGCAGGTTGGCTTTATCAGGAAGCCTCACACTAAACAGGTCACCCTGGGGTGCCTTGTCCAATTCTCTCTCCTCTGTCTGCAGGCGGGTACACAACAGGTCCCAAACCCCTCATTGATTTGCTCCGCCAGCGTTCCCGCCCGTACCTCTTCTCCAACAGCTTGCCCCCTGCTGTGGTGGGCTGTGCATCCAAGGCCCTGGACCTGCTCATGGAGAGCAATGCCATTGCACAGTCTATGGCTGCCAAAACCCAACGGTGAGGGGGCCATACTGGGGTGGGAGCAGGGGCAGCTTTGTTAGGAGCGAGTTGTCTGTGATTTATTCACCCCCCACTTTCCCAGGGATAGCTGTGAAGATACTTTGCAAGTCAGGGCTCAGGGGAAGCTGCAGGATGTGCATGCATCAGGCAGATGTGTCACATCTGGATGCTCTGTGAGCTGGGGCACATTGTCCACTCAAAGATCTGTAGTCCCATTATGCTGAGCAGGACATGGCAGGAGGTTACTCCAAGAGGAGAGATCACTTCCCTGCACAGAAGATAAACAAAGGAGCAAATCTTACCCAGTTCTCAGTGCCCAGGGCTCTCAGGGGAAGGAAAGGCAGTGATCTCCAAGGACATGGTTGTTGAGGCTTTTACTCAACCTGTTGTTCCCTTCACCAGGTTCAGAAGTAAGATGGCGGCGGCTGGCTTCACCATCTCAGGGAAAGACCACCCCATCTGTCCCGTCATGCTGGGGGATGCTCGGCTGGCATCAGTGATGGCAGAGGACATGCTCAACAGAGGTGATCTGGACAGGGAGCTCAGTGTGCAGACGCATTCCCTGAGGGAAGGGACAGTTGGCGATGGTGCCACCACAAGCCCTTCTTCACAGGATGTTCCTGCATGAAATCCAGTACTCCTCTACCCTCCAGCTGCTAATGTCCTCATGGTCTCCCACAGATGTTGCTGGCTGCACCTTCTTTCTCTGCTAGGGAGGGGGTTTACATTAACGCTCTTGACCTGCTATGCTGGATTCCCCATTGCTGGCCCTTAACCTCATTTCCATGCTTGGGAGCATATGGCACTTGAAAACCCTGAAGGCTGGAAGTGGTTATTGGGAGGGGAACTCTTCTGTCACCCAGTACACCTCAGCCTGCCTTCATCCCAGCCGGCTCTGACTCTGCCTGTGTCTCTTCCCCAGGCATTTATGTCATCGGCTTCAGCTACCCCGTGGTCCCCAAGGGGAAGGCGCGCATTCGGGTCCAGATCTCAGCTGTGCACAGTGACGAGGACATCGACCGCTGTGTGGAGGCCTTCACTGAGGTGGGACAGAAGCACGGAGCTCTGTCTTGAGGGGCCAGAAAACACCTCCTCAGCATCATCTCACAACCAAGTGCCTCTGATGGGGAAAGAGGCTTGAGCAGCGCACTGCCAAAAGCAGGACCGTTCCTGAAGGCATCACAGCCTGCATCACATGAGTCAGCCAGCTGGCTGTTGCCGCATGCTGGCAGTAGCACTGGCAACCAGCGCTTAAAAGTGTCATTAAAGGTGTCCTGCAGTGCAGTGGATATTTGTCTCCCTCCTGTTTCCTCATCCAGGAGCTGCACCCTATCCCCATCCTCTCATGCTGTGACCACTCTGCTATGTCTTTCGTGAAGCCTCAGTCCAGATGATGAAGCACTGCAGTTCCTGCTGTCTCCTGCTGATGGAAATATAGCATTGCTGATGTGCCTGAGGTTGCCTGCTTCCTCTGTGTTGTCCTGTGGGTCCAGCAGCATCACCCTGGCAGATCTGACTGCTGCAATTCCCCACTGAGGCAGGGGTGTTTCCCAAGCCCTTTTCAACCTGTGCCACTGGCAGCTGGTTAGGGGAAGAGGACATGGGCCAGCCAAAGCTCTGGTGCTCCTTTCTCTCCTTCTAACTCTCAGGTGTTAGATGTGAGGCTTGCTTGGTCCCCAGCTACAAGGCTTTGCCAATTGCTTCAGTGATCCCAAATCTGCCCTGGAAAAGACATCTTGCCCCAGAGAGGCCATCAGGCAGCAGGCAAGCTGAGGTGGCAGAGGCCAGCAGCATGGTGAGAGGATCTGCATCTGGCTGAGGCCAGGGGATGAGCAGGTGATAGAAACCTTTAATTTTCTTCCATGTGGCAGGAATCTCTGGATTCGTTCCTCCAAACTGTGCTATAGTATTTCAGCATTCAAAAAGGCACAAGTAGGACCTAGGCATCTCTTAGATTTGCTTGTATTGTATACAATCTGATTATTTGTATCAGATTTGCTCCAGATCAGAAATTTTATGTCCTGCCAGCTGCCCATGTGCTGAATGAGTAGCTGCAGACAGGGACAGATTCTAGCTGAAGTGGGGTGAGCTGTGCCTGAGTGCTGGAGCACTGGGTCGTATCAGCAAAGACCCACAGTCCTTATGTGTTGCTGGGCTGTCAGGGAGCAAACTGCACGGCAATAATGTCTGACCTGAGCCAGAACAACTGCAGTAGAATACAGGGGTTAGTCCAGGATTGTAGAGCCAAGGACATGGGAGAAGTGTGTCCTGTAGGTTCAACAGGACCAACCCTGTTAGAACAGCTGGTAGTGTAACTGTGTGCTGATTTTGTTTAATTTTCCATCTCCACAGGCCCTGAGCTCAGCCTGCTGATAAACGATGATACGGAGTTCCCTTTCTGTGACACTGGGCCCTCTCAGTGCTGCAAACCCTTTTCAACAGGCAGTATTTTGGCATGGGGAATGTAGTGGGGAAGGCAGGGAGAGTGCTCTCAGGCCCCTTGTGCAACCTGGAAGAAAGTTCAGCAAGATGGGCTCAGGTATAGGGAGGTTGAGACCCTGAACTGAATCACTGCTGGTTTGAGTCCAATGCATGTGCACCCCTTGCTCCCCCTACCTGCACAGCTCCATTGCACACCTGTACCACCCTTGCTCATGTTTCTCTCTTGCTCATCCCCAGCCCTGGTTTCCACCTTTCCCCTGGCCTTCTGCAGGCATCCCTGCTGATGCCTGTGCTCCACTCAAGGCAGACAACCCAAGCAGTTTAACCCTGCTCCAGCTTTCGAGTCCTCCTCATTGGCAGAGCAGCCCTACAGAAGCCTCTCTGCTCAGCTGCAGGCCAGAGTAGCAACAGCAGCCTCCCTCCTGTGATGTTCACAATTGTTTTTGCATGCACACATGGGCTTGCCCTTCTGCTCCTCTTCTCACCAGACGCACTGACCCTCTCACCTCCATATCTCTCAGGTCCCTTGCCAGCCAACTCTCTGCACTCTGCCTGCTTCAAGGCCAAGCTCAGCAGCAGACTGGAGCTGTCTGGGGAGCAGACTGTGGAGTGCTGGTGACCTGGCAAGGCAGGAGGGTCAGATGATGGCACACTGGTAATGGATAATGCCATACTCATTGACTTGTAGGCCTCATGTTAATATCAAATTGGGGCAAATCCTCCTGCTCTTTATTGCTTCAAGCCTTCCAGCTTTGGTCTCATATACAGCTCTAGGCAGCTTTTAGCCCAGAAAGCAGACTGGAACATAGAGGCAGATGCTACTTCTTGAGGATGCATTTCCTACCCTGAGCTCCCTGACCTACTCCATACCCTGTGTGCTGCTCAGGCAGTCCTGACTCTAGAGCTGTCACTCTCTGCACCGTGGGATAGGTAGGGGATCCACATATTTCATCCATTTTTACCTCAAAGTAGGGGACTATCCTATCCCATCCCATTTTCTTACACACCTAGATGCAGAAATGATTCCAGCCCCTGGTCATGGCCCACCCTCCACTTCTAACCTCACTAGGCTGCCTTTTGCAGTCCCAAACTACCCCACTGCCCCCTGATTCACTCCAGCCCCTTTCCACAGCGCTGTTTGTACCCCAAACAGTGACCCACCTCTCCCCTTTCTCTGCTGGAATTCCCTTGCCCTGACTCCCCGCCTGCAGCCCCACTCAGGCAGGGCTGCCCCAGCTTGGACTGAGCCGGCTGGGGCTGGTGCAAACGGGGTCTGAACCTGCTGTTCAGTGCCATAATTTTTCCATCCCTCATCCTTTGCTGGAGATAAATGCTGCACAAGGGCCTCCGCTGGTGCTAATGCCTCACGGCACTGGTGGGTGAAGCGTGAAGAAGCTGCGCCCCCCACCCAGGGGTTTCGGCGAGATAGAGCAATGACCACAGCCATCCCCATTTCCTTCTCGGAGGTTTATTTCTGTCCTGGGGGTTTTTCCCCCAGCTCCGAGGGTTAGTCTAGGCAGACGCTTGCCTTTTCAGGCCTTTTGGCTGCGAGAACAGGGAGGTACCTCACCTCCCCGCAGCCCCCTCAGTGGCAGGAGCACTTGCAGGCGGCCACGACGGGGTAGGGGATCAGCCGCCAGGTGCAGTGTGGGGGGCCGGGCTGCTGCGCGGTCCAGCAGTGCCAGGCCAGCAGCTTGATGCGGGTGAGCTGTGCGGGCCGGCAGGCCATGCCGGGGGGCCAGGAGCAGCCGGGGGGGCCTGTGTCGCACGTGGTGTGGCGCACCCAGCGGGGCCAGAAGACGGGTCCCAGGTCGACCCAGGCGGCAGTGAGGCGGCAGGTGGCCCGTTCCACCAGCCACTGCCGCAGGCGGCGGGCCACGGCCCCCGCCAGCTCTGGGGGCAGCACGGTGGGCAGCTCCAGCCCCTCCACCTCTCGCCACAGCTTGCGGTGATATCGCCCGGCACCCTCGGCCAGGTCCCTGCTCATGGACTCCGGGTTCTCCTCGAGAATGCTCGCGTTGCCACCGCGCGGCTCCTCGGTCGCCATCCAGAACGGGTCGAAGGCCGAGCCCAGGAGCCGGCGCAGCCGCCCGGGGCGCAGGTGCCGGGGCTTGGGGGCGTAGCGATAATCCTCGGGGGACAGCGACAGGCTGTAGGGCCGCACCGGCGCCGAGGGGTGGCCGCGCAGCAGGTGGGCCGTGGGGTCAGCGGTGCTGGACAGTGGCAGCAGCGGCTCCCGAGGTTCCTCCAGAGGCGGCGGTGGGCCTGGGATACCGGGTGGTGGGAGCAGGCAGAGGAGGAGGAGGAGGAAGCTGCGGTGTGGTCCTTCCATGGCGAGCAGCACTGTGGCAGGCTGTGCTTGGCTGCAGTCTTGCACTCTGCCGCATCCCCTGGGTTATCACCGTGTCTCGAGGCATGGCCTTCCCCTTTTCCCTGGTTACAGCGGCTGATAGGGAGCTGGCGGGGACACCTCGCTCCTTCCCACCAGAGGGGCAGGTGGGGGGGAAAAGCTGCATGGTCTCTCCTGCCACTGAGCCAATGGGGACAATTTGAGCTGATGTGGAGGGGAAAGGGCCTCCTTTTCTACATCCTGCTCCATCATTGGAAGAGGTTCTCACAACCTTCCTAGCGAAGGGGAGCTGGTGGCCTTTGAGTCTTGCTGAGAAAGGGATCACCAAGCTGTACTCAGCACAACTGGAAGTCCTCAGGGCACAGGTCTTGTCATCAGGATGGACATGGCAGCAGAGTGGCAGGATAGGAAGGCTATGTGGGTCACTGTCCTCTCCTGGCACATCAGCCATCCCCTTGTGTTACAGGCAGCTGTAATGGAGCTGGACCTCTGGAGGTGGCCATCCTGGAGGTCTTGTCCTCCCTCCCACACTGCAGTACTGGTGGAGTGGAGACCTGGACTGGATGGAATCCAAAACCTGCTTTTTCCTCCTTCCCTAAGTCAGACATAGTGGGAGAGGCTCAATCTGCTCAGTGCTACTAACAATTAATTAATAACAGCTAGTAACAGGAATTAATTAATCTTCCAGAGGGTTTAGGACCCTATATTTGAGGGACAGGGCAGGGACAAGGGTCACAGTGGTGGGATATTTACATTCCCTGGAGGTGTTGGAGAGCATGTCCTGAACACCCAGCATCCGGAGTTGGCTGCTGAGGTCCAAGGGACCCTTTCCCCCTCCATCCTCCCTTTTGCACCAGAGAGTAGCGTGTTTTCTCTCTGCCACCCCCTTTTTAGCAGGAGGAGCAGGGAGCAGCTGAGCCTGCAGGGAAGCTGGGCAGAGAGGAGTTAACTCCAAATCCAACCTCAGGGAGAGGGAAAAAAAAAACAGCAGAGAACTATGGATCAGCAGCAAGAGCAGAGGGAGAGAAAAGGGGGAGTCAGAGAGAGAAGAGAGGAGCTCCAAAAGGAGAGAAAGCAGAGCTGGTGGTGGGCGGGGGGAGGCAGCAGTGCACCAGGCAGGAGTGACTGGGATGACCGAGCTGTCCAGATAAACTCTTCCGTGGTCTGCATCCTCCTGCTACCACTGTGCGGGCTGGACTGGAGGTCTCCCTCTGAGCGAGTGGCAAAGCTGCAGGCCCTTCCTCTAAAAGGTAAGTGCCAGCTTCCAAAGCTGAAAGGTGGTCTCAGGCTCCCTGAGCAGAGACACCCTGATGCATTATGCATGCCCAGAAGGAGATGGGGCTCCTCTGCTTCAGTGAAGAGATCCCATGGGGCCCGATGGATAAGCTGTATAAGCTGGAGGGTAGCTATCAGCAGGACAGAGAGGACCAAAGACAGAGAGGCAGGTCACAGTCTCTTGATGTGATACAGAAAGAAGCTGGGAAGCAGAAGTGGCATGAGCTTGAGGGATGGGGGAGCAAGAAGTGAAGGAGCTTGCATGACCCAGAAAACAAGTTAATTGCTTGTCAACAGTAGCTAGATAACAGTGTCTTTCCTTCTCTGTTTTTGCTCAGAGAAGGACAATTTGTTCTGATGATAGCACAACAGGGGGAAGGCTTGTTTGGAAATAGGCTGTTGATGTTCCATGCCTGAGCAGTGTTACTCAGGGCTGGAGGAAGTTTTGCAGCAAATCACAATACCTTGAGCTGTGATAATAACAGGATGCTTCACAATGATTATCATGTTGTATTTCAGGCAGTTCCAGGGTCTCCTCCCCATCCGCACCTACCTGCCACCATCCAGCCCTTGACCACCTCTGGTGCATTTAGTTACCTCTCCTCTGTGGAGCATAACTACTGCACAGGGAGCAAGGAGCAGCCAGCTCCAGGGTGAAGGTGGCCCCAGCTTAAGGAGTTCCCTTGGGGTGGGAATATGTTGGGGTGCTGCTGCTGTGGGGTGTGATCCAGGCATCAGGTCCCTGCTGCTAGAGGTGGCACAGCCCTGGGCTGAGTGTGCTGGGACCACTTACAGCCCATGGGAGCCTCCTATCCCATGGCCCTGTGGCCAAACTCTATTGAACACTAGCCAGGATTTAGACTCGCCAAAGCAAGCAATCTCGAGGGGTTTAACAGCTTTGGGAATGTAGGAGGAACACAGGTGAGGCCAGGTGGCAGGGCAGGAAGGATCCTCCAGGGTGCTGGGAGCACAGGAGGTGTTCTGATGGCAATGTGAATCTGGGCAGGAGAAAGAGGCTTCAGCTCTGCTCAAGCCAGGCAGATGTGGGCTCACTGACCACAACAGCATTCTTGCCAGTGATGTCATGAGGATCTTGGTGGCATCATTTAACCAGCTGGTTGGGACTGGCATCTCTGGGAGAAATGTGAGTGTCAAAGGCTGGGGTCAGGCACCTTGGGGCCTATTATTCCCTTCTCCCAATGCAGGTCCCTGGAGTCTGACAGGAAGATGCCAGGGGAATTGAACATCTCTTCTGACAGCCCAGAGCTACGAGCAGCAGGGATTATTGTGCCCATCATCTTCTCCCTCATCTTCCTTGTGGGTACTGTGGGAAATGGGCTGGTGCTGGCTGTGCTGCTGTGGAATGGCCAAGTCAAGTATTCCACCACCAACATCTTCATTCTCAATCTGGCTGTGGCTGACCTGTGCTTCATCATCTGCTGTGTCCCTTTCCAGGCCACAATTTACACCCTGGATGGGTGGCTCTTTGGGGCCTTTGCCTGCAAGGCTGTGCATTTCCTGATCTACTTCACCATGTATGCCAGCAGCTTTACCCTGGCTGCTGTCTCTGTTGACAGGTAAGCGTCCCCTTCCCTTTGAATTCTGCAACTCAGGGACACTGCTTGCCACTCTTGAGCTAAGGGTGGGAGAAAAGCCACTACTTACCTGTGAAAGCTATAGCTGGTCTGTAGCTGCACAAATAATTTGGCTCAACAGATACCACCTCAACCAGGCTAGTTTGTTAGAAGTAAACAAGTCCCCAGGTATGGAAGTTATTGGCCTAATTCAAGCTCAAAGGGACCCCAGCCAATCCCTATGAATCATGGATGCACAGATATCATTGGTCAAGTGAGCTAGGCAGTACTAAGACCTCAACCAATGACATATGTATGAGTGGGAAATTTGAAGTCCCTATATAAGGGGCTGCCCATCAAAAAATGTTGGCTGTCCCTGCATGAACTTTGGCATGTGTATGTCGTGTTCCTGTCTCCACCATCAGTGACACTTACCCTGTTGGGTGTCCTGTAAGAAGCAGGTTGGGTCGCCCTAGAGGCAGGGCCAGCAAAGCCAGTTTCCCCAGCTCCCCTTGCCCTCCCCCTGTACCAGGCCAAGCTCTCAGTCTAATTACCTGGTGCTCACTTGGGAAGCAGGGGAGTCCACCATGCATAAGCAAGAACAGCAAAAGTCCCAGGGCAGAAACAGAACTCAGAAGAAACAGAAGAGTCCTGCTCCTATCCTTCTCTTACCTGGTTCAGGAGATACACTGCTTGCCCTTCCTGAGCTAGCACAGCAGACTGGATGATAGAGATCTAAGACTCACTATTGGAATGACCCTGATATTTTTGTGAATTCACTGTAACCTTCACTCCCAAAAGGTTTGGGAGGGAAGAGATGGGGGGCTGCATGGGAAGGGCTACACAGATGGCAGCTCCACAGGGCAGGAGAAATACCTCATCTCACCTATGTTGTGTTTTGTCTCTCTTCCTTCCCCTCCTTGCTAGGTACCTGGCCATTCGCTATCCACTGAAGTCCCGGGATCTCCGCACGTCCCGAAATGCAGGAGGGGCCATTGTGGTAATCTGGTCACTGTCGCTGTTCTTTGCAGGGCCTTACCTCAGTTACTACCAGATAATCCATTACCATGGTGTGCCCATCTGTGTCCCCATCTGGGAGGACCAGCGCCGAAAGGTTCTGGACATCCTCACGTTTGTAGTTGGATACCTGCTGCCTGTGACTGTGGTGAGCCTGGCATACTCTAGGACCATCAAGTTCTTGTGGACTTCTGTAGACCCCATAGAAAGAATCTCAGAGTCTCGGAAAGCCAAGAGTAAGGTCACCAAGATGATTGTCACCGTGGCCATTCTGTTCTGCCTTTGCTGGCTGCCCCACCATCTGGTCATCCTGTGCTTCTGGTTTGGCCACTTCCCCTTCAACCGGGCTACTTATGCTTTCCGCCTGGCTTCCCATTGCCTTTCCTATACCAACTCTTGCCTCAATCCCATTGTCTATGCCCTCATCTCCAAGCACTTCCGCAAGCGTTTCAAGCAGGCCTTCACCTGCCTCTTCTTCCAGAACAACATCAGGAAAAAGAAGAAGAAGAGAGTTGGAAGGAAAATCCATATGGTCAATGTGGAAAGAGGTTTTGCCAACAGGACAGGAGCTTTTTATGGAGGCAACACTGAGGTGACCCAGGTCCCAGAGGAGAACACCAGGAAGAGGGACCATGAAGGTGCCAGTCATGCCAGAGCACGGACTCGGCAGGTACAAGATGCCATTGTCTCTGTTCAGAAGGAGCTACTGGAGGAGGAAGTATTGGCAACAGCTGGCCATTCCCTAGATGTGATCCCTCTAAGTGGAACTGTTGGACAAGACCAAGAAGAAGCCCTAGAAAAGGGCTAGAGAGGCAAGAAAAAACTCTCCATTTGCATTACATTTTCTGACCACATCACAGTGGTTTTGCTTTCCTCCAGGATCATCACACCCATGCCTTATCCCCACTGAGATTGTTTTATGTTGGCAGTGAGAGATGAGCTTGCTCATTCAGACCCATTAAACTGAGTTCAAGTCCCCCAGAACTCCTCAAACACCTCCTCCACGATTCTGTAGCCATGTAATCAGATCCTGAGACCTGCCATCATCCCAGCTCAATATTCACAGTAAACTTTAAGTGACTGCAACAGCCCTCCTTTTCTTTAATTACACATGGTGTTTTATCCACTGTGTGGATCCTGAATATGTAACTCTTAATGTGAGGTAGATCTGAACCTATAATTTCTTAAGAGAAGGTGAAAGATGGGAAGTTTAGAGAAAGCTGTGACATTGTGGGACACCCAGACTTCCATAATGAAGCTGGGAAACAATTACAGGTTGTCATAGTGCTTGTAGCTGTCCTGAGCCCTGCATGGTCTGCAAAATCCTCTGGTGTCCTCACTTGTCTCTATGCATGGTGCTGGAAGCTATGTCAAAGGTTAAGGGGTTTTGGCCTCAGCCAGTGCTGTAGGCATTGTGCAGTGGGACTGGGTAACATCAGGCAGCTTGAAGAGCTGTGATGTGCATGAGCAGAGTCATGATTTCCCCCTTATTTCTCTTCTTTCTCTGTTCTCTGCTTCTGTTTGCGTAAATCTTTCCTTTTTACTTTGTCCTGCCCACTCTTAACTCCCAGGTGAGATGGTATTTCTAATGCTCACTGAAGCTGTTGTAGCTTTGCTAGAGCTCAGCTCCAAGGACATCCCTTTTTCTGTGTGAAGGCTAACTGAAGAGGAAGGCCAACTGAGCTGGGAATTAGTTTTCTTTTTCCATTCAAGTGCTTGATGTTGCTTTCTGCACTTTGAGCCTCCCTTGCCTCTATCCCTGTTTCTGATTTTTTCACCTCTCTCCTTTCATGGTGGCTGCCACTCCTCTTACAGCAGATGTCTTTCAGAAACGTGTCCGGTGTGCCTTACCTGCCTTCCTGGGAACAGCAAGTTCTGCAGCCACCCTCTGCACATAATGCCATGGCTGGTGACCAGCTCACATGGCCTCATCATTTCTTCAAGTGAAGGCTCACTCCACAGCCCAAAGCATTGGAGTGAAAAAGGAACAGCAGTCAGGAACAATGATGTGGCACAGCTGCATGCTGCCTGTTCTTGCCTAGAAGCAGCTGTGCTGTTTCTCACCCCTGATCCTGCTCCTCCTGGTCCCTGCTTGCAAAAGGAGCAGATCAGATCAGGTCTGACTGCTGTATGTTGGGGTGAAGCCCAACAGGACAGAGAGGACAGGGAAGATCTTGGGAAGAAGGTGCATTTAGCTTGACAAGTGGCTGCAAGCCCTGGGCCCCTTCACTAACCTCTGCCTGGTGCTAAAGCCCCAATTTTGAGGAGCACATGAGCAGGAAGGGCAGGTGCTGAGCATGGGTTGGGAAGGCTCTGTAGCCAGCAGGGAATTCCTGTCTATCCAGTACCAGTGTGCATGCTCCAACTGGTTTCTCAGTTCAAAAGCACAGGTGAACCAAAGATGTCACATCCTTGATATAGAGTCAGGCTTAACTAAAACTGAAGGAGTTTGATTGCTGCTTTCCATGCAGCCTTCCCTCCAGACTGATTGGCATTCTGCAGTCTCTGCTCCCAGCTTCTTGCCTAATTAATGACTCTTTTCTCTTATTTTCTATCCTACTTTTTATCACTCAGGCTGACAAGCTCATCTTTAACCCTGCAGGGGCTGGTTTGCCACATCAATAGAGTGCTGCTGTTCCAAGATCTGGAACAGATGAAATGTGAGAGGTGTGAGCAGGTCAGGGTTTGGGGTCTAGTAGTAACCACTAGCTCTTTTCTGTGGAGTAACTTAGTCCTGCCAACTGTGTGCTGATTCTGATGTCTGGCATGTGTGACATGAGCCTGACATCATTGGGAGGCGTCAGACTCAGGTGCCAAGAAGTTCATCTTGCTTATGACCCTTTGTGCCAATCTGGCAACCCTGGGAAGGGAATTCTGGTAATTTGCTTTTGGATTTAGCTGCTAGTTGCTATCTATGACCAGCCTTAGCAGGCTACCAGCTGATTATTTTAATCCTTCCCTGTGCTCTATTCCCCTCTCAGTTTTTATAAAAAACCCCAGAGGAATGCTATTTGCCATACCTCCTTTATCATCTTCCTAATCATAATTTGCTGATTCCTCCACCTAGTCACCCCACAGGCCCTGGCTCCCCCAGGCTGGCCAGGCACAATGCATGAAGAAGGCATCTTTCTGTAGGTGTCTTTCTGTGATGAAAGAGATCTTTGCTCACTCTGTGAGCAAAGGAAGTGGATGAAAGGGTGAGAAATTTGCCCTAAAGACGCTTCATGGATCTTCCTTAGCAGTGCAGATAATTGGTGTGCTGGATTTGAAGTCTGCTAGAAGGGTAAAGGTGGAGGAAGTAAATGAGTTAGCTGTTGGAGATTAATTATTTTGGCTGCTGAAGAGCTGAACAAATTCTTGATGTTCACACGCATTGCAGTGTGTGTTTTGCATTCGATTGTGTGGGTGAAGTGGCTGCTCCAGAGAAAGGTCATTTGCTTAGTAATATCCACGCAGCTTTGCTTGGAGGCCTTGTCAGGGCTGTTGCTTCTGCTATGGCTCCTCTGTGAGACACAGAGCAGGTTCTCAGCTGTTCGCTTGCTTGAGGCACATCCTCAGTCTGGCTGGTTTTGGTTGCATCTTATAGTAAAGCAGCAGCCTCAAAGCCAGGGAGGTTGCTGCTGGGTTCAATGGCTGGGAATTCTGCAGATCACATGGTCTGAATTAGGAGGGGAAATGGAGTATATTTGGAGGTCAGGTAGTGGTGAGAGGCAACCAAAACCTAAAGTCCTGGTTGATATCATGTCCCTGAGAACGGGGACTAATCATTGCTCAGGAAGGGATCTGTGGGGGGTGCATGGTGTAGCACAAAGAAAATGAGGAGTTTGGACTGATTCTAATGGCAAAATGAATAGCAGAGGCAAAAGTATGCTGTTGTTTCCATTCTCCATTACTGCAGCAGACACCTCCGGAAGACGCAGAAAACTGCCACCAACCTCAGGGGTTGTGCAGGGAAATCTGTGGCACAGGGTGCAAGGACAGAGAAAAGCTGCTGGGAGAAGCTGAAGCCTCTAGGCTAGAAATAGGAAGAAAACCGGGCACTGCCAGTCAACATAGTAGGAAGCCATGTTTCCTCCTTTCCTGGAACAGCTTCTTTCCTGCCCAGCACCTAACTCTCATTCTGGATACAGCTGCTGAGTATGACAGGGTAGTTAAGACTCTGGGTATGACTTGCTGATGCAAAGAAACCTAAAACTTGTTTCCATCCAGTGTCAAACACATGATATGGCTGAGGGCAGCCCACAGCTTCAAGCCCTGAGGCAGGAAAGCAGGACTGTGGTGATTCATAAAATACAATTCTTACATGATACTTTTTTTTTCTCCCCACTGAAAACCAGATGCGCTTTTCTCTTTCTTACCTGGTGTTACTGCTAAAACAGTAGCAAAATTTCCTATAGCCCTTTAGATTTTTATTGCCTCTCCTGCCATCGTGGGAGTAGTGCTGCAAAAGAAGCAAGACAATTGCTCCTGGTTGGCTGCAGCACCCCCATCTTTCCCCTCTTGTCAGGAGCTGTTAAGAAAAAACCCAGCACCAGGCAAGACAAAAGCCTGAAGAGCTGTGGACAACATCACATGTGCTGAGGCTAAAAGCATCACTCTGACTCTCAGCTAGATGTGTTCCTGAGTTTGAGGTAAGCTTCTAAGATGTGTCTACTTAGAGATAACATCAGCAACTGAAGTAACTGCAGGGATAAAGAGCATTTTAGCCACATACTCTTCATGCCCCTTAATGGTCTCCTCAGCAACAAGGCTGCTGATGGTAGAAGCGCTGGCAGCTGAGTGTATGTGGACATCAAGACTGAGCTATAATGACAGGAAGAAACAAGTTCAGTAAAGACTCGGCATGAAGGTCACCTGCTCCTCACATAGGGGCCATGCTGGAAGTTCTCTGTCCTGCCCAGATGTCCCACCCCAGCCCCTCCTCCTCTTGCTGTCTCTTCACAGCACACCCATTTTATTTGGCATGGTGCAAGGCCCAATTTCTGGCACTGGGCAAGACTGCTTTTCCTCTCTGCAAAATATCTCATCTTCCAGCTTGAAGCACTCCTGCTGGGATTCTCTTTCTTCTGTATGGTTTCACATCAACTACCTAGATTTTAAATTTGGATTTCTGGGCTGTGGAAGTCAGGATCAGAAAAGATCAGCCAGCAACTCTGTACTTTGATCTGCAAACAGAGTGGTGTTTGAATGCAAACAACTTTGTGTCGTCACTTCTGATTTGAGAACCAGGTGTGAGAGTAGCAGTTACGAAGTCCAGTGCTGTGCATGGGGCCTGGAAGGGACGTAAAGAAAGAGGAATGGGCTGGTCTGAAAAAGAAAACTTGGCTGAGGAGTTGTAAAAGGCTGACAGGATTTTATTGAAGTTGAAAATACAAAAAGGTCAGATTGTCTCCCACCCTCTCGGCATCCTTCCCATCCAGCACATCATAACGAAGTATCAATATGCACAGCTTCAGCCCAGCCATAACACTGCTGCTCCCAGCTGTGTCCTCCAGCAGCCCACAGACAAACCCATCTAAAAGCCATGCCTGTTTCAAGTGTCTCAGCTTTGAAGAGAGGTCCACTTAGCCTCTTCCTGAACGAGAGGCAGATATCAGAGAGCGTGCTGACCTAAAGATCTCTGAAGAATGCTCCAAACTATGGCTGTTGCATATTAAAGCTGAATCCTAATAAACTCTTTCAAACCAGTGACTCCCAAGCTGTGGGACAGGTGTGTCTACCACCACACCACGGTGTGCTACACAGGTGGGAACTCAGATTACTATTGGCATGTTCCTGTCACCCTGTTGCTGTTGGTGCCCTATCAACGAGATTTCCTGGATCCCTGCTCCACAACAAAGCAACCTAAATCTTCTTTGCTAACTACAGTGGGCTGAAGTGAGAGAGCAGCAAGAGCATTTCCATGCATCCTTCATAGCTGCATCACTTCAGGCTCCCAGCATAAGCCATAATTTGTTTCTCACACTGCACTTAAGGTTCTCCATGACAAGCAAGAGACACAGAATGGCTGAGCAATGGGTTTGGTGCTGCTGAGACAGAGGTACCTAGCCCAATAATACAGCTGAATGCACAATACCTCCTGTCACAACTGGACTCTTGCCTGAGACTGCCAGAAACAGGAAACACAAAAGTTAGTTATGGTGGGGTTTCTTTGCAGGATGTAGATGTCTGACTAGAACTGTGTTAAGACTGTCACCCTCCAATCCTTATTCTCGCATCAGGGCAGCTCTGACTTGCTAGCTGTGTACCTGGGTATTTTTTGCAAGTGTTACACTGTAATATTTAAGCACTAACTTGCAGTAGACTTAAAAAATGGGTCCAATGAAAGGTGTTAGTCTAGCCATGAAAAACTTTGTATCCCACTTGTAACCAGACATGTTCTCTGTAATCTGACAGCAGGCTCTGGGGAAGGTGAGGATTAAGCCTCATCATTGCATGTTTCTTAAGGCAGAATGTTTGCTCAGCGTCTAGCATGCATAATTAAATGTGTATTCTTCTCACAGCACAAAGCCTTCTGCTGTTCAAGGCATTAGCTTCCTCCCTCATGCAATTGAGCAGTATGAAGGTGGCAAATGTGCCTGTTCCAAGCATTTCCATAATGCTGGCCAGCTGCTGAGTGCACTAATCACAGCTGGTAACTGCACATGGCATTGGTCACTGCCTACATCGAGCTGACATACTTAGGAGAAGGCAAAATATCTCTGGAAACGGTACCCTATTCATCGCCATTGCCATCTAGTAAAAGGTAGAGCAGCTCTTTTACCCCAAAGTCACAGCTGCAGCATTCTTGTCTGTTGCCCTTGTTGTGCAAAGCCTGCTGCCTCCCCATGGAGCAGCTGTGGCAGCATCAACAGGAACAGTCTGAGCACCACTGGAGAGTCAGTCTGGCAGGAATGGCCGCTGGCAGCAACGTTTAGTCAGTGATCTGGGAAGCAAACTTCAGCTTCCTTTTCTTCTCTCTAAGGCTTCTCCTGCTGCTTCAGGAAGATGATTTGGCAGCACATTACCTGTTGTCCATCTTCTGCATCTGCAGGCTGAGTGATGTGAAGCTGGCCAGGAGGTCTGTAACCTCATCCACCTGACACAAGAACACAGATGGCCATCAGGGAGGGCAATGCAGCTGTGCAGCCACCTACCACCACAGAAGAAACCCCCATACAGCAGGGACCACCCTTGCACTAGAATTGCCAGCGATGCCCATGCTGAGCTTATACTAGGACAGGATACTTTTGGTGCCAACAATCATGCAAGAAGGGCTACTAACCTCATGATCAAACAAGCCCTAATCTAAGGCAATGTGAGCTTCTCCCCATTTTTCAGGAGGTGATGCTTGACCTCCACTCTGTGTGATTTAGCCAGTCTTTTAAACACAAGCATGTGGCTACATTACCCAAAACTCAACAAGCCCAATGGTGTCAGGGCTGTTCCTTTAAGCCTGTTTCTAGGGGCCAGTCTTTTGTAGGAAAAAAACTCTAGGCCCTGCAACCCCATGTGGTTCTGCTGATCCTGCACTTAAACTCACTGTGTCCTCAGCCCATCTGATCCCCAGCTTCCCTGCTGCTTGGCACTGCAATGCTTTCTGCATTTTGAATTTTCACCTAAAGGAGCAGCATGAGTCATCACTTGCCCACTAGACCTAATGTGAGCAATAACCATGTCTTCAATGTCCCACTGCTCATGCAGTTGCATTCTCCTAAATGCAGGAGTCCCAACGCAAGGAGGTGAGTCAGAGTAGCTCAATGCTACCTACCTGCTCCTTTGTGCTAGTCTTCTGTAGCCTGGAGCAGAGGTCATCCAGCTGTTCCTTTTGCTCATGCCTCCCCAGACGGTCCAGGTATTCCCGCAACATCTGGATAATCTGAAACAAACAGGCATAAGAGATAAACATCAGAGTGCTGCAACAGGCTGGGGTGTTTTTACAGGAAAAATTAAATTGCAATTAAATTGCCAAGCACACAGCCTTGAAGTTGCAGCACATGGCAGAGTACATGACCCCTAGAAACGAACCCAGTCAAAGCAACTACATGGCACTAATGGCAGCATCAGAGTCCAGTGAGTTACCAGAGGCATTCACCAGTCACAGATGGAGTAGTTGTGATCCCTGTGCCTGGTGAAAACAAGGAAGAGAGATAAGCCCAGCTGAAGCAGCATAAGGTCTAGCCATGAAAGCACCAAACTTTTATTTATGGCAAGTTAGCTTTCCTCACTGTGAGAAGCCGGGACTTCTAATTCCAGCAGGATCTGCTTATGCATAGAGGATAAAAATCCTTGTATCTGTATGGCTCCTGAAGTGAGGCCCGTGCCCCATGCATTCGCAGGCCTAAGAGTGCTTTCCTATTCCATGCCTCCACACACTGGAGCAGGCTAGACTGTGCTAGGAATACAGAGTATGTGTACGCCACAGGTACAGCCTTGTGCTGTGATCCCTCTCCTGCCACAAGGCATCTGTCTTACATCGTGGTTGAAGAAAAGAGAATGCTCTGTAGAGCCCAAGAGTCCAGACACTCAATGCATCCTTGGCTTACAGAGCCAAGGGAGGCCCTGAAAAAAATTAAAGTAGAGCTGGGAAAAAGGAAGGTCTCTGAAAAGAGAAGTCAAACTCTTCCCACAGCATTTAGGAGCCTGCAGACAGACATTTAAGTAAAGAGTGCAGGAGGCTGCCACGGGCTGCACCACCTTACCAGAACACAGGACTGCTTCTTTTACCTGTTTCACTTCAAGGCGTACAGCCTCCAGGCTGTGGGAAAATCCTTCCTGCAGGATATTCAGCTTTGATTTAGCGAGGTGCAGTGGGGTTCTGCCAGCTCGATCCAAGGCATCAACTCTGGCCCCTGCAAGATGCACAAGCAGGGACAGTGAGGTCTGTCATCAGGATTTGGTGTCCCTGGGGAGTATCAACAGGGCAGGAAGGGGACTGGCTCTAACTGTTATAGAGGAAATGTTACCTCCGCGCAGCAGCGTGGTGATGACAGGAACGTGGTTCGTGCAGGCAGCTGGGGAGGGAAAACACAGGACACACAGCTCAGAGGTACAAACAACAATGAATTTCTGCTCAAGCATAGAACTTGCTGCTTCCCAAAGGGCTTCTTTGCCAGGGGAAAGAGGAACAGCCCAAATGCTAAGGTAACCTCCCACTCAAGCCCGAGTAATCTATCTGGAATAGATCTTGCAGTCCTTGGGGCTAGCAGAGGGAGGGAAATCAATTTTCTCAAATCTTTTCTTTAACTAAATCTGTGTGAGAAGTGAAGCTAATGAAGCACAAAGAGTCTCTCCTAGGTCCTTAAATCTGGGGATGCACTCTGTGAAGCACAGGCAAGAGGAAGGTGGAGAGGAAAGGAACAGTAACGAGGTCCTCACCTCACTTCTCTCCATGCAAAGCTCATCTGTGTGGCACTTACCCAAGTGTAAGGGAGTATTGCCCAGCCCATCTCTCTGGTTTGGGTCAGCCCCATGGTCCAGAAGCAGTTGGACTAGAATCAAGGAAAAAGAGCCACATCAGTCCCTTCCCTTTGCCCCACAGGTCAGGCCCACATGAGCCACACCTTACAGGTGCTTCTGTGCAGCTCATCAGCTTCCTTACTGAGATAGGGACAGGGGTTTGCACAGCAATGCAGAAGGACCCAGCACAAAGCCAGGCAAGTGCCACTGCTCCTGGGCTCCCTGATGCAAAGAACTGGGAAGAAGGACACACTTGCCTCTGCTGTACCAGTACAGCCCTAGAACTGGGAGGTCCTGCTCTGCCTCCAGCAGACAGACATGGCAAGCCCTGGGGCCAGAGTTGGCAACTTGGACAGAAAAGGAACAGAAAAGAGCAACATCTGACAGGTGCTGAATCAAAATAAAGCACACCCTTCAAAATCCCTGCCAGAGAGAGGCTGGAAGACAGAACCTTCCCCCACTCACCAATGTGATCGTTGCCATTGCAGGAGGCAAAGTGCAGGGCTGTCCGGCCCTTGTCGTCCGCAGCACAGGGGTCAGTTCCATCCTCCAGGAGTTGCTGCACTGATAGAACCAAGGAGAAGAAAGCGGGTAAGCTGAAGGGGCACCTGATCAGAGAGGGGTAATGCTGTCTGCTCTTCTGGGGGTAGATACACGTGCTGTCCGCTGCTAAGTCACCTGCACTTGAACCAGTTCCCACCAGTACCCTAGCTCAGCAGAATCAGCCTAAGCAACATAACCTCCACCTCCTGATTCAGCCTTCACCACCTTCCACATGTTGCCATAGAAGATAAGCCAACAGCTCTAATGGCTAAAGATCCACCTAGCCAGATTTTCAAGCTCCAAGGACAGTCAGCAGCAAACACCTAGAGAAGAATACAAAATGATAGGAAGGACGTGGGGCTAACTCTTGGTTTTAGTCGGCTGCATCTCAGGCACCTCCCTAGCTACAATTAGCATCCTGTGCTTACTACCCCTCCATGGGCCTTCCCTGTAGATTTACATGGCCATTTTCTGCACCTGTGTAAACTTTTGACATCAACATGGACACGTGGTCAGAAGTTTCACAGTTTAACCACAGGCAGTGAGAAAAGCCACTTCTCCACACCTGTTCTGACTATGTCCCTTCCCAACCAATGGTGGCTACAGTTTGGGAAGCAGGCAGAGGAATGCACTGACCTCCAAGAGCCAAGCAAAGAGATCCATAAAGAGTGGAAAAATTAGGGGCATAAAAATAGCACCTACAGCAACATGTGTTAGGGGCAACTGTAAGGGCTGTCATTCCTGTTGTTTTGAGATCGTCCTGATATACTATCTGGTGTGTAAAATAGAGTCACCATTAGCCTCAGCTTCCAGAAAGTGAATTATAGTCCCCTTTGAATTTCTTCCTGTACACCTCCTACTTCAAGTGTGGTAAAGAACTGAAAGGAACACCTGAAAAGATGGAAGTGGCATTAACATGGAATGTTTGTTACTTCAGAAGAAAGACAGAGAGACTGACAGTGCCCCAGTGAGAACCATTAGTAAGAATGCTTTAGCTACTCTTCCCCCGAACCAAGTTCCCCTGAACCAACCTCTCCACCCAGTGCTACCACAGGAAAAAGCAAAGATGTTTACTCATTGATGAAAAATAAATTAATCATAGCACACTTCCTCAAGCTGCAGAGTAAACAAAAAACAGGAGGATTGTAAATGTGGGAACCTGTCTATCAAATCCAAGGTAGACTGAAACCAAAACTTCCATAAAACTGCATTCTTTCATCTTCCTGTTGGAAATGATGTAACTTTTTAGTAATTTCAGTCAGTGGTTTTAATTAACTTTGAAATTAATTGCTTTAGTTCATAATAATCTATATATATATAAATTTTAAATACTGTGTGATCCTTAAATTATTCTCAGCCAGTATTTAGCAAAGCTGTCATAATGTACTTTTGTAGCAACATAGCTTGGAGAAATTACTGAAACTTTAATTTCTGATAAACTAATTCTGATATGCTTCAATGAACAAAACCACAGAAAGATGTATGGTTGTGGCTGGACATCTGGAATGTAGAATTTATGGACCACAAGGACTTTGCAGAAACCAGAAGATAAATAAGTGACTAACAAAGACTTAGTATATGTGTCTTATATGAAAGTCCTTACGAGAGGAAACAGATACTAAAAAGACTAAAAATATGGACTAACTACATGAGAAGTGAGAAATCAATAACCCATAGAGGACAGAATACTAACTCATAAAAGAGAATTATGTAATTTATAACCAATGAACATTAATTTTATTGCTGAATTTGTTTGCTAAAAAGTATAAATAAATGAAGAAATTTTATAACTATGTCTGATTGGAGGCCAGAATTTTGTGAGCCACACAAAACAACAAAGTAACATCTTACACACTAACACTAAAAATACAGCATTTGAGGGGTTTATTTACCCCAACAATTTCAGAGGATTTGGTAACAGTTTACTGGTGACCCAGGTGAGACAACATATTTGACGTTCCATAGATCTACAGGATCAAGGACTTTGGTGCACACTGACTTTTTTTCAGGGAAATTTTTCAATCCCCTGATCCAGGTGAGTTCAAGGCAAAAACCCCTGGGAGTTTATTAAGACATTACTGAAGGTTTAAAAAGGTATACCTAATCATAAGCTTGCAGTCTCTAATATAATAGAGTTAAGAAAGTGATGATATAATTGGCTATTTTCCATTAGTAAGTGTAAAACTCTATAAGTGAATATTAATGGAGTTGTGTTTGAGTCCCACTGCCTAGCTGGAAAACTGTAATTGTAAAACTATATAAGTGACTGTCGAAAAGTGTAGTTTGAGTCTTCACCCTCTGCTTTGCCCACAAATTAGTCAGACAGTGCTGCTTGCAAAAAGACCCAAGTTGTGGAAGGGTTTTGCCCAGATATTTCCGTATGTATTAAAGCCTATGGTATGTGTTAGTGCTGGAAAATGTGAGCATGTGGTAATGTGTGTTATAAGTATAAACTGTATGAAAATTCATTTGCTGTAAGAGTGTTGAAGCCATTGTATGTTTACTGTGAATTTTAGGGTATTTGGTGTGTACTAAATGTTTGGTTTTCAGTAATGTAAATTGTTAAAGTGAGGATTGTTTGCTCGGAGCTCTCTCCTTGGTGTTAGCACAGCAGCTGCTACTGTTTCAGTGACTGGAATTGTATTCATGTGCACAGAGCGCTCTCTCACGTTGGTTTTAGTGATTGCTGGAATTTTTATTTACTGTGGGTTTCCGTTTTTCTTTCTTGAACCCAGGTAGTGAGGGAATACGCAAATGTTCACCTTTAGGTTGTATTTTGCAGCACTGGAAAGCATTTAAAAGCAATTCTTTAACTCGGACACAGTTAATAGAATATTGTATTCTCTGGTGGCCAGATTATCTATTAGATAATCAAGAAAAAGGGCCAAATACCAAAATGGCATTTTAGAGTTGATGTTACGTTGCCAAAAGAAAGAGAAATGGAATGACATACCATACATAGTACCTCAAGCAGAGATAAGTAGCCAAAGATAAACACAGAGAAACACACTGGGGAGCAGAAGCTATTAAAGATAACTTGAAACATCAAGTAATTTGTGTAAAAATACAATGAATCAAAAGTGTAGTCAGTACGTGTAAAATATGTTTGCAAAACAATCCACAGCCCTACAAAAGACCTCCTTTAAGGACTACAAAAAGAGGAAACTGTCCTGGAGTTTATTGGCAAATAGATTTTTCTGAGTTACCCCAACAAAAGGGATATTGATACCTATTGGTTTTAGCTGACACATTTTTTGGATAGCTGTTTGGCCCAACAAAGCAAGAGAAGTTACCAAGATATCATTAAAAGAGATAATACCCCAATCTGGAATTTCATTTGGAATGAATGATCTATGATACGGAGGAACTGTTGGAAATGTCAGAACTTTTTAGTAATTTTAGTTATTTGTTTTAATTACCTTTTAAGTTAATTGTTTAGTCATAATCAATAAATATTCATTAATTATAAATAGTGTGTTATTCTTATATTACTCTTACCCAGCATCTAGCAAAGTTCTCATTAAGTTACTTTTGTAGGAACACAGATTGCAAAAACTACTAAAACTTTAAGCTTTGATAAACTAACTCTGATATGCTTCAATTAACAAAGCCTGAGAGAGAAAGATGTAGTATTGAGGCTGGACATCTGGAAAGCAGAATTTATGGACCATGAGGGCATTATTCAGAAACCAGAAGGTAAGAGTCTAGCTCTGGCCCTGGTTCTAATCTACTGGGTTATGCTGCCTAATTGTAACTTTTCCACCTAAATCAAAACATTGTTCTCTTGCTGCTAACAACTGGGCAAAAGAACATACCAAAACAGCTGGGTAAATCTGCAGTGCTGATTTAGCTCCAGGCAGATGGAAAACTAACACAATGAACCAGGTGCAGTGAAAAAGTGAACACAATAACCAGCCCCATTCTGCTCAGAGAACAAACCCGGGCTTTAAAAAAGCATTTTATAGATCTGAAGCATCTAAAGCATCCTGTCCACAAACGATCTGCATCCACTTCCTCCTCTCCTAAAGAGCCCTTGATATATCGCCCTTCCAAGAAGAGGTCCCAAGTGGGACTGACAGAAGCCTTACCTGTGTCCAAATCATTGCTATTGGCAGCTTCACGCAGCCTTTTCAGAGCTATGGAGGAAAGAAAGCAATTACTAGAAAGCACGGACGAAAAAGGCACGTTTCCCTAATGAAACATTCCATCCCGCTCCTCGAGCACAAGTGCGGGGCCAAATCACGCTGCTACTGGCTCCAGAGGATGGCAAGCAGATCAAGGCACCAGGTGAGAATCGTTCTCCTCGTCTCCTCCCGAAGCTCCTCCCGCCCACTCCTGACGGGCACCCTCCCCTGGCAGGACCGGGGTGCCTTCCCCAGCCGCCCACCGAACAGAGCCGACCTCCCTCCCGATGCCCCGTGCGGAGCCGGCCGAAGGAGGAGGAGCTGTTCAGGAGCGAACAGCGGCTCCACGAGCCCGCCGCTTACCGTGGGCCTCCTTGCCCGTCGGCCCCAGCCGGCGGTGGAGGCGGGCGGCCCTGCGCAAGCGGCGGGCCGGGATCTTGCCCGCGGGTTCTTCCCGCTGCCACAGGACGTGCAGGTAACCGAGGGGTGCGCCCAGCCCCAGTGGCGGCAGCGCGATGCGCGGCTCTGGCTGTGGCTCCGAATCCGGCCCCGGTCCGGGCCCCGGCTCTGACTCCGGTCCCGGTTCCGGCCCCGCGCTGGGCGCCTCGTCAGCCCCACCGCCGCCCTCCATCCCGTCACGGCCCGGGCCGGGGGCAGGGGCGGGACGTCACCATAGCAACAGGGCGGGCCGCCTCCTCTCGACCAATGGAAGGCGACGCAAGCCGTGCATGCAGCCACTGG
>VWYP01016138.1:26842-93711 GCA_013400435.1 Pycnonotus jocosus
GGGGTGGGAGGGAGGTGGGGCGGGAAGTGGAAGCCGTGGCCAGGAGAGTCTGACGGGCAGTTGTTTTGTTCAATCAGATTGAGCAGAGGGCCCTAGGCCCGCTCGCGACGGCTCAGCAGGATGAAGACAGGCAGTTATTTTAGCCAATAGAAGCGCTCAGCCTCTCCTGCGTCCGCCCCGCCCCTGCGCCCGCGCCGCGCCAGTCCCGCGTTTCCGCCCGGAGCACTTTCCGCGCCGCGCCGCCGCCATGGCCTACCCGGGGGAGGACTACGACAACGAGGTGCGGGCCGGGGGGCTGGGGGCCGCGGGGATCGCGTCCGGGCTGTTCGCGGGGACTCACTGCTGCCCTCTCCCCACAGGCCGCCTACGACCCCTACGCGTACTCCAACGACTATGATATGCACACGGGTAAGTGTGAGGGCCCCACGCCCCGGGCCTGCTTGCTCCCGGCTGCGTCTGTGGGCCCGGGCCGGGCCGGGCCGTGCGGCGGCTGCCTCACTGATCCTCCTTCTCCGCAGGAGACCCGAAGCAAGACCTGGCCTACGAACGCCAGTACGAACAGCAGACCTACCAGGTGATCCCCGAAGTGATCAAAAACTTCATTCAGTATTTTCACAAGACGGTGTCAGATCTCATTGACCAGAAGGTGTACGAGCTCCAGGCCAGCCGTGTTTCCAGTGATGTTATTGACCAGAAAGTGTACGAAATCCAGGACATTTATGAGAACAGGTATAATACTATCCTTTCCAGCAGGTGGAAATCACTGTTTTAACTGTGATCCTGTTAAAAGCATAGGCTGAATACGACCTGTGCTGTTCCAAACTTGGGCTTTCTCTGTAATCGTTTTGATTTGGTTTACAGTGGGGGGCCCCCCCCCCCCAATGTATTTCCAACCCATAGGCTAATGTAAGGATACAGGAGTTGTGATCTGTGTGAAGGAAAGGGTCATCTCTGGCCTAACAGGAAGGGAGGCTGCAAAAAGGGATCTCAGTGGTGCTAGTCAGGCAGTTTGCAGAAAGCTGTGAGGTGTAGCTTTTGTGTTTCTTCCCAACAGCTATCTCCACTCCTGCTTCTAGCCGTGTCAGCTTGACTTTAAAGGGAATGTGGAAGTGACATACATGTCTCTTTCGTGCCCAGGGTTTAAACTGAAGTCTCACTGCTTACTTTGCAATTCTCATTCTTTGCTTCAACACTAGACGTACATACAGGGGTTGGTGGTGCTGCTCAGCTTTCACCAAGTCCAAGGCCTCTCTCTCTTGTCATCTCTGACTCCAGCACTGTCATACTGAGTGAGAAGTAGCTTCTCATACCGCATGTGTGTCTTTTTTTCAGCTGGACAAAACTGACAGAAAGGTTTTTTAAGAACACTCCTTGGCCAGAGGCTGAGGCCATTGCTCCTCAGGTTGGAAATGGTGAGTCTTCCACTTTCCTTTGAGTTGTCAGAGAAGGAACTGAATCCTCCTGATCCTGCGTTAGCAGGTGCACAGCATTGTTTCTGCTTGAGTCAGTCACCTTTGTTCATTCTGGCAACTCCTTCAGCAGATGCCTGGCAAGAAGTTAGATGAGCAAAGTGTCTTTTTGTACCTGCCTTTATTGATGTGGCAGGAGACTAGTAGACCCTGTGGCTTGCTAATATCCTCTTCTGTCGATCTTTTCCAGATGCAGTTTTCCTGATCCTATACAAGGAGCTGTACTACAGGCACATCTACGCCAAAGTCAGCGTGAGTGTTGGCCCTGTGTCTTCTTGTGCGTTGCATGCTGGCTTCTCTGTGCCAGGAAACTTGACAAGTCTTGCTGCCATTGCAATATCAATGGTCCCCTTATCTTTGCAAGGCAGGATTGGATGGGTTCGTGAGCTGTAAGTCACATTGATTTTAGGGAAGCTTAAGATTTTTGCCTTTTGTTAGTTTAGTAAGGATTCACTGATTGCTGAAAAGCAAGAAAGACTTGATTGTCTGTCTTAGGCTTGTTAGCTGTCTCTTCAGGCGTGGTGGTGATGTGTGTGCAGGTTTCTCTGGTAGCTCAGATGAATTAGGAGACTGGATCTGAGTGTTCAGGAGGCTCTTCATTGCTAACAGCAAATGTAATGGTTAGTGAGTTAGGGAAGAAGGGGTTGTTGGAAGGTAACTGAGTTTTCCTTTTTATTGCTTATGTGTGTTTCTTTGTGGCTCCTCTTCAAATGAGCAGGCAGTGAGAAGGGATGTCACAAGAGGAAGGTGCATTATTTTGTCATTAAAAACCTCACATGGGATCGGAGTGCCTTGTGAAAAAGGAAACATGGATACCATAAAGGCTGAAAAAGAAAGAAATGAAAGGAATAATGCTCTGTGAAACGAAACAAACTTTGCCTTTTGTTTTTTTTAAGCCACTTTGAAATCAGTGAGAAAATTTTGGTTCTTAAAGGAAAAAAATCTCAACAGATGCATGACTTATGGGTAAATAAGCAATAACTGCAGTTTTACTGTGGACCAGAGGGTGAAGAAATGGGCACTTTTAAAAGGCTGCTGTGTTAACCCAAGCGAGGCTTCAACAGGAGAAACTGGTTTCTCAAGCTGTGCTGTTAGTGGTTCTCAGACTCAGTGTCTCCAGCTGAAACAAGAACCAGTAGGTCAAAGTTGATTGATTGATTTTAATCAGAAATGATTTAAAGTTGATATTATTTAGAAATTATGTCTAGAAAGAGCTGTTGATCTATTAAGGCTTCTTGTGAGCAGAGAAGGAAGAAAAGCTGGTGAAGGTAATAGGAAGTTCTTGAATCTGAACAACAGAGGGGAACAGGGAAGGTTAATGCAGAATATTCACAGGAGATTTGACTGCTCAACATCCTGGGAGAAGCTACCTGTACAGGAAAAGTCATCTTTGTTTTGTGGGACAATAGTGCTACAATTTCAGGTTTTTTGGGTGATGCTGATGGCTGTCCTGGTTGAATACTGGCTCTAGCACTCCTGAACAGAGCCCTCTGCTGTTGTGGCTGTCCTTCATGCTGTTGCCCATGAACTGCCTCCTGCCCTGCTTGAAATGAAGCAGACTCAGCTGACTTCTTTTTGCAGGGGGGGCCCACACTGGAGCAGAGATTTGAGTCCTACTACAACTACTGCAATCTCTTCAACTACATCCTCAGTGAGTTGCTGCAATTAATTTCTGGTTTGTGAATTTTTGAGAGAAAGATCAGATGGAAAGAGCAGAGCTGAAGAAAGGGTCAGAAGAACTGCAACATGTTTATAAATAGCAGAGGGAAAGATAGTCTATAAGCTGTCTACATGTTTGAGTTTGTTGAATGAAGAGCAATTTACATCCATTAATTTAAAACCACAAAAGCAGAAATAGTTTCCAGTGCTTTCTGAAATACTGTAAAGAATAAAACTTACTTAGCTTTCTGTCTTGCTGAGAACTGTCTTTATTAAAAAGTAAAATGAAGTGGTAAGCTAAAGAAAATTCAAAGTGTTTCACAACTGTTTACTGTTGTTAACTCCTCTTGGAACAAAAGTTAGTGTTTGTGACTCCCTGCCAAGTCTCATGTGGAGAATGGATCAGTTAGGTTAAACCCCTGCAGTCTGTGTGCAGCTTCTGAGAGTTGATGCTGCTGAGCAGTCACACTCTAGAGATTAACCCTGTGCAAATTCATAGTCTTTGAAAGTGAAGGCAGTTGAGATAGTCAAAGCTGCATGCTTCAACCCTGCTGGAAGCTTCATTCATCTGCTGCTCCATCTCCCATTTCAGGGAAGTTCTTGTTTTCTTTGTCTGTTCCTCCAGTTCTGACAGTGTTCTTGCTGAAGGTGTTAACCCTCTCATCTAACCCTCTCATCTGTTCTCTTGCAGATGCTGATGGCCCTGCTCCCCTGGAACTGCCCAACCAGTGGCTCTGGGATATAATTGATGAATTCATATACCAGGTATGGGATTATAAAACTGGGCCGTTTTGGGGTGGCCTTACCTTTATTACTTGTATAAATTTTCCATCTCTTCTCTTGCTGTGATTTCCATAGCAAGGGTACAATTGCAGATTGAAAATCTTTGGTGATCATTGTTACTCTTGTGTTAACAGGTGGATGAAGAAGTTGTAAACGTACTAATTTTTAAGTTACAGGGTGCTCTTTGAGGAGTCCTGAACTTTTATGCCTTTTTCTCTTTCAGAACAAAATTTCTGTCTTTCTTAGTCACTAGGGCCTTTATGTATGCACTGAGAGATTGATAATCTGATTTGAAATAACCTGTGGTCTGAGATCTTGACATTAACAAATATTTTCCACTTACTGCTCTGTGTGCAGCAGTACAGATATCAGATGCTGTTGGTTTTTCTCTTTAGAGAATATACTCCCATCTCTATAACTTTTTATTATAGAGCTGCCTGGAATTCTTCAAGTGTTGTCTTGTCAGTCTTGAGAACAAAAAGAACATGTGCATATAGGGGGAAAAGATGCATCTATGCAAACACATCTTATAATTCGGTCATTCTCTTTTCTACCTGTTCAGACAGCAAATTTGTGTTTAGATGCCTTTCCTAATTATTTAAGAGATCCTTTTCTGCTTCGATCTGTCTCCTGGCCTTTTCTCTCTGTACTGTATTTTTTTTAGGTGCTTTAAAGGTTCTATAATCTGCCATTTTGATTTCCATGTGATCTCATGTGAAACTTTTTTTTAATGTAACTTGTAGTTTATTGCAATGCATTTGTGTGAGCAAGTTGTAAGCTCAGTGTACTTAGCTGAGCATCTCCAAACAGGCTGCTCATCATTGAATCTCTGCTTTTTACTGTAGTTCCAGTCTTTCAGCCAGTATCGCTGTAAAACAGCCAAAAAGTCTGAAGAGGAAATTGATTTCCTTCGTTCCAACCCCAAGATCTGGAACGTCCACAGTGTCCTTAATGTGCTTCACTCTCTGGTCGACAAATCCAACATCAACCGACAGCTGGAGGTCTATACAAGTGGAGGTGAGCTTTGGGTGGTGCCAAGCAGCACTGGTGTCTGTGCTGCCTTGCTTTGATTTGACCCAAGTTGCTTGACTTTGTTTGGGGGCTGGATCAGACCTGTGATCAATGAATAAAATGACTGGAAACTGGTTCTGTTGACCTTAAGTGAGAAGTACTAGTGATTACATTTCAGGCCTTGCTCCCTCTGTTTTAAACAGAAAAGTATTGAAAGGGAAGCTTACTTCCTTGGAGGATGGCATTGTGGATCCTTTTTTCCCTAGGTGACCCTGAAAGTGTGGCTGGTGAATATGGGCGCCACTCCCTGTACAAGATGCTGGGCTATTTCAGCCTGGTTGGGCTGCTGCGTCTGCACTCTCTGCTGGGGGATTACTACCAAGCCATCAAGGTGCTGGAGAACATCGAACTCAACAAGAAGGTAACACAATATGTTTTAACCCTTCTTTTGCAGTCTTCCAAATGCCTCTGTTCAAGCAAGCTGGTGAAAAATTTCTGTACTGAATCTTACAGCTGAGGAACTGTTTGTATCTGCTGTAGTTTTCAGGAGCTTGTGGCTGAGCACAGCTGGAGCTTTGGCATTAAATCAAGCCGTATGATAATGCCTGATGCTGTTGCAGCACAATTGCCCAGTTTTTTAGGAGGTTTGCTGTGTTGTGCAAGGCAATGTTGTTACAGAGAATACTGCTGGAACTGCAAGTGGTAGTGCAGTGGTAACTACGTGAACACACCATTCTTACCTTTGTCAGTGGCTCTTGTATTTTTGACTTCTGTTCTCACTGTGCTTTCTCCCACCTAGGCTGTTTTTGCCTTAGAATTGAGTGCTGTTTGTGGCTAATAAAAGTTCAGCTGCAATGGATTTGGGCCAACGCTTGGCACAGACCTACATACGTGCTGTCTGGCACAGGATGTAGAGTGAAATAGGGGGAAAGGGAACTGAGCAGAGCAATGTTAGGCACAGAGCAAGAGTCCTCTCCTTGCAGGAAGCTGAAACTAGAAAACATAGGAAATGGGATGATCTAATAAAACAGTGAGGAAGCTGCTGCAGGGTTGGGTGGGAGGTGTGAGGTATCCTGAATTAACCCTCTCCTTTTTGTATTTGGGATTGGAGTGAAAGCAGAGTTGGCTGGATTGTGGCTAACAAGCGGTTTGGATTGTCTACCTTCTAACATAGCATGTTACTCCTTCCTTCTCAGAGCATGTACTCCCGGGTGCCTGAGTGCCAGGTGACCACCTATTACTATGTGGGCTTTGCATACCTTATGATGCGGCGTTACCAGGATGCCATCCGTGTCTTTGCCAACATCCTCCTCTACATCCAGAGGACAAAGAGCATGTTTCAGAGGACGACCTACAAGTATGAGATGGTAAGAGACAGAATACACTAGACCTTCCAAAAGAAAAAGCTGCTGTCTCCTTTCCTGTCCCTCCTCTGTCACCGGATGGCTTATGTCTAATAGTCCAGCTTTACTATCCTGGACTTTGCTGCTGGTGGTGACTGAGAATCCTCTGAACTCTTTTGCCATGTGTGACAATATTTCTCTTAGCTATATTACTAGTTACTTTGGGTGTTCCCCATACTGTTGTCCCAAGTCCATCTGCACTCTAACTCTAGGCAGGGTTGTTAATGAGTATCATCTGCTTATGATGCTCTTGTTGATGCTCCTTCAGACTTGTGTTTCTAGTCCAGTGCTGCACTTCAGGTTGCTGCCATTGTCAGATATATTTCCATTATCTGAGAATCATTCACAGACATGGCTGTAACAAAGCTCCTTCCTCTTTCTACCTAAGCTGTCTTACCTTCTGATTTTGGTGCTTGTTTAACCTGCTGTCTCCTTTTTATCCTTGTGATTAATTCCTAACTCACTGTTTAGCCAAATCTTGCCAGTCTTAATTCCATGACACTTCAAAAAGTTGATATGTTTGTTTCAGCCACACAGCTGTCCATTTCATCCCATACTCAAATAAATCTTCTTTTCTTCACTGACCTCCCTGATAACTGTCCCTTGCCAGGAGATGGTTGTTAAACTATCTGCCTTCCCTTCTCTGCATGTTCTTGTACCAAAACAGTCAAACGTGCTTCTGGCCCTCCATGTTCTGCGTGGCTCTGGATGCATTTACTCAGCACCTTCCTCTTGTCCAGCCCTTTCTTTTATTTCTAGGAGCCTTGATGCGTCATTCATCCGTTTTCTTTGCCCAGAGGCACTGCTTCTTTGTGCTGTCCCCACTGAGCGTGGGGACCATCAGTGCTCTGTGTAAAGGATCTTCCTCTGCAAGGTGCAGCTGCCAGCTCCCCATGGCACCCTAAAGCCTGAGCACACTGGTACTGACAGGGTCTCCTCTCTGTCTCAGATCAACAAGCAGAATGAGCAGATGCACGCGCTGCTGGCCATCGCCCTCACCATGTACCCCATGCGCATAGACGAGAGCATCCACCTGCAGCTGCGCGAGAAGTACGGGGACAAGATGCTGCGCATGCAGAAGGGCGACGCGCAGGTCTACGAGGAGCTCTTCAGTTATGCTTGCCCCAAGTTCCTCTCCCCTGTGGTGCCCAATTATGACAACGTGCACCCCAACTACCACAAGGAGCCCTTCCTGCAGCAGCTCAAGGTCTTCGCTGATGAAGTTCAACAGCAGGCCCAGCTCTCAACCATCCGTAGCTTCCTCAAGCTCTATACCACCATGCCTGTGGCGAAGCTGGCTGGCTTCTTAGACCTCACAGAGCAGGAGTTCCGTATCCAGCTGCTTGTCTTCAAGCACAAGATGAAGAACCTGGTATGGACCAGTGGCATATCTGCCCTGGATGGAGAGTTCCAGTCTGCCTCTGAGGTTGACTTCTATATTGACAAGGTTGGTATCTGCCACTTGCTATCTTTCACCCAGGAAATTCTGGAATTGGCAGCACCTACCTTTGTTCCATTCTGTGGGAGACATTCCTCCTTCCTTTGCCATTTTTAGGGCTTGGCTGCCCACAATGAAGTTATAACTCTGCATAAAAGGAATGTCAGTGGATGAAGAGTGATGGAATATCACAGGCAGCTTTGGCAGTCAATGTACCTAGAAAACAAACACTTCTCCAGAACAGAGGGAGCTGCTTGTCAGTGTTCTGGGAAGTGATAATTGAGTGACAGATAGTGTTGCTGTTTGTGTGTCAGGTGGGATTGTCCTTTTAGGTGTCCTCCACATCTCTCCTTTGTTTGACAAAGTAGAGATGTTGCTTGGTCATGTTATGGGTCTGCTTTGCACTGGAACAGCATTTAATTGTGGCTGCTTTAGGAGGAATCTAAACACAAGGTGTAGGGCTATCACCATCTGCCCTTGGAGCTCCAGCAGCAGGAAGCATAGCAAAGAGTCTTGTAGGACTTCAGTCAAAGAAGATAGCAGTAACCATTAGGTTTCTTGCCAGAAAGGAGACCAGGTCGTCCTGTGTTCTTGGTCCTTATAGCAGACCTCTTCTTGCAAGGTCTCATGCCATGTCTCAGCCCAGCTCTCATGGCATATAGCATGACTGAAAAGAGGGAAGCATGAACTGGGGTTGGAACTGTCAAACTGCTATAAGGAAGACAAAAACAGACAGAGTGTGTAAGAATGTGGGAAGTGAATACAACATGAACTGGGGACCCATCCCAGGCGAAGGTATGAGGGAAGGCAGCCCAAGGAGAACTGGATGGGTGCTGTGGGACTGGCACAGGTCAGGTATCTGTGATGCTGAACCATGGCTGGAGTGAAGACCCTTAGGTTGATCCTTATGTTTGGCAGTTCTTGATGTCTCTCTGCTAGTAGCACAGTCCTTTTCCTAATCTCATCCCGTTCTCTTCCCAGGACATGATCCATATTGCAGACACAAAGGTTGCTCGACGCTACGGGGACTTCTTCATCCGCCAGATCCACAAGTTTGAGGAGGTGAGGCCTGGGCAGGAGAGCTGTGTAGCTCTGTAGGAAACATGGGGCAATCACTGAGCTGTGCAGGCTCTTGAGGGTCCACACCTGTGTGAGACAGCTGTGCAATTCCATGCTGGACTTAGCCCTGGCTCTGCAAGGCACTGGGCAAAGGCAGGTGTTCTAAGCAGCAGCTGCTGGCCTTTGAGGAATGCTATGTTTTTGTAAGAAGTGCTCAGTTGAGCCACAGTGGAAAAGGAAGAGAGTTTTACTGCCCAGGGATGCTGATTCCGTTGTCCCTAGGTAAATGTGGTGTCCCTGTCAGTAACACAACCAAAACCGTATCTCTTAACTTTGTAACTGTGGCTCTAGAAAATGGCCTCCGAGATTTCTGGAGCAAAGATGGCTCCAGCATTGAGCTTGGCCAGGAGGTGACATTCTGTCACTGCTCCACTCTCTCTCAACGGAGGTTGTTCTGCACTGGAAACTCAGAAGACAAAATTCTGAGATTGAGAACTTAATAGAGTTGTGATACCGCTGCTACAAGTTTGCATCTTCTCTTCTCCCCACATCTTCCTCTGCTATCTTGGAGAGGAGAGAGTTCTCCTTATTCCCCTTCCATTTGACACACTGTATTTGCTCAAGAGCTCTCTTGTCAGAGTTGGAGAGGAGGGAGTTAAGAGGCATTGGATAAAGTCTGCTGAGGGGAACAGCAGTGTGTATCAACGGCTGTGTATTTTTTTGACCTTTGCTTTCTCTAATTCCAGCTGAACCGAACATTGAAGAAGATGGGCCAGAGACCCTGATGTGGATGCAGTGCAGGCCTGGGTAGAAAAGTGGGTGGGAGAGATTATTCTCTGTGTGGAGGGAGGGGAGCTCAGAGTTCTGGCATTTCTGGAATCTCCTGTGACTCAGAAGGTATTTTGTATTTAAATATTCAGAGTTGTTTGCCTCAAACTATCCTACTAAGGACAAGACGTCAAATAAATAAGTGGAATTTTCCTGATGAGCATTTGTACTCGTTTATTTTTCCTCTGTGGAAGACTATAACTGCCTCTGGAGACATGGACAGCTGCCGTTGGCTTGTGCTCTCGTTGGTTCATGTTGTTGCAGGTAACAATAGGGAGCAGATCTATTTAGGTGCTCTGTGCATTCACCGTGCACAGCAAATGGGGAAGGCTGCAGAACGGATTGACAGGAAGAAATGAGCTGTTCCACAGTGACTTCACAGGATATGGAAAGAGATACAAGCTAATACTATTCCTTTTAGCTTTTCCCCCATGCATTGAATAGACCTGAGTTTTAGTTACGTTTTTAGAAGGTTGCATTTTTGCCCTTTCTCCCCTCTATTTTTTTTTAGTTGCTATGGAGTAGAAATGCTCCGAAGTTGATTGTCATGTTTTTGAAGGACAGGAGAGAATTTTTGTAAACATTGAACCAATATTAACTGGTTGTCTGATGAAATGTCCTTCTTGGAGGTTGTGGTTTTTTTCAGCAGAAGTGATGCCTGAGAGCTGGCCCTTAATTTAATTGAATTTAGTTTCTTTGGGAGACTCCTTAGGGGCCTTTAATTTATTAAAACCCTTTAAATGCAAATTTTCCCTGCTCTCCAGCTGTAAATTTGTAGTGCCTTGAAAAAGGGGGGGCAAAAAAGGGGGGCAGAAAGTTGGAAATGAGTCACATAAAAGAAAATCAAGGACCTGCAAGTATTGGGGGAGGGGATGCAAAGAATGAAGCACATCCCTCCACACCCTCTCTCCCTTTTGACATCTTTAAATAGTTTGGTGTTTGAGTGGTAGAAACAGGTGCAAGAGGAAAACCTGCATGTGTAATAGCTACACAAAGTGTGTTTCAGATACACCATCTGCCTCTTTGTACCTCTCCCACCCATTCCTTTCCACTGAGAAAGAGGTCCTAGCAGTCCAGTTTGGCTCTGTGTGTGATTCTGTTCAAACAAAGGAAATAATTAGCCATTGTTGGAGTATATTCTGTGTTTGAATGAGGGTCAGGTTTCCAGTGTCCTAGATACCGCTGAAAAGTAAACTGTTTCCCATCACAAAGTCAAGTAACTCAGGCGGGCAGGGTACAGGCAACGCAGTGAGATTAAATGGGCAATTCCTGTTGGCCTTCTAGCTGCTGGTGTTGATGTTATGGATGCTAGGAGCTCGATGTCTCCAGTTCTGGAGGGTTTGAGGCAGACATATCATTAAGAAATTAAAGAACTGAGATGCCACTGCATTGCAGCAGCCCATGGGGAGCTGTGTTCATATCAAGCAGAATCTGATCCTTTTGGATTTTAGAGCCGGCACTTTTCCTTCTGTGTATTTGTCAACAGCAGCACAGTAAGCATAGCTGTCAACAGCAACTGCCCTACTTACTTACTCTCCAAAGCCTAAATCTTTTCCCAGGACGTGCTCAGGTGGATGTGATACACAACATGAGAACCCTGGCAGGTATCTCCATGATCAATTCCAGTTCATAGCATAGCAAAGGAATTCAGTGTGTTACTGGGATTTTAATATCTGGTTGGCATGTTGGAATTACAGATTTTTAATGCTTATCTGTATCATCTGAAGCACTCCGGTGGTTACAGGCTGTTCTCAGGTCTGTGAACGTGCTGCTGCTTTGTTTCCATCTGCCAGAGCAGCTTCCAAAGGATGCACAGAGCCCATCCACTGATCTCCGTGGCTCCATGCCTTCTCTGAGGGACTGCCGAAGGTTAACTGAGCAGGACTGGCACTTGGTGGAACAAAGCCAGGAGGAGCTTGCAGCTCTCACTGGGTGGAAAGATGGGTTCAGCGAGCTGCGGTGCCTGGCACTGCTTGAAGCCGGAGGAATGCGGGGTGTTCAGCAGCATCAACAGAGCCCTGCTGGTGCTGGAAAGGCGCTCTGGAGGGAGGTGGGGGTGGCTAGAGCTTGAGCCTGGCCTGCTGCAGTAGGGTTTGGTGAGTGGAAGTGGTTCTGGACACAATGGTTTTGTCAGAGGAAACCACAGTACAGGGTCATGTACTCTGTGTCTCTGTACTATAGTTGTGAAGGGGCTGAGTGTAATTATGGAACTTGGAAAATTCAAGAAAACCTCCCTCATTCTGCTGTCCTTTAGGATAGCGCAGGAAGAGGCTGTCAGGCAGATCTGGAGGATGCTGACTAGCCAGCTCTATTACAATACTGACACAATGTTTCATTTCCTTTTTTGCTACGGAGTAGTTTTTCTTGTGATTTACACCTCAGGTTATCTCGGGTACTGAGTGGGGAGATTGTACAAACAAGTCAGAGAATTTATTTTTCATGTGTTACAGTTCTGGGACTGTAGAATGATAGAATGAAATAGTGGAGTAGAAGAAAGAAGGTGCTACATATGAAATCTGAGTGAAGGAAGGAGTGTTAGAGCCCGTACAAAATAACTACAGAGAATAGACTCCTAGAGATTTGGAACTGGCAGCAATAAGCTCAACATCAGTGCGATGATTTGGTCTTCCACAGAGATAACTATTGGAGGTGAAAAGAATGCTAAGCTTAATAAAGTACCCTTTAATAATATGCTTCCCCCCTCCTGTCAAGCCATCACCCTGAGCGTGCACAGCCAGCTCTCGTGACAATCCATTGCCTCGATATGGTGGGTTCCTGAGATTGTATCGCACTCTTCCTCCGCTTCTTCCAGGGCTTCCTGTGAAGCCCTGCCTGTGACTCCAAGTGTCTTGATCTTCAAAGCTCTCCTTGGCCCTGAGCCTACCCTGGGATCCACCTACGTCCCAGATGTACTCCACTGCTAGGCTTATGCCCTTAGGACTGCTGAGAACTGTTTCTTGTCTGGAGCAGCCTCTGTCTAAGCCTGAGAAGGATCCAGAAATCACGTTGCCTAGTGGTTTTTACCTAGTTGAATTTAAATTGTATTCAGGCCCAACTCTTTCCCCGAGGTAGGAGAGGGTGCTCTCCCCAGCATGCCGCCCGGCTCCCCGGGAAGAGCCGAGCCCAGGGACCCGGGAGTTTCCGCGGCGTGTGCGGGCCCCGCCCCCCGGAGCCCCGCCCCGGGAGGCCCCGCCCGGCCGCGNAGTGCAGGCCGCGCCTTGCCTGCCGCTCGGACCGGGCGCCGCGGGGCCCCGGCTGCCGCCCGCGGCCGCTGCTGGCAGAAGGAGCGGGGGGCGCGGAGGTTTGGGGCGCGGGACCGCTGGGACCCCGCTTTCTGGAGGGGTTGGGCTGCCTGTGCCCAGCAGCGATCACGGGGGGCTCACAGTGATTGGGGGGGATGGAGGCACGGTGGGAAACGGCTCCAGGCCGGCTGGCAGGGAAGCTCCATGAGCATGGACATGAGGGGCTCAGAGCGCGGATGTGTCTCCGTTGTGCAGATGTGCTGGTAGGGAATGCGCTGAAGAAGATGCTGTCGAGAAATAGTTGGGTACTGGGAATGAAGGATTCCATATTCCCAGGCAATGCTCAAAGCCAGGTTGTATGGGGCTCTGAGCAGCTTGGTCTAGTGGCAGGTTTCCCTGCCCAGGGCAGCAGAGTTGGAACCAGATGATCTTTCAGGTCCCTTCCAAGCCAAACCATTCTATCACTCTGTGTTTCAGCAAACGACCTTCTGACCTAGTCTGCAGACCTGTCAAGGTCAGGATTAACAGAAGTCGCGTGATTTAAGGCTGGTGAGAACATGGAGGTGGACTAGGTCCCTACACCCAGATGGGAGTGGTACCTACCGAAGAAGAGATGTGGTATTGGTGTCTGGGTGCAGGGGTGTTTTGCCTCAGCAAGAGGTGAGCTTTCACACTTCAGGAGGGCCAGAGGCCTGCCCTGCACAGGGACATTCCCAGCTGCCAGAGGCAGCCACTCTGAAGTGTGTAGAGGCCTGAATCAGGTTGCTGCTTGCATTTTCTTCCTGCTTGTTTTCTCTGGATGCCACAGTGAAAGCAGGAGGTAGCAAATGCCAGTAGGAGTATAGAGCCTCTCTAGTCTCCCCCAACTTGAGTGTCTCTGAGGGGGAATGTGAGTTTCAGGAGGCAGACAGTGAGTTTGGGATTGCTTGGGGGCACCGTGTCAGGCTGGAGAAACTAGCTGAGCTGCTGGAAGGAATCTGCCCCAACCTGCTGCTGTGTAACCCTGTGTGCCCCAGCGGTGCTGGGAATCTGGCGCCCATCTGCTCTAATCCTTGGTAGTCCTTGCAGGGCAGGTAGGCATCGCCCACCTCGCCGTGCCTCCAGCGTGCACGCACTCCTTTGCCTGCTGCTAAAGCTGACAAGGGTGATGCGTCCCTGGTCACGTTCTGCTCTGGGACTGGTGATTCTTGCTTTGAGGTTGCCCATATTGACCAAGTTCTCTTTCCTGAGCTGACCTCAGAACGGCCTTTTGCCTTTTGCCATGACAGCAACCTCTGTCAGGCATAGAGTTGACTGTGACTCCACTGGGGAGCTGTGGCATCCATGAGAGGGTGAAGCAGGCCAGTGTCCTTACAAGCTGAAGCTGAGCAGGTAGGCTGGAAACTGAACTGCTACCTGCAGTGTTTCACATAGTTGCCCCAAAACCCTCAGCATGGTGTTCTGGAATGACTGAGAGCCAAGACATAGGGTGTCTTTGTATCATCCTGGGTCTTGAAGGAGCTGTGTGGTCTTGTGTCCTGCAGCTCTTGCATGGTATGGCTCGCTCTGACTAGCTAGAATGGAGCCTCTGAATATGCTCCCTGTTGCAAGGCTGCTGGGTGGGAGAAGGCAAATTAAGGACAGGAACACTTGGAATTATCAGTTTTTTTGTAAATGGCACAATAACTGGGAACTGAAAGCAGAGGTTTGGTAAAAGCTTATGATAAACACCACTAAAACCACCTGATGGTTTCCCATTAACCATATTTACCATCCCATTAAAACAGAGGCTGCTGCTCCTAAGTTGTCAGTGGGCTTAAATCTGCTCCTAGCAGATGTCCTAACTACATGCTTCACAGCTCCTCTGTGCGAGTTGCATTGTACAGACAAAGCCCAGGGCCTTACAAGGACATGGCATGTTGTAGAAGGATTTTCAGACGGCCGTCAGGAGAGTAGCATAATTTCATCTGATTCCAGCTTCTTCAGCCTGTCCCGATTTGGAAGTGGGAAGATTGGATCAGAGGCAGTAAATCTCCTGACAGCAGAGGAAAAGTGGTTGCCCTTCTTTTCTTCTAAAGTGCTTTCAGTCAGCCCAGTAATGGGACTTGGCAGGGATCTGTGAGTGCGTTTCTGACCTTGTGGGGTCTTGCTTTGTGCGGGGCTCTCCTGGCCCACACGAGACAGCTGCACTGTCCTCTGAAAACTGAAGTCCTCTGCATGCAGCTGCTTCCCTGCTTCTTGCTGGCTTCCCCTGGGATTGCAGAGGGGAGGAATGGGCACATCCATAGGAGAGCTGAGCTGAAGCTCTTCCCTACCTGTGTGACACCACTGCTCTGCCACCCTGATCCCCTGGGCAATGCTGCTGTGGTGGCTGTGAGCCTGTCCTGGTTTTCTGACCTTGCCTAGGTGCATCCTTGTTGTGCTGCTGTGCTGGGAGGGGGCACACTGAGGAAGAGGCTTGCATGAGAGACCATATGGGTAAGTGAGACTGAGGACAGTTTTCCACATAACCCTTGATCTGAACACAATGACTGTGGAATAAGGCAAATGGCATCGGAGGGACACTGCCTGGGAGAGCTTTGGAGCAGCTCCCACAGAGCTCTTGGAAACACTATAAGTTTGCACTTTTTGAAAGAAGTAGACTGGAATTCCTCAGTGTCTACTAAATTCAGCTAAAGGTGTCTTGAAGTGACCACCAAGAACGAGGTGCATACCTGTAGGACCTGTTGTTGAACCATGTAGGTGAAAATCCCTGACTCCACTGTGGTAGGCACTTCACTTGGGTTCATTGCCTCACTGTCCCAGTCAGGGAAGTGGGAAATTTGGATATAGCCTCTGACTGTGCTGCTGGCTGTGTGATCTGGAGATTAGACATTTAATCTCTTCCCTTTTCAGTTAAACTGGCAACATCCAGACCAACTTGACAGTGGACTGTGGGGATTAATGAGTTTGTTTGCTCAGTGCTCTAGAAATCTGAAGCATGAAATTAGTGTTTACAAGGCATTTGCTACAGCTTTAGTGAAGCAAAGAGCGTCTTTCAGCATCCCAAAGTTCTACAGCCTCCCTGGCGCTCAGGGAAGCATCTTGGCATTCAGGGGTGAGAAGAATAAAGGAGTGTGGCACGTGCCTTTGGAGTGCTGGGAGAGATGGAGGCTTGAGGAAAAACAGGAGATGAGAGCTATTTTAGAAAGGCTGTTTTGTGTCCCTAGAGCCATGGGTTTGGTTACAGTCAGGATCACAAATCTTGTTTGTTCCTTCCCATGTACTGCCTGCATTTCCCTGACAAGACCTGGGAAGCTGAATGGCTTATTATGTGGCACTGCCTTAAAGTGCTCATGATTTATATTTGAGGAATCCAGGAATTTGCTCTGGTTTTAGCTGTACGGCACACCCTTCCCCCTTCCCTGGATCTGCTGTGCTCTCTGGCAGCTGCCCTAAACCCTGGAGTTCTTAGTGGCTCTGCATGTATCTAATTAGGTAAGTGCTTGAGATGTTATTTGCATAGAAATATTACTCCAGGATATGGTACAATACCGGGGTTTGCTGAGTCAAGACGGTTGTTCAGCTGGGATAGCCAGAGTCTTGCCTGTTCTTACATCCAATCCCTTGGATGGGTATGTTGGCAGGAGAGGAGCCTGAGCAGGGCTGGATGACAGACTGCTGACATCAGGTCAAGGACATGCAGCCACACGTCACAGAATTGCGAGATGGCAAGTTCTGGGCTCTCTGCAGAGGAGAGAGTTTATAGAGGGGAAAGGGGTGTGTCTGGAGTGACTTTTCCCAGTGCCTGAGAGGCCATGCTCCTAGGAGCTTGCCTGGAGCCACAGGGATGCCACGTGACCAAATGGCATATGGGAGCAGTAATGTTAGGAGCTCTACAGGTCAGTGTGGTCCTGCTTGGCTTATCAGAGAGAGAGCTGGGAAATGCAGTGGAGAGGAACTGAATAAACTGATCCCTGGGGCCTTGTACTGATGGACTTCAACATCTTGGGTAAAGCTGAGTCTGCAATCCTAAATTAGTGGAAAATAATCTTCTATTCCCTTGCTGCTTGGTAATCCCTTGATACCTCTTGCGCTTCATTCACGTCCTCTCTGATGGCATCTGCTTTTCCTAATGGAGTTCTTGGTTTACCAAAACAGCTTTTGTTCACTGGGGCAGAGTGGAATCGACATGATGTTTTGTCTGTCTGCTGAGAAAATGCTCTCCCAGCCCAGCAAGGAGCCTTTGAGCTTCCAGCTACACCACTCCCATATCCTAAAAATGAAGGCATTCAAAATGAAAGTCATGAATGTTAGAGGGCAGTTGATATATAACTTTGTTGTCATTGTTTCTCCTGTGTTCCAGGTTGGCATTTTCTTTAAAAGGAAAAAAAATACCACAAGGTTAAAGAACTTCTCTTGGCAAAACCAAAACAAAAACTTAGAGGAAAAAATCTCGCAGTGGAGACTAGTTATAATTACAAAAATGGCAGTGGTTTTGAATTAAAGCGTAGGCTGCAGCTAAAGCCTTTGCTCACCAGCATGTAGAGAAGGAAAAGTTGTGGTGTTTTGAGCAGTCTGAGCTCTGTACATGTATTCACATGAGCTTTCAAGGAAGGTAATGGAGCTGAACATCCAGCCCACCTTTCTGTGTGTCTGCTGCATTTGCTTCTGCAGCAGGGAGCGGCTGCAGCTTCGTTCATCTGTGAGGAAACGGCACCACAGCCTCTTGCTTTTGAACGGAGGAAGTGTAATTTTATGGTGGTGGAGGCAGCCGGGAAAACCTTCCTGAGCTCATCACGGACTTCCTCTGCGGCTTTGGGAAAGCTGCATGAGGGGCTTCGAGAAGGGGCTGGCTGCCCTGCCATGTGGCGCCAGGACAGGTTGTGTCGATGTTACAGGAACAGGCAATAAAATGCAGAGGAGGGTGGAGGAAGGTTCCTGTAGCCCCTCTCTGCAGGTGCGTGGTGCCACCTCGTGTGGATCCTGCACACCACATTTGGGGTGGGGAATGCCTTCCCCCCTCTAGTCTGAATTGTCCTTCTGTGTTGATCTCTTTGGCACCTCTCTGTGGTCCATTGAGATGGCTTTGCTTGATCCAAGACTTCTCTGGACTGCGTCCTCCCATGAATCCAGCTAGCAGGCACACCAGGCTGCTGCATGAGGGTGCATTTTTTTGTAAAAAAGCTGAGATCCTCGGCAGGAAGGAGCTGTAAGCAGTGCAGCGTGATGCTGTTTTCACACATTATACCCACACACACATACAAAAGGCATAACTAACTCCTTCCTGCATTTCTCCCCCTCTTTTGAAAGCCTGCAGACTGCTTTGACTTTCTGCTCTCTGCTTCCCTGGTGAAGGCAGCTGATCAGTCCCTGTGGGCAGGTTGAGCCCCCAAAGGGCTCCAGGGGAGCAAGTGAAATGGGTAGAAACAAATGAATCCCCTGGATTGGAGACTGCTGGGATTCCTCTGTGTGCCCTGAGCACCTTGCATTTAGCTCCAAGAGCTGCAGCTGAGGATGGTTTGTTGTGCACTGTCAATGTTTGGGGGGAAGCAAGGACAGAAGTGCAGTTTAAGATCTTCTGTGTCACCCCAAATTCCTTGAGGTGGTGCAGGGAGATTTCTCTAAGGACCCTCATAGAGCCACCTGAATCTGTCCCTTCTTTCTCTTCATGTGAGAGATCTGTATCCCCATCCTCCACTGTTGTGCCAGTGGCCTTGGAAAAGCAAGTTTGGGGTCATGTCGTGCACTCTTTGGTGCACCAGTGTGTGGTGCTAATTGAAACATGGCCCTGGTGTTTCTGTAGTCTTTAATCTCAAGGGCAGAAGCGGGTAACGAGAGACAAGAATGACATTTTAATTTCCTGGTCACCACCCATTTGGGACTCGCTTTATTTTTTTAATTGCAATTTCCCTTTGGTTTCCTTGTCCTGTTACAACCTGAAATCTGCTTTGCCAAGGCTTTGTTTATGTAGGACCTTACGTGTTGAGTTATAAGGTTGACTGTCCTGGAAATCAGCATATGTTGGCATAGGGGTACTTTTCCTCTGCACTTCATGTGACTATTTTATGCTTTCTCATTTCAGAGACTTTGATTCTCTCTCCAAGGATGATATCTATGAGAATAATCGCTTGGTAAGTCCCCTTTCTGCAGTGCACAGAAGGAAGAAGTGATGTGAGGATGATATGATGAGGGCCATGTAGTGTGGAAGGAATTTGTGACAGTGCTGAGAGTGTAAGAAAAATCAGTGTTTGTAAGTAACAGCCAGGAGCTTCTCTGGAAACAAGGGAATCTGAAACATCAGCTTCCAGCCTGGTTAGCCTAATAGTTGCCAAGATAACATCTCAGGTGTAGATTTAAATGGTGCAACATCTTCTTGACTTCAGTTGTTCCAGATTTGCAGGCAATGGAGGCAGGAAGCTAGTTTTACTTCAGGTATCAGCAGAGAGGAAGGTCATGCTAGACCCTGGTCTGCAATGTTCCCTTCCTGCTTGGGACAGCTGGAGCCAGTAGCAGAAGCAGGCACTCTGGAATGGAGAGATGCCCAACCCCAGGGGCTAGTGGTAGGACAGAGCAGCAATAACCCTGTTTTTTTTCAAATGAGAGAAAGACCCAATTGCTGCAGGCTCCATGTGATAATCTGTGGAAAGGCATGGCCCATCACCTTCCCAAGATGAGTTATGCTACATACAAATATCTTAAGAGTGGATGTCGAGGATGAGGCCAGACTCTTCAGTGGTGCCCAGCAACAGGAGGAGGGGAAATGGGTACAAACTGAATTACAGGAATTCCTCAGGTGAATAAGAGGAAAAACATTTTTTACTGTGAGGATGACAGAGCACTGGGCTAGGCTGTCCAGAGAGGAAGTGGAGTCTCTCGCTCTGGGGTTATTTAAACCCCAGCTGGATGTGATTTTGTGTCACCTGTTTCAGGTGAACCTGCTTTAGCAGAGGTTTGGACTAGATGATGTCCAAGGTCTCTTTCAACCCCAGCCGTTCTGTAATTCTGTGATTTGGGATTTACAGGATTAGAGCTGTCCAGTCATGTCCTAGCATGTCCTTTCCTACACCAGTTGGCCCCTTTCAGTCATTAGCAGCTTTTTCCATTCAAGACCCACACAATGGGTATCTTGTCCTATTAGAGCCCTCTCAGGTGGAGTCTCTCTTCACTCCTTGCTGCTTGCTGCCTTGTGTTCAGTAAGATTCCGTCCAGACAACTGGCTTAAAGCCAGCCTGAGCAGAGTAGGATGTCCATGGCGGGCACTTTTACACCCCTAGTTACTGCAAAAATCCATTTTCTTTTGTTTCTCCATTCCTTTCTTTTTATATATCACACCCTGCACAGCACCTCATGCCACAGACACTAGACACCTTCAGTCTTTACTCACACACAGTACCTTTACCTGTGTACTTGGTTCCTCACCATTCAATGCCCAAACCACTCTCATCTGCTCCTGGCTTACTTCTCTTCAGTCTTGCACCCTGTCCATGGGAGATCAATGTGGGTGTGCTATCCTTGGCTCATCAGAGGGATGGGCAATGTAGAGACAGTAATCCACACACACTGCTAAGTAGGAAACTCTCCAACAGCTTTTGTCCTCCTCCATTCCTTCCTTTTGGGTAGCTGTGTAAGCAGAAGGAGGAGATGAGTGCTTCTTATTACAGTGTCCTTGTTTCTGCTTGCTGAGACACAGAAAAGTACTGAAAGTACTGGCTTGTGCATGGCAGGGTGCTGGATGTTGAGCTGGGATGGCTCTGTTGATTGTGGGAGGGGAAGGTGTGGCACCCCAGAGCATGAAAGGATGCGCAGTCAGTGTTTCTGTGGGGTGAGCATTTGGGGTGGCTGAGGACACTGCTCAGTAGAGTTCAGTGTCACTGGAAGGATCTGCCAGCCCTCGGCCCTTCATGGTGCCAGCCAAGACTCTGCCAGGCTCTTGCATAAGGGCACTGCTGGCTGAGCTGAAAAAACACTGGCTTTTTTTTCAATGAAAACTTGAAGGGAACCTTGCTTCTGTTGCTACTTTTTTTAGTCAAGCAGCATGTCTGGAAGCCTCTGTCCATAAGGATGCCATAGGCTCACTATTTAACCTTCCCTGAGGTCCTTCCAATTTGATATTTCTGTTATTTTTCGTGAAGCATGAGTTTTCTTTCCTTAATGCCTCTGTGCTGTTCCTGCAGGCCTTTGAGCTGGCAGAACGGGAGCTGGGCATCCCAGCCCTGCTAGATCCCAATGATATGGTCTCCATGAAAGTCCCTGACTGCCTCAGCATCATGACTTATGTGTCTCAGTACTACAACCATTTCAACAATCCCAGCCAAGGTGAGTGTCCTCCCACCCCTCAGGCTTCCAGTTTGCCCCGTTTGAGTACAGGAAACCCAGCACTGCCTTGTGCTTCCTCCCTGTGGCAATTGGGAGCTGTTTGTGGGGAAGAGGAGAGGAGCAGGTAGTACCTGCCTCTCCTGCATCTTGCTGGTGCCCCTGAGGAAGGCCTGAAAGAGAGAGTGCATTTGGGTGAGGTTTCACAAGAGGTGGGAGGTGATGTAACAGCTCAGGCTGTGGAAAAAGAAATGCCTTTCTCCTCCCTCTGCGCTGCATTCCTGCCAGCTTGGGTTGGGCCACCACCTCTGCTGCTCACCAGAACCCTTTGTGATCTGCTCTAACCCACTAAAATAGGAGAAAGCTAGATAGAAGCCTATCTACCACAGCTAGTTTTTGTCACATAGGTACACGTAAAGTGATTGGAGGACAGAGGAAGTGGAGCCAGGGTGGAATGTTTCAAATCAGCTCATCTGTCCCTACAACTGCAGCCTGAGCTGAGTGCTCTGAGACAGCTCTTCCCAGACATCCTTTGGCTGGGTGGAGATGAGAGCTCCAGGTCTCCTCTCTTTCAGTCTGTAGCCACAACATCAGATAAATCTCTTCCACTTGTATATTCTTCTCCAGAGGTGCTGGTCTCCCAGACAAGGAATCTTTCTAGGAACTAGTATTCAAGTTCCAGCCTCAACAGCAAGAGATGCTTCACAGACCTCCTGACAGCCTGGAAGCCCTGAGGCCCAGTGGGTCACAACAGTACCTCAGCAGCTACCCCAGCTGCTCTGGGCTTTGAGCATTGCTTAGGGAATCAATTACAAGGAAGCCAAGTAGCACGTGATGAGTAAATAAAATCACAGTGGGAGGCTGGTATCCTTAGGCCACAGAAGGGGATCCACAGCAGGCCAGGCTCTCTGGTAGTCTCACAGCTGACCCATTATTAGATTGTGTTTCTCTCTTCCACCTAAAATAAGCACTGAAGTTTTGGGAGTGGCAGGTCTCATCGTATGTCACAAGGTTGGATGATTTTATTTCTTTTCTCCTCCCCTTCCCGCACATGGGTGGTGTGAGTCACTACTGCTCTCCATGCCTGATCCTCCTTCCCTCTTGCCTCCAGCCAGCGTCCCTCCACCTATGAAGCGACAAACTGCTGCCTCCTCTTCTCCTCTGCTGTCCCACAAGACACCCGTGGCTGCAGTTGAGAGTCCTTCAGCACCACAGGTACCTAATTTCTTGATTCAAAACAGCCTGAGGCAGTGGTACCCCCTGCACTGCAAGTGAGGAGATGGGAAAAAGCCTGTCACAGTGCCATGGATCTCTGCAGGGACTTGCCTGTGTATTTTAGGAGTGAGAAGTGTTTGGGATTTTGTTTCCTTGTGGGATCCAGCTGAGAGCGATTTTTCTCTATGAGTGTGGACTGTAATTTGTCCATGGCAGGCAAGAGGTCAGGCAGGTTGGTGCTGGATGGTTCCTTTAACCACTCAGGGTACAGTCTCCTGCCTATGTTGGGACAACCCTGTAGATGAAGAAAGAGAAGGAATGTGGGACTAGAAGGGCAGAAAATGTGCCTTTTCTTTCAGGTTTTAGCAGTTGTCTGGGATGGGACCTTTTTCAATGTTTTGCAGGACCCTGGTGAATGGTATATAGATTAGTCCCTTCCACAGGGAATAAGTCCTTCAGCTGTGGATAGGGCTTTTGGAGTGGCCCCTTCTAATTTGGGAAAAGGCAGACTGCTTGTGCCTGGGCCTGAGGGCAGCTGTTCTGTGCATTGTCAGCCCCTGAGGTCAGCCCCTGAGCTGTGCCATGAGTCCTCAGCGATGGGTCTTGCACAGGGAGCAGCTGCTCTGGAGAATCTGTGGTCTGGGGAGCAGCTCGTGGCCCCCATCCCGAGCTGCCTGTGTGTTGTGTCCCAGGATGATGCCCCCTCGGAGCCCTCAGAGCGGTCCCAGCACAGCACACTCAGCAGCACCTGTGCAGCCTGCCAGCAGCATGTCCACCTGGTGCAGCGCTACCTGGCTGAGGGCAAGCTCTACCACCGCCAGTGCTTCAGGTATGTTGTGGCCAGGCGTGGTGAGGTGGCCTCTCTCCTCGGCAGACTGGGGGTCTGTGGCCTACTGCACCCCATCTTTGAGTGTCTGCATCCCTGGGCAACATGGAACATGAACAACAGTGCTTGAAGTGAGAGTGAAGATGTTCCATTTGCCTGCCAGCCACCTGTCCTAGAGGTCTGACTAGCCCCTTGTGTCCCTGTGCTCCATTCCTATCCTGTCCCCTGCCTTCCTTGCTGACTTGTGCTTTCCCACTTCACTTACTTGAAATCCCAGGCTCTTGAGCTTCTCCCACTTCCATAAATAAGGATGCTCTGCCTCTTTACCACCTGCCTACCCAAGACCACCTGCCTTCACTTTCCACTGAGGTCTAAGCCATGACATCATGCTACAGACCTCCTTCTACCTACACTCCACATCCTCAACTGGATATACAGGCTTCCATGCTGCCTGGGTGGTGCTGAGCTCCCAGAGAGCATGTGGAGAGCTGCAGACTGTTAACAAACTGAGGAATGAAGGTTTACACGTCAGCAGCTCTGTGGTTACTCCCTGAGTGCAGGTCCTTACCTGCAGCACCTGTGAAATCATGTCACTTTGCTTTCCCTGCTGTGATGATGAAGAAATGAAGTCTCTCCCATGGGCCACAGGACAAGGGTTGGCATCTGAGGACAGAAACATCAAGCCACTGGGAAGATGTGGGAGGCCTCATTCACCTGCCTAAGCCAGTTGGGGATGTTTCGTAGAAACGATGTCACAGGAGGGGAGCTGAACTGGGTCCCATCCGACTTCCAGTCTGCAGCTGGGACAAAAGTAGGAGTTTCGGGGTGCAGGTGTAACATTCTCATTGTCCTCATGGGTCAGGAATAGGAGAGGTGCCATGTCTGCCATGGCCCAGCTCATGCCCCTTCAGACTGAGCAGGGAGGTCCCTGTAATCTTATCCCAGATATTTTGCCTCCTGATTCTCTTCTATTTTCTGGTTTTTGTTTTGTTTTGTTTTCCTGTGCTGATTCATGGACAATATTTGGTCAGAAATGTCCTGTGGCAGTGGTTCCTGTGGGCTGATGGAGATAAACCCAAAGCAAATCACTTTCTTCCCTTGTCTGAGCTTTCCACCTCCTCATTTCATCATACCTCTTCTCTCTAGAGTCCCTATGCCTTCACACTTCTGCTCTCTGTTTCAAAGAAAATCCCAGTCAACTGGATGCCCAGAGCAGAATTCCTTGCCAAAATTATCTGCTGGAAGTGTAGGGCAGCCAGCTGCTGCAAGCACCAGATATTCAGACAAGAAGGAACAAGCTTGGTTTTCATGGGAGTACTTGATTAGCCTTTGTCTGCCTTTCATGTATGCTATCCACCTCCCTTCCCAGCCTTCCCAGGTGGAGAAGGACTGGGTTGGTTGCCAGTGCTTTGTATCATGCTTGTGCCTGGAGGGCTCATTAGGAAGCATTCAGAGGCTCAGTGGGGGAAGAGTGGATGATCCAAGGAGATGTGGCCAACTCCAAAGGACAGGGAAGCTATTAGCCCAACAACAGGCAAGGCAGAGTGTAAGAAAGGGCCTGTTGCATAAAGCCCTTGTCCTTCCAGCCAAGTGCTGTGGCCCAGCTGTATGCCATGGTCAGCATTACTGAGGCTGAGCATGAGACCGGGCCAGGCTTGTGTGTTCTTTCTCCTGAATATTCTGGAAACCTCCAATGCAGTAATTTCCTGAGTTGAAATTGATGTAATTTTATTTAATAACCAGCATTGGGGAACGGTTGTTTAACAAACAAATGTGTCTGACAGTACTTTAATGTGCCAAGACCCTTGGCCCCACAAGGCAGTCCGTAGCCTCCAGTTCTGAGCCAGTTGGTCTCTAATTCCAGTTGATATTCACTGTTTCATGTCTGTGAATGGTTGATGCCTCTCCCCATTCCAAGTGTGGAAACCATACCATATCCCAATACCAACTGTCACCCTTCCACATCTATTAAATCCTTTCTGAGATGAAGGAAGAACCCAAATCCATGCAGTATTTGAGTTGTGAACTTGCCATGGGTTCCTACAGTGGCCTGGTTACATTTCTCTACTTCTCTTGTTTTCCGAATGACTTCCCCAAGGGCACTCTAGGATTTAATAGCAGGGGTAAGAACTAACTCCTTGTCCCTACAAGGATCTTCCAGGTGTGTTGCCTTCTGCGAAGGGCAGGATGGCATTCCCCATCTCATGGTGCTCTCTCTTCTCATTGACAGGTGTAAGGAATGCTCCAGCACGCTGCTCCCGGGGTCATACAAGCCTGGGTCAGAGGCAGGGACTTTTGTCTGCACGCAACATCGTGGTAAATTGGCCGTGAGTGGGAAGGCAGAGAGGAGGCCCAGCCCAGACCGACAGTCACCAGAGCTAAAGACTGAGACTGGTGCTGACAGCATGGGAGAGAAAGTCCTCCAGGCAGGAGCAGAGGTGGGGAAGGATGGTGGTGACTTCCAGGAGTGTGTGGCAGAGACCCCTACACCTGCAGAGGGCCTTGCTGGCTCAGCAGAGAAGGACAGCACAGCCAGCAAAGCAGAGACACCGACATCCCCTTCTCACGCTGGCAATGAGGCACCTGTCTCCCAAACTCCACCCAGGCCTCCAATCCCCAGCAAACCTGCAGGGCTCAGCCAGGACAAAGCCAGCTCTCTGGATGGACGGCTCAGAGACTCACGTCCCACCCCAGCCCCAAGGAAGGCCACTGATGCATCTGCCCTCTCCCCTCCAAGCTCCCACCCTGTCCCCCGGCCCAGGTCCACTGTGCAGGGCGAGGGCAGCGAGTGTGGGCCCAGCATGGTGAATGGTAAGAGGGCACTGTGGTGCCAGGGGTTACCCTCCACATCCTCAGTGGCTCCAAGTGGGCTGAGTTTCCTTCCTTCTCTGCAGCCTGACACTCTTCTTCCTCCAAATAAATCTTGGGCTCAGACACCAGGTCTTTGTTTGCCAGCAATTGACAGCCATCCCCACAGCAAGGAGAGCACTACTAGTTTTCCTGCCTGTCTGCTCCCTTGTATTTCTCCAGAGCTCTCCAAAGGCAGCAAGCCAGTGTGGAGGGAAGATGGTAGAGCTGGAGGAGTTTGCAGGTGTAGGAACAGTTCCATGCCACTTCTCCAGGTGCAGCTCCCAGGGTGAAGTGGGGAGGAAAAGGCGAAGGGGATGTTTGTGGTTAGCTGGCTGCATCAATGGTGGGAGAAATGCTGTGAGGTCTTCAGTGAGTGAGAATAGCCACCTTCCTGTGGGAAGGTATCTAAGAGGTGCCTCATGTTGATCTTACCTGTTTCTTCATGTCCTTTTGGTGTTGTGACAGTATGACTCTGTGTCTTTCTAGGTCGGGTACCTGAACCCAGCCCCCCGGTCCCAAAACCTCGAGGGAGACCTTGCTCCTCTGATCGGTACGTCCCTCTGTTTGCAGATCACCTGAAAACTCCATAGCAAGGTGGGGCTATGGGGACAGCGCAGCTGTGGTCTCCTCTCCCACCTCCATTGTCCTCTTAGGAGGATGTAGGCTTTGAGCAGGTTCCTTTTCTAGTAGGTGCTAGTCCAGCATGGTCAGGCTGACAGTGTTCATCCATACCTCCCAGGGCATTTGTCTCTTATTGTGAAGAGTTTGAGAGCTTCAGAAAGGTGTTTCTGTGGCACAGGCAGATTGCCGAATGCCTTCTGAAATGGCCCTGCTTGTGGATGCTGAGAAGGGGACATTTGTCTGCCTTGTGGAGGGTTTGTCCTGGGAAAGGTGGGAAGACCAGCTATGTCCATCAAGCTCAGCCTTTACCACTGCTTAGCAGATGGAGGCTGTAGTATTCAGTCACCAAAACACTGGGCCCAGCAGGCAAGTCAGGCAGGCTGTTTCCCTAAGGCCCATAGGTTTGCCCACAAACAGTCAGACACTGTGTCTGGGGAAGCCTAGGGCCATTCATGGGTGAGAAAGTTGTTCCTGCATGGGAGACATCCTGCTCCATCCTTCCTTTCCCCCCAGAGCCCAAGTCCCTCTCCAGTGCCTCACCACCCCACCTTGTCTCTGCCATCCTGATTTCTCTTTCTCTCCTACCAGTGGTGGAGCTGCTGCAAGAGCCAAGGACCCACCATGGATGGCCTTAGTGCAAGCAGAGCCTAAGAAGAAGCCAGCTCCCCCTCCTCCCCCAGGCAACAGCCATGAGACTCCAAGTAGGACTTTAGAGGAGGAGGATAGGGAGGAGGTGGGGAAAGCCAGGAGTGAGGAGAGCAGGTCTGATACTACACAGCCCAGAGTGTACAACCCCTTTGAGGAAGAGGATGAGGAGGAAGTGGAAAGTGCTGACACCCAAAAGAGCACACCTGAGCAGGAGCAGAGCGAGACTGCTGCCAAACCTCTCCACCCCTGGTATGGCATCACTCCTACCAGCAGTCCAAAGGCAAAGAAGCGGCCAGCTCCACGAGCCCCCAATGCTTCCCCCCTAGGTGAGCTTCCTCCTGCTCCTCTATCCCTCCTCTGCAGCCCCTGTACATCCCCTTGGAGGTTCCCCCTTCCCAGGTGTCTCTGCATCACCCTGGCAGACCAGGCCTTTATGCAGTAATGGTTGCATTAGCTTGCATTAGCCATGTCCTCTGTACCCACTGGAGCACAGCATTTGCAGGCAAGATTTTATGCTGACCCTTGTCTCCAGTGTATGCCACCCTCCCCTTCTGTTCTGGCTGTCCCTTCATTCCTTCCTGAGCTCTCCCTTTCCTTTGCAGTCCACCACCCCATCTCCAGGCTGTCACACTCTGAGCCATCATCCTCCACCCCATCTCCAGCCCTCAGCCTTGAGAGCATCAACTCTGAGAGTTCAGCCAAGGTGGTGGGAGACACCGATGAGGCCTCAGTGCCCAAAAGCTCCTCCGAGCCCACTGTGCACATGCCAACAGCTGCCAAGACTTCCAGCACTGATGCACCGCTGGCCACTGTCTCCTCCAGTGAAAGCCCTGCTGTCCCAGCCAGCCTCTCCACCAACTCCTCCTTCTCCTCCTCCAGCGAGCTGGCCAGCCTCAGTGGGGAAATGCAGCCCAGCACCCTGCACACCAGCCAGAGCATCTCCACTGGCAGCCTGAAGACCAGCCCCAGCCAGCTGCCCCCCAGGCCTCCAGCTGGGGCTAGCCCTACACCCATCCTCTTGGCTTCAGATGGGGGTGCTGGAAGCCCCAAGACATCGTCCTCACCCAAACCACAGCTGAAGGTGAGATGATGACCTTCTCCCCATCCAGATCACAGGGCTTTTCTTCCCCATCCATCACCTGGTCACACGGGATTTATGTGTCCAGGCTTGCCCCTTTGGTAGGCTTGATGTACGACCCCCTAAAAGCAAGCTTCAGGCCTGTGTTAAATGGTGGCTCTGCTTATACTCTGCCTACCCCATGTGCTAAAAAAGAGGCAGGATGTCAGGTAGTCTGAGCAGATAGGAAAGGGACCATGAAGGAAAATATTTCAGCATCCTTGTGAGAGAGAGGCTGGGAAACTGATGTCAAACAGTAGCACAGCTTGTTTTTTTGACTAAGTGCTTGTGGAGATGAGTGTTGTGTTCCTCCTTTAGGGATGCTGTGGGGCAGGACAAACCCTAGCGCTGCCCTGTCTGCTCATGCTCACCTGTTGGGATCCCTTCCCTTCTCTTCCCTGGATGCTTATATATCTGCTTTTGTCCACCTTCTCCAGTCTTCCTGCAAAGAGAACCCCTTCAATCGGAAGCCATCACCTGCTGCCTCCCCCTCGGCAAAAAAGCCTCTCAAGGGCTCCAAGCCTGTACGTCCTCCTGCACCAGGTCATGGCTTCCCACTGATCAAACGCAAGGTAAAAGGGCCCTTGGGAGCAAGGAGGGAAAAACCGGCTCTGTGCTCTCCCCCAGGGCTGTAGCCGTCTGCAGGCACCCTGCTGATGCAACTGTGGGCAGGGATTGCAGCAGGTGGCTGCGGCTGGGGAGGAGGCTACATCTTGTTCGTGAAAGCACCATGATCTTCTTTTGCCCAGAGTGGGGTGGGATTTCAGATCCACGCTTTGATGGAATATTCTGGTGTCCCCCTGCCCTTGTTAATGTTGACCAATCTCTGGATTACCTCTGGAAACTGGAGTCTGGTGGTAATGAAAGTGTCTGATTTATGATTTGGCAGGTGCAGACAGATCAGTACATCCCTGAGGAAGACATCTATGGGGAGATGGATGCCATTGAGCATCAGCTGGATGAGCTGGAGCACCGTGGGGTAGCCTTGGAGGAAAAACTGCGCAGTGCTGAGAATGGTGTGTGGGTTGGGCTGTCTGTGGGTGTGTGGCAGGACAGACCCTAGGGCTGCCCTCTCTCCAGCCAAGGAAATAGCAACAGTGACTTCCTCTCTGCTATTGCTGGGGTTGGAAGAGCATAGTAGGCTGTGCTGGCCTCCAGGACTGGTCACAACCTTACCCTGAACATGGAGATGTCCCTAGAATGGAAACAGGTGGGACAAGAGATAGGGTTTCTATGGGCCTCAGGCTGAGGTTGGGTTGGCTCTAGCTCAGTGCCCCTCCCCTGGCTTGGCAGAGCCCAGCCTGTTGCAAGATAATGAGATCCACCAGGGTTGGGAATGGCTTTGAATTATCCCTTTGCTTGGCAGACAACCCTGAGGACAGCCTGCTTGTGGACTGGTTCAAACTTATCCATGAGAAGCACATGCTGGTGCGCCATGAGTCGGAGCTCATCTACATGTAAGTGTGTGCAGGTGTGTGGAGAGGCACTGACACTCTTGGGAAACCCTTTCTCAGCCCTCCTGAAATGGTGCTTCCAGGGGAGATCCTGACAGGGCCTCCTTGCCTAGAAGAGAGAGGGAGTAAGGGCAAGCAAATCTGTCCAGATGCACTGAGAACTGACCCACAGCATGTCACTAGAGCCTCTGCAGCATCTACTCCAGGAAGGCCTTGAGCAGTCAGGGCTGGTCCTTAGCTTCCTAGCTATACAGGACAAGATCAGCATCTTGATGGTTCTTTCCAAGCTTACTCTGTTCTTTGGGATGATGTTCCGCCCCCCTGGAGCCTTGCAGTGCTTCCCAACATTTCCCCCTTCCTTTGCAGCTTCAAGCAGCAGAACCTGGAGCAGCGGCAGTCAGACGTGGAGTATGAGTTGCGGTGCCTCCTCAACAAGCCAGGTAAAGCACCACTCGGGGTGTGCTTACCCCTTTTTTCATAGAATCATAGAATATATTGAGTTGGAAGGGATCAAGGGACAAGGATCATTTTTCCCTTGGGCATCATCTCCCCTCTCTTTAGCTGGATCTCAGGTGAAGAGAGGCAGATCTGGAGGGATGCCAATGCAATCAGCTGGCTCTAGAGGCTCTGTCCCATCTCAATGTATGTCCCAGCTTTGTGCAAGGACGTGCTCCTTTTGTTCCCATGGAATGCCACATGCAGGGCTCTGTTCCCACAGCACTGCTAGCCCACCTGGCCCTGCAACATGGCAGGGTAGAGGGGATTGTGCTGGAGATCTCCGAAATTCAGAGTTCCTTCAGCCATGTAATTGCCTGTCTTTCCCTGGGGTTTGGCTGGGTAGAGAAGGACTGGACTGATGACGACCGGGGGAGGGAGAAGGTGCTGATGCAGGAGCTGGTGACCATCATTGAGCAGAGGAATGCCATTGTGAACTGCCTGGATGAGGACCGGCAAAGGTGAGTGAGAAATGAGGTGGGCTGGGGGAGAAGGGAAAAGCACGGCCTGTCTGACTCAGTGCCACATGAGCGTCTTGTGGGGGTATCCCAAGATGTCCATGTTGCTGATGTCTTTAACCAGGCTTCTCAATCCTTGTCTCTTTGAATGCTTTGTGTGGGAAAGACAGGACAGCACATGCAGTGTGTGGGATTTATCCTGCTGGTTGCAAATGCTCACAAGACAGTGATGGATCTGCCCTTCTATGGCTTCTAAGTAGGAGGCTCTCCAGCATTAAACAATACAGCAGCTGTTTTCAGGGCTGAATTCCTGACCTCTTTCCCATTCTTTCTTTCAGAGAAGAGGAGGAGGATAAAATGTTGGAAGCCATGATTAAAAAGAAAGGTAAGAAACAAATGGGAAGCTTTTTGGAGTGATGTCTTCACTGCCGACCCCAGTAAGGGGCAGCACGAGCCATTAGTGAAATTGTGTGCAGGAGGGATTGAATCTGTTCTGTGTAGACTGGGGAGACTTTCCTGTAGGGCCAATAAAGTTAGAGGCACAGTTCTGCTGCACACCCCTGTTATCAGAGAAAGCGTGCATAGAGTGGAGGGCTTTGATTCATGGCTCTCACCCTTGCCCACTGTCGTGAGTGTGTACAACTATTGACATCTCACAGTAACAACCTCCCTTTGCAACCCCAGAATTTCACAAGGAGACGGAGACCGAGAGCAAGAAGAAAGGCAAATTCAAGCCCATGAAAGTGCTTAAGCTGCTGGGCAACAAGCATGACTCCAAGAGCAAGTCACCCAAGGAGAAAAGCTAGAGCAGGGGAACACCAGCAGTGGGAGGAAACCCCGATTTGCCTCTCCCTGGCCCTGGCTTGCCTCTCCTCCTGGCTCCCTCCACAGGCACCAGACCTGTCGCCCCAGGGCGACAGCATCAGCTGGATGAGCTGGAGCACCGTGGGGTAGCCTTGGAGGAAAAACTGCGCAGTGCTGAGAATGGTGTGTGGGTTGGGCTGTCTGTGGGTGTGTGGCAGGACAGACCCTAGGGCTGCCCTCTCTCCAGCCAGCCCTCAGCCCAGAGTGGGTCAGAATGACCAAAGCCTGCCCCTTCCCAAGGCTGTGGGGGAGCATGGCGATACCCTCCATGAAGCCTTGTTAACGAGGCAGGGAGAAGATGGATTTGCTTTTCAGATACGTTACCCAATTGTGTGCTCTTGTCATTAACTGAGAACAAGCAAAGGAGTTTCGTGTTTGTGGGAAAACCTGCACTAACTGCACCCCATCCCTTCTCCCGCTGTAACTGTGACAGTTCCGCGTGCCTCTGACTTCTGCCGGGAGGGGACTGGGCCTCCTTGTCCCTTCCTCCCTGCCCACTCTTGTCCCTTTTCTGTCCCTTTTTTAAATTCAGGAGAAAACTGACGTTAGAATCAGGATCCTTTGGGTTTTACTAGCCTAAACTAAAAGGTTAAGAAAACGCTCCTGCACCACAAGGCTCTGGAGCCATAGCCAAAAAAACAACTGGTGCCCTATTTATTTTGAGCCGTCCCCTCCCTTGAGCACCAGGGGTGGGTGGGCTCCATCCCAAGGCTGAGAGGACCCAAGGGGATGGCACGCAGCTGCTAGGATGTAGCTCCTACTCAGGAACCCCACTGCTGCTAAACACTGCTGATTCTGCTGCCTTTCTGGGGAGGGGGAACCTGTCCTTTTTCCAGGCAAGAGCAGAAAAGCTCAAGACTGAGTGCCGGCGAGGGGCACTAAGCTTGTGTCCCTGCTCACCAGTGCCACCCTTGAGCAGCAGGAGTGAGAGGTGTAGTCACAACTGACCTTTACCCAACTTAGCCTGTGTGTACTTTAAAAGTGTGCAGATGTGGCTGGTTATTTTTTACACCTTCTTTACTAGATGAATTCAAACCCATCCTAAAACTTTAAACCCCTTATTTTATTTGTCATGTGTGTGCGTGTGTGTACATCAGAGGGAACTGGGGGGGGGGCAGTGTTCTTCCAACCATCCCTTCTTCCTTCCATTTTTGTTTCCTGCCTTCACTTCCAAGAGATGAGGTATTTATTCAATTATTGGATCACTCTGAATTAGAGTTTCATGGGTGGTTGGTCAGTTGTTCATCATGCCTTCTCATTAGCAAATTAGACATAACTAGCCCTGAACCATCTGCTGCAGTCTCTTCTAAAAACCCAACAGGCTTTAGCCAAAATGCTCTAAGAGCAGTGCCTTGCAAGGTGGCTGGAGAGGGATCCTCATTTCTCAAAACCAGAGGGACCCAAGCCCCTCCCCAGTTCCAGCGTGGCCCCCATGGCTGGGAGCTGGCCAGCTCAGCCCTGTGCTGGTAATGCCATTTCACCCTTGCCATACCCAGCAGGCTGATGAGGAGTAGTGGCAGGGGAGATCCCAAAGCTCAGCTCTTTTCTAAGGAGAACAAATATGCTTTAGAGCCTGCTGTCACATCACTGTTGCCAAAGGCCATTGGGATCACTGCAGTCTGACACTCCTTGGCCCTGCACCCAGTCACAAGTTGGATTTGTAAATTATACTGTACTAACTCCATGACTTCCATTCACCTGAACAGAAATAAAAGAAAAATTGGATTTAAAAAATGACTGTGGATTAGGTTTCTGATTCCTTTATGCACTTGTGCTGTCCCAGGGCCAGGGCATGCTCCCTGGCTTTGGAAAGTGGTTGAGAATTGCAAAGAAGCAGAGGATGAGATCTTAAGGAAACCAGAAACTGTTATGCTGGGATTTGCACAGGAAAAGCAGGACATCATGCTTCAGCCTGCTGGAGGACAGAGGTGCAGGTATTTATGAGGTGACCAGCCATTTCCAGTCTCTGGGAATACAGTGGCTATATCACAACCATGCTTTCAGGAACCAAAAATCACAGCAAGCCCACAGCAAAGAACAGCAGGCACGGGGATGAAATCCCCTGTCTGTGCTTGGCAAGTTGTGTTCCTGACCCCCTGCCCAGTGGACGGCCACCAGAGGTTTGCTGATGCTGAAGGTCGTAGCCACAGTGAGCTGCAGCAATGCCAAGGGCTTGCACAAGACTGCAGCTGCATTTCCTCCACAGACATTCCCAGAGTCATGGGGCCAGGAGTGAGCAGGTTACAGGTGTGATGGCAGCGTGTGTTACCATCATGCTGTCAACAAGAAATCTCCACCTCTGGGCAGACAGGAAAGAATGACATTTCTGTCGATGCATTGCTGTACTCTGAGGCACTGCATAGGCAAAAGAAGGCACTGTTTTGTCATGTTTTGGGAGCCATTGCTATGTGTTTTCATGTCTTTTAATATTATTGAGCAAGAAGGGATCCAGTGTGTGGAAAGGATTTTACAACTTCTGTCACTGTTTATGTACAAATTGGTCCTGCCTTCTAGTTTCAGGCAACAGATGGTGCTGCCCCCTCTTTGGAAACAGACACAGACCAGTCTCTGATGCTGAGTCTGGGAAGAATAGGTGGGAACAAATTGCACTTGTGTTTTGCCCTTGGCCTAGTCTTGGAGATTGGATTTGATCCCAACAGAGAAGGCTTTTGTCATGCTATTTCTCATTTCCTCACTTCTCTTCTTGTCAATGATCTCCATCTCATGCAATTTCTGCAAAGTACAAAGGGGGAGAGCTGAGCAGGGAGAAAGCCAGCAGGTTTTTTTTTCCTTTTTTTGCCAATCTCAAGAACAAAAACTCTATTTCCCTGATTAAGTTACATGCAGAGATGAAAAGAAAGCTGAAAAACCATTATCCACCATTCCCCAAATTCACGCCTGAGCTGTGCCATGAAGGGAAGCAGCTCTTTGCCCCCTTTTCTGCTCAGATATCAGAGAAGACTCTGCTTTATGATCTCTGACACATGGGATTATTTCATGCACTGTTCAGCCCAGGCCCTTGCATACCTGTGAGATTTCACTGAGGACGATCCCTTGATACTTTTTACCCTGTCCTAGAGCTTCCATCTCTGCCAGGAATTTCCTCCTCTCTTGAATTTCATTCATCACTGGTGGATAAGAGAAAGAACTTTGGAAACAGCATGAAGCCAAAAGCCAAGAAAACACGTTTCTGTCTAGATCTGAACTCCCAATTTCCTAGTTGTGCTTGAACAGCAGTTCCATCAAGGCAGGGTGATATCTGCTGTAACACTCACCTTGTTCAACATATCATCACAATACCTCAGTAGTCCCTTACATAATGGGAAATGCCCCCTCTGCCCAACTTCTTACCACTCCCTGACTCCCAGGAACAGTAATTTTCTAGTTTTCTTTATGAAGACAATTCTCTTTTGCTTGTGGGCAATTTAACCAGTCTGTGGATGGAGACAGAACCTGCTGTTGAGGTTCATTAGTTGACATGCATCCCCCAGTGACTGCAACCATCCAAGACCATGCATGGATCATCAGCTGGTGCTTTGTAGCACAGACCTGCAGCCAGCTGATCCAAATCCTGTCACAGATGTGTCGAGGACAACATTCAGCTTGTGACAAGTGTTGGAGGCTACCAAGCATCTGTGAAACCAGCCGCACTGGCTCCCTGCAGCAAGGACCAAAGCACCCATTCTGTACACATTATTCTAGCATTGCCTATCTTTGTGCTGCCCTGGCTGGCAAAGGGCTGGCAGGGCTGTACACACACATTGAAGATTCAAGCACAGAGAGGTGTTAAGGCAGCATTTTGTTATCCCAGTATACTCTGCAGGCCAAGTCTTTCACTGCTTCTAATTCTGCTCAATATTGAAGCTTTGCTAGTATAACTGCTGTGATTCTGGAGTGCATTGGCCCAAACTGTGGTCACGCTGTCAAGTGACCTGGTCTATGTTGAGTCATGCTTGCTGGGAAAAAGACCAGCAGTACCTGAGCTTGCTTCCCAGGTATCCCTGCACATCCCTAGGCTATTCTCCTGCCAGGGTGCATTTTGTGTGGGCAGCCCAGAGAGCTATCTGCCAGCAAACCTCAGCAGTGTAAGCTTTGTGAGGATGGCTGGATCAGAGTGTCACAGCAGCATGTCCTTTCTCTTGGAAACTGGGCTTTGTGGCTCCTCCTGTAATGGGCTTCAGGTTACAGCCTGCCACCCCAGCCATAGGAGAGAGCTGGCTTCCCAGGCTTCCTGCCTGCCTCCCTCCTGGGGACATGAAGACATACATTCTTCAAACCGGTCAGGCTCAGCTATCTCCTCTTCCTTTTTCTGAATGAACACCTGCTTCACATCCTCCTCCATCTCATCCTTCCCTGTTGCTAAGATGTTTTGAAGTCTTCTCTTCTCCTTTTCCAAATCTCCTGTGAATGCCAAAGGATAAAAAAAACATTATTATCAGCATGTCTCCTAATGGAGGAGCCTGACCACACTGCTTCCCTGCTAACTGTGCCAGAGAAGTGTTCCATCAATGTCAGTCCATCCCTGGACTCTGTGCAAGCATCCACATGGGTGTGCAGAGCCCACCAAACCAACATCAGAGGTGTGGTTTACATTTATGTGCCAGAAAATCACACAGTGCTCCATTCTTACTCAAGGACTCTGCAGGTCCCTATCACCTGTCACCCCCCCCAGATGGCAGGCAAGAGTCAGTGAGTACTTACAGCAGACGTTCCCTCAGAGATCTGTTTCTGAAGCATCTTTGAAAACTGAGAGCATGAGGACATGGAGCAATTCAGATACACTGCCACTGCTGAGACTGAGGCAGGGGATAGACAGAAGGGAAAGAGAGGCTCCAGGCATCACCATGTATTTATTAGCAATGTTTGCTGACTTACGTGTGGGCTGTGGCTTGAATTTCTCTCGGGTGTAGGCATCTCCTGCCTGGCAGACCTTGGCAGGTCTGAGAAGCGCTCTAGCTGGAAGCCTGCACGGCTGAGAGGCTGCTGGGTAGGAAACAGGCACTGGCTGTTTGCTGGATGGGGGGAATCTCTGAAGGGGCAGGGCATCTCCTCCTGGGAGACAAACCAAAAATAACAGCAAATCAGGCAAAGGGGTTTCTGGATGGATGGCTCTGGGCCATTGCCAGCCCATGTTGATCCATAGTATCATCACAAAGACCCCAGTGCCCCAGGTGTCTCACCCTGGTCATTGGGCATGACAGACTGTGGTTCAAGTCACACCGTTGTGCTTTGTTTCCTATCTGACCCGTGGGGACAGCTCGCCCCGTTTGTCCCCACGTGCCAGCAGCTGCTGTGCTGCTGTTTTAAAGCACTTGCCCGTCCGAGCAGGCTGTGGGCGAATGCCTCTCTCAAACCGAGATGCAAAAGTTCCCCACCACAGCACAGCAGCGGGCAGGAGAGCCAGGGGGCCTCACTCACGTTTCACATAGTCCATCAGGTATCGCTTCTGGGAATGCGTCACTTGCAACTCCTCCATCATAGCTGAAAAACACGTGTCCATAAGAGGCAGCAGAGTCGGCCCTGGGCTCACCCCCCCTCACAGCCCCAACCCGGAGGGGAAGATGCGGGTTTGGGAGACTCCAGCCGGGTCGGCGACACCAGCGACGCGCCCGCCCGGCTGCGGGACCGCGGTGGGACGCTCCACTTCGAGGCGAGGTATGGTAGGCGGGACCCCGGTGCCCAGAGCAGCCGGGCCCGGCCCCGGCCCACTCCACCGTTACCTCTCACTAGCTCCCGCGTGCCTGTGCTGTACCGGGCCGGCCNGGGCGGCGACCGGGCGGGACGGGGGCCGCGGGGGCGGGGGGAAGCAGCGACGGTCGCCGTGGCAACGCCGCGGGATAACTTCCGGTACGTCACGGCAACACCCGGAAGTGCCTCCCGGACGTGCGGGTTAGGAGGCGCCGGGCGGGCAACATGTCCGACAACGAGGACAAGTGCGAGCGGGGCGGCCGAGCGGAGGGAGGGGTGGCGGCGGAGTGTTGCGCCTTGGGGCGGTGGCGCGGGTCGAGTGGGGGCGGCCCCGGCTACAAGTGCGACGCGTGTGTCTCTCCCGCAGCTTCGACGGGGATGACTTCGACGATGTGGAGGAGGATGAGGGCCTGGAGGACCTGGAGAACGCGGAGGAGGTGGGTGCCCCGTGGGCCGCTGCGCTAGCCGGCCCGGGCAGGCTTTGCCGGGCCCGCAGGGTCGCGTCGCAGCCTGGCTGGGCGACTGCTGTGGCTGAGGAGGCCTCAGTGGCTCCCCCCGCACCTCAGGGCCTCGGTGGTGGGTGCAGCTGAGCAGCGGAGCGGGTCTGTTTCCAACAGGAGGGACAGGAGAACGTGGAGATTCTGCCCTCGGGAGAGCGGCAGCAGGCAAACCAGAAGCGGATCACGACTCCCTACATGACCAAGTACGAGCGAGCCAGAGTCTTAGGCACTCGTGCTCTCCAGATAGCGTGAGTACTGCCCACTGTGTCCCCAGCATTGCCGCCCTCCCTTTACATTGATAAATGTTTTCCCTTAAAAACTCCCAGATCTTCTGAATCCTTTGCATGAATACTGAGCTTGCGTGTCACCCTCTGGTCAACAGTGATGCACAGGATTTTGGGCTCTTGGTTGCACCTGAGGTGTCTGTGTGTCTCCTTGCCTGAAACTGTGTTACTTGTGCATAAAGAGGGAGCCACAATGAGTTTTCCTAGGTCACAGACGAAATTACTAGGGAATGGGACAGACAGTTTTTGGTCTTTCCTAAGAGAACCAGCACGGACTTGAAAGTTCATAACTGGTTTGTAAGAGGTAATGTTGGAGAGAGAGATGCTTCAAAACAGCTTCAATTGATACCACAGGGCTGTAGGAATTGGGAGTGAAGAAACCAACCTGAAATCCTTTTTAAGTGCAGTTGCATTGTGGGAAGCTGTAAATTTTTAAAAGTATTTGCAATAATAATTAGTTAATTATTTTCAATAGACAATAACATTTAGAACTCACTTTGAATTCTGTCAAGGCTGGCTGCTCTTATTCCGTTTGCCTTATTAGAGTTGTTTTAATAATAAATATTAAAAACTGTTACAATTTTCAAAAAACTACCTTTTGAGTGAGATTGTTAGGCAGTGGCAAGGATTTTGTCTTGGTTATAGCCACCTTGAAAATGAGGCTTCTCTTGTGCATGATTTAGAGGCAGCCATGCTGTTCTTTGCACAGCCTGTGAAGCTGTTTTGTATATGTTCTTTCAGTTGGTGAAAGGCAAGAAAAATGGGGGGAGACGAGATGCGCCTGTGCCAGGCCTTTAATCCAAAGCTCTCTGGCAGCTGGTTCTGCTTCACCTGTGTCTTCTGCCTTCAGTGCTGAACCTGGACCAGCAGTAGCCCCCATGGCCTTACCCACACCTAACGTGAGCTTTCTCTGCTACCACTGTTCAGTGGATGGGTGTAGTCACAATCCTTTGCAAAATGATTAATTGTTTCTTCCAAGAGGTAAAATGCCTTTTAAATCCAGCCCCTCTCTTCGTCTGATCAAGAGCTGGAAGCCATGAGCAAGTCAGAATGCAAGAGGTGTGTTGGAGTTGTAGGAGGCCTGCTCATTTTACAGCTCCCCCACCCTTTTCATTGGACTCATTTTAGAACCATTCTTTTCCACATGTTTGAGTACAGCAGAGGGCGACTAGGAGAGTGTGGATTTGACCAGTCCTTGAGCATGAGCTGGTTAGCAGAGCCCTAGGGATGAGACAAGAAGAACATTGAAGTAAAAGTTTGGTCTGTAACCATCTGGGGAAATTTTCTTCTTGAAGTGCACAACAGCAAATCAGTTTTACGAGGATGGTGTCCCACCCTCCTACTTTATTGGCTATTCTAGAGGTGACCCTGGTAGTCAGGTGTTTAGCTCTTCCCTCTTCCCTCTCTGTGTTTTTGCTCAAGTGGTTGTTAGAATTCTTCCTAGGATGTGTGCCCCTGTGATGGTGGAGCTGGAAGGAGAGACAGACCCCTTGCTCATTGCCATGAAAGAACTCAAGTAAGTAACAGATTTTGTACTGATTTCCATAAAGCCAGCAGTTCTCTCCTCATCCCAGCATTTAGCAGTTTATTCTAAGACAACCTCGTCTTCCCTCAATGACAGTAAGCATTATAGTTTCCTTTTCCTTTTTTCACCTTGGAGTTTCTCCACAGCTGCTCTCTTCCATCCTAGTTGCTCCTACAAATACTGATGATTAGGAGTGCTCTGGATCGCTTCTGCTTCACAGTCCCAGTGTTATTTATTTCTATAAGGGGATCCCAAGGTCCTCATCTTTTGGGAATCAATTTAATTTCCCAAATTGAATTGTTTTGAAGCAGCCATCTGAACAGACCTGTGTTCAAATGAAGTGCTGGCAAAAATTAAAATAAGGGTCAGGCTGGTGAGAATGTTTGTTTCCTGCACCCTTGCGTGCTTGGCTTCTTGTGCTTTCCCCCTGCTTACAGAAAGGTAAATCTCTCTGATTGCAGCAGAAGCAGCTTTTGGATGACCACTTGCAGGCCCACCTTTCCACAGCAGAGCTCCCCGCTGTCCCACAGTTTTCCTGCATGATCTAGGTCACATGCACGTATCCTTCCAGCAGCTGGATTCTGTTACTGATTAGGTCTCTGTCCTTGAACGAAATTGTCCCCCTGCTTCCCCAGTTTCTCAGTGCACTGAAGCACCTCTTGCAGATTTTTTATCTATTACAGCTCCCTTTGCCATTGCTACAAGCTCCTTAGGTCATATTCCTGTCAGATCTCCAGGCTCAGACTGAGTTGCTTCTGGTCACTGCCTGTGTGTGAGCTCTGGAAAGTAAGTCAGGGTGGTGCGTCCTGTTCTGTGCCAAAATTCAGTTGTAATTTTTGGCATCAGGGAGTTACTTTACTACTGGAAAAATAACCTCCCTGAATGTAAAGGAGTTGTGTTACTTCTCAAGTCTGATACAGTTGAAACCTGATGCCTTGGCTAGATTCCAGACTGTCTGATTATGCTTTGCTCACTTAAGTCTACTTTCATGAAGTTAAATTGTATTCAGCATTTTATTGCTCTGTAATCGGAAGCACTGTTAGCAGGTGCTGTGCTCCGCCCCAGCTGTAACAGGTTTTGGTACCTGAACAGTCACAGTTTCATGTATCCTTCTAAAATGTAACTGATGCTTTCAGGATGCAAATTTCTCTGTAAATACCAGTTTGTCCTGGAAGTTCTCAGAATTCTGCCACCTTTTTAGTGTTGTGTGGGGAAAAACTTTCCATCAAAAAAAAAGTGGATCTGTTCTTCAAGTCTCTTGATTTCTATTTTCCCCCTGTATCAGAGTTAGATGATTGGTGTTGTCTCTTATTGGGTTCAGACTGCAAGGTTCAATTCCTGCAGTAGCAACAGACGTCTGAGAGGTCTTTGGTGTTTGTAGTCTGAGGGTGGTGAGTGCTTTGCATCTACAAATGACAGAAGGTTGTTGGGACTTTGCTATATAATATCAAATCAGCAGTGCTGCACGGCTCTCAGTTAAATATGATGAGCTTGTTGAAGCCATCAAGCACCTCACTTCCATCACCTACTAAAGTGATACAGTGGAGATTCTAACATTTCTGTTCATCTCTTCTTCCCTTCAGAGCACGCAAGATCCCCATAATCATCCGTCGTTACCTTCCAGATGGGAGCTATGAAGACTGGGGTGTGGATGAGTTAATTATCACAGACTGATCAGATTCCAGCCATTGTTTTTGGTTTTGCATTTCCAGGGATGCTTCTTATTTTGGTTAGTGTTTGTGTAAATAAATTCTAAATCTCCCTATTTTAAATTAAATTAAATTTGGGGTTTTTTGCCCTAAGACTTTTTCTTTCATCTCAGTACTGTATGTCTGAGAGATTACTTTCTTAGTTGTCTCCACGAGTCTGGGTATTATTTTTTCTTTGTGTGTCATTTACTATATTAGTAATATTAGGAACCCAGGTGCAATGGTGTTTTTTTCAGCTTTCTTGCACTGTCAAAGGCCTCATCTTTTAGCTAGGCTAAAGTCTGCAGTAATTCCTTCCTCTAGCACTGCTCCTCCCTGGTTACAGGACTGATACCCAGTTAAACTCCTGCTGTACAGAAATGCTCTTGCATGTACTTTGGCTTCAGAAAGACTCCAGCCTTCCACCACTGTCCCTTCTTAAAATGGGAGTGCTGAGACACCTCCGTTTCTTCCCCCTAGACAGTTGGGCCTTTGTGCCCTGAACAGGTTGCTGTGGAAACCCTCAATTTCCTCTTTGGCCAGTGCTGACTGTGGGGCTTCTCAGGAGTATCGTAGAGCAGCTCTCATCAAGCCACCTATTGTTCTCCTGCTCCCTCGCTGCTTATCAGAAGTGGGGATCCCCTTTCAGTGGCACTGCCCCAGCCGGAAGTGCGGCCGCCATTCGCTGTCCCACCAGCTCGACAGGTGTGGGTGGTTGTTGCACTTGCTCCTGGTGCAGCCAGGTTCTCTGACGCACGGTGGAACTGAGGTGCTGAGGATGGGCCAGCCATCTCAGTTGAACATAACCTGGTGGTTTTTATGGAGGCACAACTGCAGCTAAATCTTAGAGTTTCTTTGATCTGTGTTGTGGTGAAAGATCAGTCATCTGTCCCCTTCAGGTACCTGCACTCTCGCCTCTGATGTGCTGGGAGGTAACGTGCTTGAGTCTAGAGTTGGGTGGATGCCTTACAATCTGCAAGGGCTTCCAGCCAGCTGCAGATTTTCATTAATTTACCCTGTTTTCATTTCTTGATCTGTGTACTTCAAGGTTCTTTCTCTGCATGCAGAAGATCTGAGCTTGGGCAGAACATGCCAAATCTTTCTCAATTATCTTACTGAGAAGAGCTCTCAGAGGTTTTGTTTTCTATTTTTAAAGAGAAGAAGGAGGTAGGCACACCTCACCTATGGTTTCTGCCTTATATTTTTCTTTGCTCTGTTCCAGAAAAAATATCGACTAGTTTGTGTTAAAGCTCGTGCTTATATATAAAGTGATCATTATCCATGCTCTGTGTGTGGTCGGTGTCTGCACATGAGCATCCATGTCCCAAAGGGAGTTTATACGCACCTGCCTGGGAACTTGGCTCATGTAACCAGCCATGAATGTCATTCTCTTACTGCTCCCTGTAAGAGCACCAGTCTGTCTTTACTCTCTTGGTATGCACAGGAAGGACTGGTTTCAGAGGCGATAATGCAAGAGCTGAATGGGTCCCTGGGTGAAATGACAGGTCAAAGGAGATGTGGAGATGTTTGCAGGTGCATGGAGGGGGTTGACTGAAGAATGCAAATGCTTCCTTGTCCAGGCCATCCTTACCAAGAAAAGGTTAATTTGAAGCACTGTGGCCTTCAGCCTTCTCCCCCTACCCTCCATGGAATCCTTTAATCACATTGGTGCGGTGAAATTTCAGCCCTGAAATGGTGCCTTTGTGCAATCGTTTTGGCGTCTGCCATGGAGCGCGCAGTCGTTTTCTTGTCCTTTTTTTTATTTTTTTTTAAATGGCTTCTTTGTTCCCTACTGGACTCCCCTCCCCAGCCTTGCATCTGTATCAGATACGATTAAAGGGATAGGGAAGGATGCCGGGCCAGCTCTTGCTAGGCTGCAGCAGGAGTGGTTAACCCCTGTGTTACCAGTGGTGTTCTCAGTACTGTCTTACTTGCAACAAGCCTGTATGAGAGGAGGCATCCCCTTCCACTGGAGAATGGTTGAGACAGAGCCCACTCACTTTCCCAGTTTGCTTCTTGATGAGCTGGAGAAGAGTACTTACGTGAGATTAAGAACTTTCTTTTCCCACTCTTCTGTTCATCCACGCTGTGTCACTTCTCTCTCCCACCCCTGTGATCAACTTTCATATCTCTAATTCCACCATGGCTTCCCTTCCTCCCTACACATGCTCCTGACTTATTCAGCAGTGCCCTTCTGGGCTCTTCCCACAGCCTGTGATTAGGGGTAGAGGTTTCTCCTCCTCTCCATGAATGGTCAGTCATTATGGAACTCATTAGCTGGCATCATTATTATTAGATTAATTAAGCCATCGTGCTGTGGATGCTCTTGGTACAGAACTTAATCCAAATAGTGCTGTGCTTTTTAAAAAGCTTTGAACATCTTCCACAGTTCCTAGATGTTCTGCTTACTCTACTCACCCATAAAGTGTTTAGTGAACAGGAACTCACTGCATCTGCTCACATGCACCAGCATTGAAACCGTTTGGAATCAATTTGTAATTGTTGGGAGTGTCTGTGGTAACTGGGCTCCTACCATTCTGCCATTGGTCTTCAGAGATGTTCTTAAGCAGAGTGATACCTGCTACACATTTTTCTTTCCAGACAAGTTCAGATACCCTCTCAGGACCTGACTATATACAGAGTGTCTTCTTCAACAAGTAAGAAAGTGTATACACGTGTTCTGGAATATGCTCTGTGTGTATAAGTGTTTATGTTTGGGTTCTTGCTTGTGGAAGGCAAGAGAGTAGGGGGTTGAGTTTTTACAGAGAAATTAATGGCTGCTTCCAAACAACACTAATTTGTGTGCATGGGGAAGACTTTCTTTTGAAGGTATGTCACCTGCTATCTGGTCATGAGCAACCAAGATGAGAAACCCCATACTTCGATCCTAGAGAGCATTAACAATCACACTAAGAAATTTTTGGGTGAAGCACCAATTTTTGGGTGATGCAAAATAGTACTCTTGGTTGCGTGTGCTGTATCTCAGATGAAGAACAGAAATCAGTGTTAGTGCCTTTCTCATGGAAGAAATGACTGGAGGTGAGATGGAAACAGAAGATGAGCTTCATCTCCATAAAGTAGTCTGGACAGCCAGTCAGAAATGTGCCTGTGTCCCCTTCCTGAGAGGCAGAGGAAGCCTGTGCACAGGATCTGTGTGGTGGTTTGTGTCACCCATCATACATGTAACTCGAGGAAAAAACAGAGACTTGCAGGGAAGAGGTCAAAAAAACCCAGACATGTGAAAATGAAACTTTTAAGTTTATTATTCCATATGTTTAATGCAGAGTTAATGGTGCTAGGATGGCACAGAGACTGAGGAGAGGGAGGTGGGGGAGGAAGGTGCTACTTGCATAAATAAGGGGATGGAGCTGGAAGGGGTTACATGCGTACAGGAAGCAAACATTCTACATGACCTTTTCAGACACCACAAGGATAAGTCATCTGTAGCTAAAGGAGGCAGAAAGGGCATCTGACAGTCATATCAGCAGAGAGATACAGCAGCACCCATCACAGTCCACACTTGGTTAAAGTCTCTAGGCTGGAATAGGCACTGGAAAGTCCCACAATATGTCTGCGATCAGTTGCCAGGAATCATCTTTTCCTGCGGCAATTTTTGTGCTGGTTCACTCTCTGGCATGACAAACCACCCCAGTCCTGGAGGTGACAAAGGAGAAGCAAGAGACTGTCCTCAGATGTTGGGCTGAAAAAAGAGGTTGATCTCTAAGAGCTGGTTGCTTCCAGTTTGAAACCCAAAGGCAAAGATTACTCTGCACTAAATAGGCTTCTTTTCTTCCATCATCCAAAATCGGGTCTGTATCTACCTTGCTAAAAGCCACAGGAGTATCTTTCCATTCTCAGCATAGATGGGAGGGAAGTGTTGGCTGGCTGGGAAACATGAACAAATGAGTTCAGCCTGGGTTTGGAGTGGAAGCTCAAAGAGTGGAATCAACTTGGGGTGTTGGCAAGTGTATTGTAGCTTTCTTGGTGCCTCTTCATTTCATGCAGGCACCATCAGACATTGAAGAGCAAGGACCAAGTTTGCTCAGAGATTGTTAGGGGTTCTGAAGAGATTAAAAGAGACTGACAGACCAGAAACGCCAGACATAAATGAATACAGAGTAATTTTAAAAAAGGAGGATTCACCCATAGCACCATAATGATTCATTGGTCCTTCCCCACCTCTCCTCTGCCTTCATACGTGAACATGAGTGTGCACACAGGCTGTGATATGAGTAATGCCAACACTGACCATGCTGTTCCTAAATCCCATGTACTGTTCAGGCAAGCCTTCAAATCTCTATGCTGGGAAGAGTGTGGGATTAAACAGAGAGAGGATGGAGGGAGGAGGTGGGGAGAAAAGCTAGGGTGCAGCTGTGGAAATTGGCAGGGAAGCAAGCATAGGTTGGTCTTCCACGGGGTTCAAGATTCATGCATGTGTGAATCTTAGGCAGGACTGCTGCACGACACTGATTGCAAGGAAGCCGGTCATGCCATCCTCCTTCTACTGCTCTTCCCATGACACAGCCACCGAGGCTGAGCAGCCACCCTACACCTGCAGCAGGTGACAAAGTGTTGGCCATTGTTGCCTGTTGGAAACACTTGCAAACTCCCTGGTGCAGTGTGGGAGGGGAAGGAAAGGACAGTCTCTCTCATCGTACAGTCCAGGGTGCGCACAACAAAACCCACCATAGACCAGTCACTCCATGTCTAGAATCCTCCTCATCTAGAAGGCCAATAAGGCGTTGCAAGCCAGTCACGTGGCCTGTGTGAAATTGGTAAAGGGCAAAAGGATGATAAACCTTCCTCTAAGTGGGTGTGCCAGCCAGAGCTGGGATCAAGAAAGGCACTTCTGTACACTTGGTGGGTTCTGGTGGCTGGGTGGCACTGAGTGACCTTGGAGTTCGGCGGCTCTTCTGCCTGTGCTGATTCTTCGGAGCCTTTCCATCGCTGCTTCGGTCACTGTTCACCATTCCCTATGGTCTGGAGAGAGTTGTGTACACGGGCTGTTCCCAATGTGTGGGGCTATGGGACTGTGGCACGGAGGGTGCAGGGTCAGAGATGGCAGTGTAAAGGGGACGTTGGGAAGGTCCCATATAGGAGAAGGCAGAGTAGAGGCCAGAGGCTTGAGTGGAATGGCTGTAGTAGGGTCCAGAGGGCTGATGGTCTGGGTAGTCAAACTGTGGTCTAGAGATGGAAGGGAAGGCCGAGCCATAATGGGGCAGACTCAGGGATGTGTAAGCAATCTGGGAGGTGGAGGGCTGGTCAGTGTAATGGCCTCCAGGGGCAGACCCCTCCGTTTTCACCTGGGCCTTTGAGTCCACCACCGATGAGGTGGCAGTGGACAAGGAGACTCCGTGCTGCTTGGAGATCCAGGCAGAGTGTCCACTTGCCGCAGCCAGGGCGCTCCCGAGGCCATAGCCAGCAGCGGCTGCTGCCGCATAGCCCCCGACGTGGCCTGGGTGGCCGGCGTGTCCGTTGGGCGGCAGGTATTGGTCAAATTCATTGACATCAAAGGTCTCCATGTTGGACATCACCTCATGGCTGATCTCCCCAATGTCCACATTGCCAAAGTCAATGTGTGGCTTTCCCCCTTCCCCCAGGGAACGCCCTTCTCGTTTGGAATCGGCTTTACCTGCCTGCATCTCAGTCTTAGGGGTGGTAGGAGGTGTGGGGGGCCCATGGCTCTGACCTGCAATGTGAAAAGTATTTTGAGGAGGAAAGAGAGAGAAGAGGTGAGTTACAGCTTTATGACTGGCTCTATACACAACCCAGCTCTGTTCTTCCTAGTATGCCAGCAGCTATCTAGCTGGAGGCTTTGGTGGAGGGAGAAAAAAATAGCCAAAACCAAATCTATTTATATCACCTTTTGGAAAAAAAGGAAGGATGCAACAATGCCTTCCTTGCCTGACTAGAGGAACACAAGTGCCTCTGAAACTCAGGCATGTCCCTGTACTGCTGGGTACAGACACCAGCAGTCTGTTGGGTCATGGTGTGAGCCCCATCACTAAGGCTTTCACCATGATGACTTGTCTTTTTTGAGCCTCTGACTTGGCTGTAATCTGTCAAGAGATTCACTGAGACCCAAAACTCACCTGAGGAGTGCTCTGGATGACCGTCGGACATGGGCGACCCTTCGCCAGGATGCCTGTGATCCAGGTGGGCATTCTTGTAGTGGGCCTGGATGGCAGCAGCCCCACCAGCCTCCCCCTCCACCTGGCCTTCACCCTCACCCTGCGTGGCCTTGCCATTTTTCCGCCGGCGGGGCTGGTACTTGTAATCAGGATGGTCCTTCTTGTGCTGCATCCTCAGCCGCTCTGCCTCTTCGATAAAGGGCCGCTTGTCACTTTCATTCAATAACCTGCAGAGACCAAGGTGGGAAACAAGAAAAGAAGGAAAGGAGTGGGGCAGGTCCACCAGAGTAAAACACCTATGCTCAGTGTTGTGGGACAAGGTGTGTCCCATGGAGGATTCTTCAATGCCAGGATGTTGCCCCATGGAGGATTCTTCCCAGAACAATAGGAAGAACTTGGAATGTTTCCATGGAGACAGCAATGCTTTCATTCTTCTCCTTAGTCATTAAGCCCTGCCACTGGTTGGTGCCAGTGCTGGGTCCCCCTTACGCACCTGTGTTATGCTTCTCACCTCAGTAAGTTCAACTTACCCTCTCTTCCATTGCCAAAGGGCGAAGTGCAGCCTTTTGAAGCTGTGTTAAATAAGATTGGACGAGCTGCTTTTAAAAACTTCAGGCAAACTAAGGGCAGTTGGATTTGTCCTTTGGACAAATATAGTGTACTACCTGTAGTGCTGCCTGTCCCATGTCTCTTGTTCTTCCCCAGATTGTATTTGTTCCAGGTTAACCTCCCCCCTTCTATAGGCTCTGCTCCTAGTTTGAGGCTGTATGGAGCACCAATAGCAACAATTTATATTGGCTCCACTATAACCATGTAAAGCAACCTTTAGTCATCTTGCAATATTCTAAAAAGGAATTAAAGAAAATTTGAAAGGGGCAGAAACAGTGTATTCTACTATTCCTGAAGCTCCTGCTCACCTCAGACATGGATAATGCAAAAGACTGAAGCACAAAGGACCAGCCTTCCTTGAACATGGCCAAGCAGTTGTAAAAAATTTAGCTTCTATTTCACTGGCTTTGTAGAAGTAGATGAGCCTTGGTCTCTGGATGAAAGGCACTGCAGAAATGTAAGCTCCTTGTCTGTATTCCTGCAGATCACGGGCTGTTCTAGTTAAGGCTTTCTGAGGAAATGGTGAAATGCACAGGCAGGATGCCTTAGAGCACTTGAAGATAAGATCAAACTCATTGCTCAAGCCTTTTGCAAGCATTTCAGCTGGAAACACTTCAATTCCATGTTATGATTTTCCTCCTCATATTCTTGTGATTCAAGGTCATCCTGCCTCCAACCAAGAATCAGTGCTCTAAGAAGAGACCAGTCTTCTCAAAACACCCATTACAAATGGCAAGGCTCACAAACAACAAAAAAGAAAATCCATTTATGTTTTTCTCCCCAGCAAAAGAACTACATGGGGATGGGACTGTACCAGCACCTTGGCACCCCTGAAGCCCTTAGCACTAAAATGTGACCAATTTTATTTAGCTGTAGGCTCTGGGGAAGATAAAAAGGCCTGAACTGACCTGAAAAACTGAAGATGAAGAGGAGGCATGGCTCAAGGAATACACAGGTAAATCTGGGGAGCGATCAGATGGGTCACCAGCAAGTAATGGGTCCTTAAACACTCCCTTTCCCACTACTCCTTGTGCATCCCCTCAGCTACTAGATGGAAGGTGTGTGGCATGGTGCTGACCTGGGTTCACTCCAGTCAGCTTGAGCGGGTTGTGGCCACACACCACATTCCTCCACTGCCTTAATCCTGGAGATTAGGGCAACTGAGCTACCATGAATCCAACACCAGCTTTCCTGTCTCCCTCCTGCCACTGTATACCACGCTCACAAGTCCCACAGGGCTCTAATCCCTCAGCCTCTGCTGCTTCAGATGGCCCTCCGAGGGTCAACCTTCATAGACCTTGTGGACTGAGAGAACATTGCCTTGGCAAAACCTTCATCCTTTCAGAATGTGGGATGTGGAGAATAGAGGCAAAACCTGCAAAGCTGAGCCTCTGAGATCTGTCTTGTGGATGGTGTGAAACAGAGCCATTGAAGGCCACACAGGTGTCAGATCCCTGCCCTCTGAGCAATTCTCAAGTGCCTCACCTCCTCACCCTTTGACAGCAGCCCATGAGTAGTTCCACCAGCAGGACAGAGGCAAGTCCACTCCCCACATCTTTGCCTTCTCTCCAAGGCTGCCTGCTCCCTCCTCCCTCCCACTGGGATCAGAATTCAAATCGGCTTTAGCAAAGTGAAACTGGTGCGAGCAGGCAAAGGCCAGGAGATTTGGGGGGATTTGGATTTCACTTGCTTCCTGCCCTCCCCCTCCTGCCCCCCACGCTCTCCAGGGCATAATGCAAAGGAATCTTGCATGGGCAGAGAAGTTACGGATCACAGAGCAAAGCCCTTCATGGGACTTATCCAAGCCCGACACTAAATGCTTACCCCTGAGCTGAGGGGAGAGGGGCAAGCATCCAGCGCCGCACTCTGGGAGGAGAGAGAGGGCTGAAACCTTCCTGCTGGCCTCTCGCAGGCTTCCCTTCTGCCACCTGGCATTGCACTGCTCTGGGTGCCAGGCGCCTGGCTCAGCAGCCAGAGGCCTGACCCTGGCTAGGGCTCAGCTGCCTATGAGTCAGTGATGGGCTTGGGCACTGGGGCTGTTGCAAGGCAAGGGCTGGCTGGGAGCAGAAAGCAGCCCTCTTACACATCCATGGCCCTAGATTTTGTGGGCATGAACCAATTCCCTGGGTGTTGCCACCCTCATGTAAAGATCCCTCCATCAGGGCCCCTTGCTCCTCCCTACCAAGCCTTCCTCCCCTTCTTCCCATGCCTCTCTTGTTTTCAGCCCCGGAGGTGGTGCTGGCTGGCATTTTGGCTGGGAGTCATGCCGGCATTTTCAGCAGCCAGCCTCCATTTGAGAGCTGCTCCCTGTTCCCACCCTGGGAAAGGAAAGCATTCAAGTACAGATTTCGTGACCATCAAGCACAAAAACTCTCTCTTCTTTTTTAGTATGTCCCATTTCTTGTCTGCACCCATCACACGCGCTAACTGGGTACAGACTGGGGGAGGTGAATGGGGCCATAAGCCCCCTGCACCGTGTTTAGGGTCAGGCAGGTAATGTGGCCATCAGGGCATATCCTGCAGCGCCTTCCAGTGAGGGCTGGTATCTGTGGAGGACGTGGCAGTGCAAATTCTGGGCTTAAAAAACAAAAATCCTGGGCTGTTGCATTCTGTTTTGCAGGTGCCTCTCAAGATTTCCTACCCTCTTCCATCCCCACTCAATGCTGATTGCTGGGGACGTGCTTGGTTTAATGGTGGTCTGAAGGGAGTAGGCAGCCACCTATTCCAGCTTTTGCCTCTAACCTGGCCTTTATCTGTATAAGCTCAGAACAGCCAACATTTTCCAAATAGACAAGCCATGGCAGTAGGGTTTTGATGGCCACCTTTGCAAGGATACTCATCAAAAGCTTAAGGCTAAGCCATCCAGAAAAAATTCCTGTTTGCTTGCAGCTGTACCCATGTGTAGGAGCTACACCTGTGGGACAGTGTAGATAAGGCAGTGGGAACCTCAGCAGAAGAAGCCCAGCCATACCATGGCTGGAAGGCAAGGCTTTGGGCTACTATCCTGGTAAACTTTGGGCCACCTCCCCTGGAGTTTTGCGGTTGTTATTTCCCCCCAGCCTCGCAGAAAAACATATGCATGTGGCCAGACACTGACTGTACCCACAGCCCAGCTTGCTGTGATGTGTGATATCCATAGGGGCTGGCACAGCTTGGAGAGCCTCAGCATGCAGTAGGAGAGGAGACATTCAAGAGAAGCACCCAGGTGGCAAACTCAGCAGCTTACAACAACCCCAGGCCTGACCCCACAAGCTTCTCCTCTGAGCCACATTTCCTGGTTGTATTGTGCCCTAAGAAACACACGGGGACCTTGACCACTGTCTGGTGGCAGTGTCCTGCAGCTGTGAGTCTCATGTGGCCAGCAGTGGGAGCCATGTCCTGGGAGCAGGGTGGCATTTGGATGCATGACTGTGGCCACGGGCTGGGGGCTGTGTCTTTCCGTGCTCTGAATGCAATATCTGTGGAAGTTTCACTGCTGTGCTATATTTTCAAGGAAAATGCAGTGCCTGGAGGGAGACACCATTGGTCTAAAATCTGGCAAAATTTTGCAGTAAAGGAATGATATCTTGAAATCAACATTTTGGGAACAAAAAGGATGGGTCCCCCCACACCCCCCTCTTTTCAACACAGCTTCACAGTCCAGAGGCTGACAGCAGAGTCCCAGGTGAAAGCAAGCGCTGTGATAAAGGGAAGGCAGAAGGGATCCAAACAGGAAAGATCAGATGAGATATTCACAATCAATGCTCTGCCTTTGACTTCCCAAATAAATCCTTTTGCTGGGGTCACATTAGACACTGAGGAGTTAGGGTAAACAGACTGACATAGCAGAGGGAGAATCTAATGCCAAGGGGTTGGTTCCTTGTGAGCTAGGCGGTTTGAAGCCAGGAATGAATAGCTGCTATAGAGAATGTGTTTTGAAGCTTCTGCTTCAAAAAATGTGTCTTGGCTCACCCAAAACTGAGGTCTTCCTCTGTGAAATGCTGTTTGCATGAGCCTTGGTTTGCATTGGTTGGCATGAGGCAGGGCACTGGGCTAGGGACTTGTGGCAGAAAGTAACAGGTTGATAGGGTTATCAGCAGAGAGCTGATACGGATGGAATGGATGCGGCACAGCCAGCCTGACACATTTGGCTTTGGCACAATGGCTCTCTGCACACTCATGGGCCAGCTGCACTCGATGAGGGCAGCCTATGAATCTGCTGGAGGAAGGAGGGGAGGCTATGCAAAGGACCCAGGATCTGCACAAAGTGAAAATAGGTGCACACATTGGTAGTGCCAAATGACAAGTGTATGTGTGCTAGTGAGAAGGGAGGGCAGCTCTCTGGGTGCAAAGGAAGATGGGGTTCGTTTGAGCCAGCATATTCCAAGAGAACCTGCTAGGGCTGGGAATGTTGCAGGTCTCTTCCGCTCTGCTAAGCCTCAGCCCCTGTTTCTACCTGTGTCTCTCTATCGCACTGCACCTACATGACCTACCAAAACTGAGACCATCCTGGGAAGGATGGGTCTTGGGCTCTGACTACTTGTCTCCTTTCCCCTGACCTTCCTCCTCAGCTGTAAATTGGTTTCCTTCTTGCTTTGTGGCACTGCCCGGAAAAGAAATCCTGTTAGTACTGGGATCTGAGTTCAGACAGGCTTGAGGCAGCCACCTGTGACTTAGCTCTTAAGTCTTAAGCTCAGCCAGTTTACTACTAGTGCACAACTGAGCCCAACAGGGAGGGTGAGCCAAGAAAACATCATCTCCCCGTGCAGTCAGGCAGGGAGGACCAGAATGAGAGTGTCCTCATCAGGAACAATAGGGAAACTTAGTAGGAAACACATGGAAAGGGCTTCTGCTCAGGACAGAGGTGAAGTCTGCTGAGGAAGCCTTCACTACATCCAACCAACTCTCTTGCTCCAGTCAACAACACAGCGCCTCCTGTGACGGGGCCCATTGTACAGAAGTCCCCTCAAGGGACACCCCTTCCATTCTGCTGAGTCTCCATCCTTCCACATGACCACACAATCCTACAGAGGACACCTCCAGACCTCAGCCCACACACCCCACATTCCACTGCTCTCTCTTACCTCCAGAGCTTCCCCAAGGTCTTACTGAGCTCAGCGTTGTGCAGATGGGGGTACTGGTCAGCCAGTTTCCTCCGGGCAGCCTGTGCCCAGACCATGAAGGCATTCATGGGCCGCTTGACATGGGGTTTGCTCTTGTTACTTCCATTGACCCGGACAGGCATGGGAACCAGGGTCCAGTCATAGCCACTCAGCACCTGGCTGACTGCCTCACGGATGCACACCGGGAACTTGTCATCATCTGCCTCCGAGTCTTGCTGTTCCTTCTTGACCTTCCCCATCTCCCCATTCCCAGAGCCAGTGAGGTGTGGGGAGTTGTCTGATGCCATGGAGGGTCCTGGGGAGAGGCAGTGGTGGTCTTCAGAGCCCACTGGGCTCATCTCCACCTCCGAAAGGTCTTGGTCGTCAGCCATTGTTGCTCTCAAGCTTTCCCTCTTCCTTCTTGCTGTCCTTCTCACTGGGAAGGGAAGGGAGGAAGACAAAAACAAAAGAAAGAAAGGAAAAAAGGGGGAAAAGAGAGAAAAGGAGGAGCAACCACCAAATCTGAAAGGGACTCCAAGGTCTCTGAAGAACTGACCACGAGACAGGGGCTGCTCAATTAAAGTGCAAGCAATGCAATTGCTGTGCACACCACAGAACGCGTGATCATTGGGGGTGGGGATGGGTCGGGGCCCCTGATTAATTTGGATTGCTCCCTGTCTCTGCAATCGTGTGGAGCTGACATGTGTGGAAGGGCCTGCTGCAAGAGGGATAAGGAAGGCTGGGGACCTAAAAGGAGAGAGACGTGTACCATTCTGCCTCGGCACAGCACCCCACAGAGGAGTGGAATGTGGAGGAGAGCCACCAAACTTGTGTGGGGAAATGCCTCTTTATTTCAAAGACATGCAGTGTCTCTCTCCCATGTCTTGGGGGAGACATGGGAGGGGAAGCACTGGCACTGTATCTATAAGCCAGAAGGGACTGATAGCCCAGGTGCCAGGGAACCTGAGCGGGTGGCACCACCATGCAGGGAAGCAGCCCAGGCCCAAGATCCACACCCAGAGACCCCAATCCCAGCTGTGAGAAAGTGCTTCTGTGGGGACATCTCATCCCTCACTCTCCTCTTGGAGCTGATAAACCAAAGGCATAAAATCCATCTACACTTCATACACACACACACTGCAACATATATGTGTGTATGCATATGCATACTCACATTTATGTATCTATATCTATATATATCGAGACAAAAACGCAACCAAGTTTAACTTTGAGACAAGCGATAGCTTTGGGTTGCCTGTCCCACACACTCCGCCTTTCTCCTTCTGTCTGCAGTCACCTCTAAAAGTCCCTGCTGCTGTGCAGCAGTTCCCCCCTAAGAGAAAGAAACACTCTAAAAATAAAGGCCTCTCTTATCCTCCCCATCTAGAAATTAAAAAAAAAAAATAGAAGAAGAAAGAAATTTAAACAAAAAAGAGTGATGGAAAAGCATGCCTCTGGCTTAGCTGGGAAAAAAAAAGCCAGTGCATAGCAAGAGCTGCTGTCCCTCTAGTTTCAGAGGGCAACACAAACTCTTGTTCAGGAAAATGAAAAAAGTAAGAGAAAGTGGAGGGAAAAAAGCGCGAACAAAAGTGTGCGCGTGTGCAAGCAAGCTCAGGTAGGAAAACTTACATTGCTGGCTGGTATGCCGGGCAAATCCTGCGAGGGCTGTGATTTGTATCCCAATAGCCCCCCTGTTCTCTCTCCCAGCCCCAGCGGTGTCGGGGCGCGCAGCACGGGAGGCTCTCAAGCGAGTGCCATTCCTGGAGGGAGGCTTGGTTTTTACTAATACCCCGGCTGGATGTCTCTAGCTGGCTTTGCTGCTTAGCACCGGGGGAGGGAAGGGCGGAAGGTGGAGCCAAGCACTCTTCAGAGCCAGAATACAGTCGGCCAGGGACGGCGGGGAGGGGACACAGGCAGCCCCCCACCCCACCTCAGCCACCAGGACGTTCCCTGTTTTCCATGGTGCCAGCTTCTTCATGAGAATTGCTGGCATTGTTGCGCTCAGTGGCAGGGCCACCCCAGAGATGGTGCTGAAGCGTTCAGCCCTGGCAGGTTGGGGTGGTGGCATGCTGGAAGGGGTGTGCATCCTCAGGATGGGGATCCCCCTCCTTCCCTCTGATAGCATGGTTGGTCCTGAAGGGTCTAGTGCTTCCATGTGCTAAATGAGTCCCTAGTCCTTGTCACAGAGTCACATGAGGATTCCTCTGTGCTGAAACAAGTTGACCTCTGGGGTCAAGGCACTGTGAAAAGGGCATCATTCAGACCTGCAGCTGCAAGGTAGAGAAGGCGATGCAGGGGATCAGAAGTGTTCTGAGGATGGAGGATATCAGGACCAGGGAAAATGCCATGCTGCTAGACAGTGGATACCAGTTTGAGCCTTCTTAAGATTTTTGCACTCTAGGGATAGGCTCTGTGGGATCTTGCCAAGACAAGCAGGCTCTGCTTCCTCCAGCATGCTGAGCTGCTCCTAAAGGCAAACATGGTCTCACAAGGAAAGTGGGGTTTCCTGATGAGAAGGACTCCCACATTTATTGGGACAAGTAACAGATCTAAGCTCTCAATGGTTTAGAATGTTCTCCCTCACATCTTCTGTGTTCCACCTCACTTTCCTTTCCACATGCCTCTGGTAGCTGGCTTCTTCAATTTCCTTTGTTAGCTGGGCAGGTATAGACCAACACCAACTCTGTAACCATGAAAAGTCACCCACAAAAATTCTGATCTCCTATGGTAGCAATGAAATAAACTGAGCTCCTGCCCCAGCTCCCTGCTGGAGAGCCAACCTGAACACACTTCAGTGCTAAGTCAGAACACAAAGAGATTAATACATATGACCCAGGCAAACAGCCTGAAAGGATTTAAAGAACATTTTCAACTCTTATAGTAGATATTCACTCTCCAGAAGCTTTGTGTTAGAAAGATCAAGAAAACCACTGGCTGACACCACATGGACTGTGAGGGAACCAATCTCAAGGATGATACTAAGCACCGGAGCTAAAGCCCTCAGAGCAAACCTGTGAGGCTGCTTGCTGCCCCTGTAAACTGGCTGACAGCTTAGGGCCATTTCCCTGCATGCCTGGTGTTGTCTGGAGTAAATAAAGCTCTGAAACCATAGGGTGGCTGCAGGGAAAACCTCACTAAACCCCAATGGGAAGCCTTCACTGAACAGAGCTGGGAGGGTGAAATGGCTACATGCCATTGGGATCAAGCAGGCAGCTCTGCTTAAATAGGCTTCTTGCACCCCACAGAAAAAAATAACTGTCAAGGGATCATCTCCTACCTTTCTTCTCTTCAGTAGTATCTACTCCGGAAAAAAAGATGGGTTCAAATACTTTTCTTCACATGGTGCCTTTTCCCTTTGGAAGAGAGGAATGTGAGTGTCTCTTTGATGACAAGAAAACCCGATGGAGAGCCTCACAAAGCAGCATCAAAGCCCTGCTTCCTTGGCCAAAACAGCAGCTGGTCAACCTCAAATCTTGCCATTTGGGATGAGTTCTCCCACCTACAGACACCCCAGTTTTAGCTGGCACAAGAAGAGGACTCACAGCACAGACAGGGGCAATTTGGCAGCTCACACTCTGGCATGCAGATGACCAGCAAAAACAAGTGAGGCAAGGTCAGTTCATACACAGTTGTCTGTGGCCCACTGGATGCAGAGTCAGTGATACTGTAGAGCTCATGGCACCTTCTCCCAGCCAGTAAGGGTCATCCTCAATCTACAAGGGCCCTGCATGGGAGTGTGGAAGAACTGGAAATTTGGTCTTCTGCCCCTCAAGAAGGCAGCCTCTGCTGAGAAACACTGCCTTGCTTGTTCTCCTGGCTGCAGCCAACCTCCAACCTGGGGCAGGGAGGAAGAATGACACAGAAAATGGCCAGAAAATGGTGTTTATTTGCTCTCCCTTCAGGTAGCTAGTTCCTGTGGATTCCACGGGAAAGAGGCAGTGTGGCAGAGATTTCTTGTTTTGCTCTGGAATGGGGATACGGGGTGCAGGGCTTGAAGTGGTAGGGAACAAGGGGCCAGGGGTCATCTAGTGCTCTGCTAGAGAGGATCCCCAGTCAGGAGACCAAAAAAAAAAAAAAAAAAAAAAAAAAAAAAAAGAGCCTCACAAGGCACTGAGCAACGTTTTCAGCCTGCTAAGCTCACACCCCGAGTTCAACAGGTAAACTGCAAGAACAACTCCCAACTGGGCAAGAAAGGAATCAGACCCAGAAGGGATTTCAGGCCACCAGGGGACTGGACTAATGTTTTTCCCACTGCTCACCATCTCTGTCAGAGCCTGCTGTCACCAGCCAGCCAGGAGCCAAGTTCAATTTGTGCCTCGTTGCAGAGCAATGGGTGGCTCAGCTGCATAGAGGGATGTCTGTGGCAGAGTGTGTATCAGCCACAGTCTCTGCAATCTGTGTCTCCTCGTATTTAAGTGAGGAGGAAGGGGCTGTCCCCCTCCATTCTGCCTTTCTCCAGTTCTTGTATTTTGTCTCCTTTGGTCCTGCCTTAGCTTTTTGAATTCTCTTTTATTTTGCAGTCTATTTACCCCTTTTTCCAGCCCCCTCTCAGAGACTGAGTGTTTGTATATCCTTGTCCAAATCTCTTCTATGCACGTGTCCTGTGTCCATACCACTCCCAAGGATGACAGGAAAGATACCCTGCTCCAGGCTGACTATTTGGTGAACAAGGAGCATTATCGCAGTGGCACCTGCTTGGTAGGGTTTCAGCAAGGGGACCACACTGACGGGACACCTCCTCCACCAAGGTGGCACCACGGAGGTTTTGGGGAGGGGTTTTACTAGATGACACCTATCCCCGGCACCTGTGGCAAGGGAGGAGTCAGAGGGGAGAGCCTGTCCACAGCAGAGGAGCAGCAGGATCCCCAGCATGAGAGTCAGCTTTTGTCCCCTGCCCAGCTCAGGGGCACAGCATTGGTATTGTCCCAGGATCGCCTGGGAAAATGGGAGGGGTTCCCTGTGAAATCTTTCCATACAGTAAAACAGCGTCAGAGCTGGGGAGCAAGGAGGGGATGATACAGACATTCGAAAAAAATACACATACACACCCCCCAGCCAAACAATACCCACAGTGTGCTGAGGGAAAGGGAGATCCATGAATTGGGAGTTTGATAAGGATTTTCTCCCGCGTGCGCCTGCTCTCTCAACGGCCCCTTCAGTTTTCCCAACAACCCCCCCCTCCTTCCCTTTCTGGCTTTCTTGTTTGGGCCTTTAACAGTGCACGGTCTTTGTTCAGGATACAGGTGAATGACAATCATGTGATTAACACACACTCACACACACACGCACGCACATAAAAAGCTTTTTAAGAGCATCCAGCTTGCTCCAGACCCAAAGACGGGAGAGGAAGCCCGAGCTAGAAGGAGCTGAGGCGGCGGCAGTGGCCAGGATGGGGACAGCCACTGGGATGGATGAGCGGGCACCACCTCCTCTTTGCAAAATCCCCTTCATGTGGAGGTGGGCACGTGAGACAATGAGGGGCAGGTGGTTGGAGGGGGGAGGGGAGCAAGATCTGGGATTTGGGGGTGGGAAGGGGTCTTGTCCTACTACCTTCTTGCCTGTGCCAGGCAGGTTGTTGTGGATTTGCTGTGGCTGTATCTCCCCTGTGATGCTATGGAAAGGACAAGAAATGGCCATACCAACATCAGGTTAGGGAGGGAAACTAAATTTCTCACACCAAAGCCAAACCCTTGACCTGCCCTATCTTCAAAGTGGGATTTGTATCTTTGTCAGCATGACGTTTGCTGCTGTTGCCTGACATGGCTTGTGGGCATGGCTTGGTGAGGAAGAGGGAGACAGCCCTGCTACTGGAAAGGGGGTCTGTCTCCCTGCCCATGAGGGAGAAAGAGGGAGGCAGAGGACCAGGCAACCCAGACAGTCATGGGAGGGTTTACGATGTCAGGGACAGCTGACCCACGTTGGAAGTCCCGCTGTCCCAGTCAGAAATAGTATACCAAATATCCTCAGCGAGGACTGCATGTCCCCCTCGGTGTGAGGATGCCACCAGGCCTTATCACACCTCATCATCATGGCCATGGGATAGCTGGGAAGCTCATTACTCAGTCCTAAGGGCAAGTAGAAGCTAGTGGCCAGGTGACCATTTGACCTCTCACAGAGAAAGTAATGAGAAAATTGGAAGAACTAGAAAGATTTCAAAGTGTTACCCTTTTTATTTGATGATTGCATAAATGTGATGCTCTGAGAAAAAGCAGGGAGGAGCAAAGGGAAAGACCACTATAATGTCTGGAAAACCTGTGAGTCTGCAGATGGTCTGACTCATGAGACATCATGGGACATGACTGATGACAGCCTGAGAGAGATCAAGACCAGGTCATACCCTTTGCTGGAGCACCCAAGCTCAGCCCCATCTCCACCACTTCCTCATACCCTTCTCTCCAAATTCCTCTGTCATGCAATGTCATGACTGCTGTCCCAGGCTCCCAGAGTGCGGGTCATTTTCAATGCTTGTCCATGAACGAGAGAAGCAGAGGATCCATGAAGGCCATGTTTGTGTCACCCTCCTCAATTCTGTGTCTGCCACAATCTCCAAAGAGCCCTTTGATTTACATTGTGCCATAGGCAGCCTCCCAACTGAGAGCTGGGCACAGAAACCACTGCTGGGCTCTGGTCTTCATTCACCCCTTACTGTTCTTGGCTGAAGCTTGCACTGTTTGTCCTAGACCCTTCCAGGTGCCTCTGAGCTTCCAGCTGTGGGCATTGATGAACTGGTTGTTTGAGATGCAGGCTGAGGAGAAAGGAAGTGGTGTGGGTCAGTCAGGAAATGCAAAGAGCTGCCTGCAGCCCTGCCTGAGTTTTGGCAGCACCATACCACATCTATGTGGTAAAAGGACAGCTGCAGTGACTGTACAGGAAGTTTTGCTGTGAGGTGTCAGGGGAAACACCAGGCAGGCAGTACCTGGAGTTGTTTACTGGTGGACTGGGCTGTTTGACAACGCAATGTCCTGTGCAGGCAGCTAAAGAAATGTGACAGTGGCTGCCCTTGTCCATGATTATCATTCCGCATTGGCACAAAGCCACGATGCTGCTGGTTGGTGCATAACCCTGCACTCCCATCACCTCAGAAGGGGGTGGGAGTCCTTAGGAAGTTCTCTGGGGACTGGGTCTGGGATGTGGTTGCAGAGTCCTGCCTGGCTCCAGAGCAGGAGTAAAACCTGTTCTCTCTCCAAGGGATGGTACAGGATGCCACAGGTGCAGGATACCACAGTGTTGCTGCCACTGGTATATGGCCTTGATGTGGCCAAGCAGACTTTGCTCAGCTGCATTTTTTTGTTCTAAAGCAGTGGATTACAGTGCCAGCTTCTCCAGAGAGGAGGTTTAGGGAAAACCTTGTGGAAAGTAGGGAGGAGAAACATCTCTGAACATTGCAAAGACCCCAGGCAGCTCCTGGTCTGTCATCTTGGCCAGTATAATGTTTCATGGGCATGGCAAGGACCTGTGATGGCTAAACGGGACAATTTTCCTGCATTACTCAGGTCTGGGAAGATCAAAGAGGAATGGGGCAAGAATGTCTGTCTGCTACCTGCTTTGATAGATGGCACAGAGCCTGCCTGGCTGTTAACCCCTGCATTTCCTGCAGGAGAGAACAGGTGTACTTCCAAAAAGCTAACCCCAAAAAGCATGCACTGAAGGGGTACAGCTGGGAGAGAAAGACCAGGTTGCCTGTTCTTGTATGGAGTCTGGCATATCCAGTGTTATGTAATGGAGGGAGCTGGATGCTCTCAGTCTGCACACCAGATGAGAGATGCCTAGAGGGGAAAATAAGGGAATTGTACAAGACTGAGAAGAAAATGAGATCCTCCCAATGGGACCTGTGTCTGTAGCAGTGCTGAGTGGCCCTGGTGGGCTCATTCTGTGGTGGTCAAGGTGGCTCCAGAGTGATCTTCACCTCTGTTAGTTCCCTGGATGGAGGGAGGCTCCTGAGGAGCCAGGGGAAGGGTTAAGTCGGGAAGGCTTCAGCCTGCTGCCTTGGCCCCTGTAATTCCTCCAGAGAGTAGGACTGGGAGAACAAGGAGCCCTTTCTGTTCACAGGAATTAATAGCAAAGAGTCATCTGGGGTGTCATTCAAGCCCTGATCAGCTCCCAGAGGAATGTGAGGGAGAATGAGTGAGGGAGCACGGCCTCAAGGCACCAGAGCTAGGGCAGGAGCAGTTTGGCTGGTAACCAGAGTTACTAGCCAGCATTCAGGCAGTGGAATTGTCTTCTTCTTCACCCCAGCCTCCATGTCCCCTCTGCCCTGTGCAGGGGTTCACCCTGACACCCATATTAAAAGGGCTCCCAAGCTTGTCCCTTGTTACCCATCCCTTCATCCCGGAGAGGGGTGAGATATCCCAGTCCACCAACACAGCCTCCCCTCTGCTGAGCCTGAAGCAATGGGCCAGGTAACCAGGGGCCAGCACAACCCCACTGCTCTCACTGTGGACAGGAACTCCAGCAGGCATCCCCTTCCCAGGGCTGTCTCACCACCCTCAGCCTGTGATGACAATGTTGCTGTGCTCCAAAGGAAGCTTGGCCATGGAAAGGGTTTTCAGGGAGCCCTCAAGCACAGCCAGGGATATGTGACTGCACTTCAGGGTTCAAAGTTCAGTGATGAAGCCTTTGCCACTGCAATGGCTCACTCAAACTCACCTGGTTACTGCAATTTCAGGAGAAAAAGATCATCTAAGGAATTTGTTATGCTGCTGTTTCATGGTGTTGCTTCATGGCTACACAGGAAGGCTTGAAAATATTGCATGGTGACTCTGCAGCTTTGCCTGTAACCAAATCTGGTGAGCCAAGGAGGGATTTTGGCACATCTCTACTTTCCTGAAAAGGAGGCATTGGAGTGATCCATCCTCTTCCATGGCCCCCTGCCTCCTCTCTGCCCAGCTGCATCATGGGCACCCCATGTGACAACACCTGGTAGCACAGGGTGACTTAAGGCTCTTGTAATGCAATGTGGTCAACTCTATCATGTGAAGTACAGAACCTTCAGGGCAACCCTTCAGGTCAGCCCTCAGTGTGTGCATGGCCACAGCATGGCCATGCAACCTGAGCTCACCAGCCTGGCAGCAAGTGTGGGTTGGGCAGATGGTGACCTGCATGCTGTGCAAACAGAGCTGTGCTGGAGTCATGAGTTGCTTTTGCTGGCCTAAACATATCTCACCAAAGCCTCCCCTTCTCCCCTCAGCACCAGGTCAGTGTAAAACCAGGCTTAAGCACCAGCCTGCATCTCAGCATCCTCTGGGAGATGCATGGTGCCACTGGGATTGATTATGCCTGCACGCCACTCCCTGTGCCACCACCACTGCCACAATGAATGCGCCTTGTCATAGAGGGGTTAATAAATGATGTAGGAAAGAAGCCCTTTAATGCACAATGACCTTTGGCCTTTCATAAATCACAGTGTTGGGCTGCAAGTACGCGGGGGGCACGAGGCGTTGGGGGGAGAGGATGGGAGGGGGTCCATGCAGCTGCGCCACCGAGTTGACATTGTTCCCACCATCACTAAAGTGCAACAAATCCCTCTATTGTGTTCCTGGTTTATCTGGTTCCTCTTGTTTATTAGCAGAGGTTGTTTGGTGCTGGCTCCAGCCCTGGGCGGGTGGAAAGAGTGTTGGCACGCACCAGAGAAGGGGAGGGAGGGAGTGGGGAGGATCGAGACTGGAGGACGAGAGCAGTTCATCAATGGCTGTATTGTCTCATCTTTTTTGTTGCTCCTGTAATGATATGTTTGAAAAAAGGGGATTAAAAAAAAAANAGAGAGGGAGAGAAAGACAAACTGCACAGAAGGACTCGATAAGAATGGCCGGTCTGGGCCCACAGCGGATGCTGTTGCAGCTGGGGAGGATGGGTCGGGACAGAGCCGTGACGGGGCTGCTCTGTGCCTTTATGCTGCTTATTCAGGTCAGGAGTCGTGAGCCCCAGTAGCTCAGGCTGGACCCACCCGTGCCAACTCTTCATGGCCAGCTGGGACCACGTACACATGGCAGGGAGGATAGGGCAGCGAGAGTGAGGAATTGGGGCTGGTGAGGAAGGGGGAGGAAGGCTAATCCTCACATTCCTCGAGACTGAACCTGTCTTTGTACAGAAGAGGCAGTTGGGGGGCACAGCATCTTCTAAAAACACTGTCATGTCCTTCATCCTGCTTGGTTATTGTCCCCCAACATACCCACCCATTATAAGAAGTAGTGGGGCCACTTCCCAAATTCGCAGAGATTTTCTTGTACCCAGACTTTGCTTATGCTTGCATTTTTTCCCTGGAGCTGCTTATGGCCACATATCCATGAAGAGCTCCACTGGTTTTCATGGAGGTCAGTGGGACAGTGCTCCCAGGGATTGATAGAAAATGATAACACTTTGGTTGCCACTTTTCTTAAAGGTAATTGCCAGCAGAGTAAAACAGCCATAGGCACAGAGGTTTTGCTCATCATTGCTCTGCCTGTTGCTGCCAATGGAGCTGAAGGGATGCAAATATCCCTCTGAGGAGCACATTCCTCCATAAAGAGCCTCATTGAGATCTAAGTGAAATTTACCGACAGAAGAGTGAAATTCTGTCTGAGATGCATAAGGGCATTTTTTAGTTCATTTCAGGCCACTACTAGCTGGTTTTATCCCAATCACACTGTTTCTACTCCAGTGACTCCACCACTTCAGAGGTGTCAGGTAGGGCCATGTTGATCTGAACATGCATATGAGCTCTATGGTGATTTAAAATTTTTATTTCAAATGGCATAACTCAGAGATTGAAACATTATTCTGAACTTTAAATAGCAAGTTTTATTTCATTGTTTTAGGATCTTACGACTGACTTCTCATCTTTCAGCCTGGGTCAAGTTTTAAATGCAAAATGCTGTCTTGAAACAAAATGCCAGAAATTCACTTTGAAAATGTCCATTCACAGCATTTTGGCATTTAGAAAATAATAATTCAGGAAGATTGTCTCGAAATGAAAGATTTTGATATTTTAAAAATCTATCTCCCACACTCACTTTCCAGTCAAAATTGCTTGTTGAATTTTGTCTGAATTTGCAACTTCATTCCCTTGAAGTCCCATTTCTTAGCAAATTATTTACCCATAAATGATTCCCTGGTACCAGTCATTCCCACCCAATGATGCCAAATCCTTGCTGTAATTGGGAGGTCTCAGGGTCTCCACAAAGTGGTGGAGCATGCTTGGATTCCTGGTTTCCCTGAGTCCCACCTTGGCACAAGTGATCTCAGAACTCATGGCAGGCCTGCCATTAGTCTGTGTCACTCTCTGAAGGTCAGGCATGAAGCCTAGCACTGGCACCGCTGTAGCTTTGTGGCCTTAAAAATTAAGGCCAAGTTAATGGAACATGGTCGCAGAAGTTTGTGTGGTGGCAGCTCAGGGTGTTTCTAGAGGGGAAAATGAGGAGTGGCAGGGATGTGAAGGTCTGAGAGGAGGGAACAGGATAGATGCCCCTCATCACAAGAATATATGTCAGTGCACACAGAAGAACCTCTTTCACCTGAGTGGAAAATGAAGTATGTCAAAGCCAAGAAGGACTGCTGACTTGATTAACATTTTTCATCCTCCCTTCTCCCATGTAAACATAAAATGAGAGAGTGAATTGGCCATAAAGAAATGTGCAAGGTTGTGATGACAGGATTATACTGGCTGCCAGCAACTTCCCAATCCTTCATCTAAAGAGTGGTTCAGCTCCCCACCTCCTCCTCTGTTCATCACACCTCTTCAAGAAAAGTTTGATGAGCTTCTCCCATACAGGAAATTCTCAAACTGGATTCTGGCTTCCCTCAGTCAGATCCTGCTCTGTATCCAACAGTTACTTCCATACCCTTAACATTTTAGTGTTAACGAAAGCATCTTCATGAAACCTCTGAAAAGAAAAAATGAATAGGCAAGATTCAAAGCATGAATAGACAATTGTCCAAGCAACTAGACCAGAGGGAATGGGCAGAAACTGATGCACAGGAAGTTCCACCTGAATATGAGGAAGAATTTCTTTACTGTGCAGATGACCATGCCCTGGAACTCGCTGCCAAGGGAGGTTGTGGAGTTTCCCTCACATTTCAGAACCATCTGGACACAATCCTGTGTCATGTGCTCTGGGATGACCCTGCTTGAGCAGGGAGGTTTGTCCAGATGACCTACTGTGGTCCCTTCCAACCTGACCCATTCTGTGATTCTGTGAATAATTGTCAGCAGCAGTTTATATCACTTCTTGTTCAGATAAATCATCCAGGTCCACTTGTCCTTCCTGTCCTCCAGTCCAGTGAGAGGGGACTTCATAGGACTTCTGGATTACAAACCCAAAGAATTACAGGGTTTTCCCTAAAAACATTTGGTCACATGATGAGTATAACATCAACCTAGAAACAGAGCATAGTTTTCTTGGGAGCAACTTGAACTGGTGGCAAGATCAATCCTACACCTGAGCTGGACAGTGATGGGAATGTATTGAAACCAAATCCCACGTGACATTCGCATGTCTCTCTCTTTTCTCATGGGCAGTCTAAGCTTGGCTTAACCTAAGGCTACCTCCCAGTCTCAGCAGCCCTCACAGCAGGTGGCACTGGTGACTTTGAAGGAGAAGTTAGTGTCTGCCCAAAATAGGCCATGACACATGGCAGAAAGGACAGAGCACTGGGACCTGGATTTATGCCGGCAAGTGCAGCCCTGAGTGTCCTCAAAGGCAAAGCCTAGCTTGAGCTGCTTCCTCTGCAGGCAGCATCTCAATCACTCTGCAGATGTCCCCAGGAGCATTTAGTCAGCAGAGGTGAGGACAAGTCAGGTTACCTCAAGGCTGTGCCTGCAAAGTGCTGTAGTTTGCAGCAGGAACCACCTCTCTTTCCAGGTCAGCAGGTAATGGAAAATAAAATAAATACATGCACGTGAAGAGGATGTCTCATTCCAGACCATATGGGAGACACTCCCTGGACTCTCAGGTCCAAGCTGTGCTTAGGGCAGGCCTGACTGCTTTCAGTGGCATCCCTTGGGGCAGGGACAAGACTGTGGCACTCACCATGAACTTCACAGTCCAAGCCGTTGTCAAGAATCTTATCACTAGGTTTTGCTTCCCAAACTTCAGGGAAGTTCAAGGAATTGCTTTTCTGCCAGCAATGGCCTGGGAGTTTTTAAATGGGTATCAACATTAAGCTGGAAATTCTTAACAAGTCCAGATCAATTTCCTAATCAAGAGGTACATCTGGGATGTTTTAAACCTAAGTGCCACCTCTTGGGAAGACCACAAGCCCTGCTCCTCCTAAACAGTCGAACCCTGTGCACTTTGCTCAGGAGCAGGAGAGGGGTCACCGTCCCCCGGCACGGACGACACGGTGACTAGAGTAGCATGGCACTGCTCGCGGAGCATCCCGGCACAGATGGCACAGCTGAACCTGCCGGGTGGCAGGACTCCCCGCCACCGCCGGCTGCACCAGTGCCTGCTCCCACGCTGTCCACAGCACAGCTGTCTGTGTCCCCTCTTCTCCCTGCCCCCCAGGAGACATCGTGGTCCCCTGACCACCAACGTGGCCCCTCCGTCAGGAGTCCCCTGGCTTACTGGTCAGCTCTATTTGAATGGTGGCATGAGAATTTCTCCCTCATTTGCACAATCATCTTGCCTTCCTCCCCACCCCCCCAACCCCCCCACCAGCCATCAATATCCTCC
>VWYP01016138.1:93722-105799 GCA_013400435.1 Pycnonotus jocosus
CTCCTTCCCTGCCTCCCTCCTCCTTCCCCGCCGCCTCCCCCTTCTCTCCCTGGAACTTCCCTGCAGCTGCAGAGCTGGCCAGACAATCGGGTGTTTTAGAGAAATACATTTTTGGGCTAATTTGCCATGCATAAGTGTTTCTCTTACCCTTTAAAGGCAGCGAACAAAGAGCACATTCTCTGGGAGCTCTGCCCTGTTGTGAGCAGCCCTGCAGCTGTACAGCACTGTGCTACCCTCCTCTCTCCTGCTCCACTCCCTACTAGCTGTGTAAGAAGATGGGGCTCTGCTTCTCCCCAGGACCACAACATCTACTCATCTCTACATATTTCTTTCTGCTTTGTTGGGTTTTTTTTAAAGCAGAGACAGAACAAGTGCAGAAGGAAAGGATTTGGCAGCACTGTGACCTAGACTTACTTGTCAGATCCTCCAGGTAGAATCTTCTCTGTTGAGACATCATTTATTTGGAAACAGTCTTATTTTTCCTTTACTTGGGGTTTAATCCTGTGTCAAAGTATTTTATTCCCTTGATAAGTAACACTGTGGCAATGTCTTACACACACACTATATTAGACTGGATGAAATTTTGTTCTATCAAGGAAGCCTAGTCAAAATATAAATCCTGTAAGAGGTTTTCACATTCTGTTTTCTCACTTCAAACACTGGTTGCCGTCCCTACCTAGCCCTGGAACTGTTTATGGTCAGGTTAAGTGGACTTCGAGCAATGTGGTCTAGTGGGTGGCATCCCTGCTCATGGAAGCAGGGGTGGACCTAGATGATCTTTAATGCTTCTTCCAGACCACACCATTCCATGATTCCATCATTCTATGATTCCTGGCTAGTGATTTTCTCAGACAGGATGATTTTCCTTTTAAGGGGTAGGATGCTGAGTGATGAACGGATTTGGCCTGGTGGATCAAATTGGGAAGAAGATGCAGATGTTCTGCTATGAATCACTCACAGGTTGTGGAGAAGGAGATAGCCTGGAGCAGCTGGACATTGAGGAACTAAAGATTTTTGCCCGTTTTTTGGGAATCTCATTTCAGCACTTGCTGAATAATCTTTTTCCTATCCATGGAAACCTGGTCCAGCAAACAGCTTGCCAAATGGGGTGGCAGGTTCTGGTATAAGAGAAACAGAGCTTTTAAACCAGGCATAGTAAAAATACTCACACCAGTTCAGCAACACTGTATCAAGGCAAACTCTTTGCATCAAGCCCACTCCCATCTTCTGTAAATATTAACTCAGTCCAAACCAGTCCCATTTTCAGATCCAAATTCAACACAGCATAAGGCAGCTAACAGGGAAAGGGAAGGGAAGGGAAGGGAAGGGAGAAGAGAAGAGAAGAGAAGAGAAGAGAAGAGAAGAGAAGAGAAGAGAAGAGAAGAGAAGAGAAGAGAAGAGAAGAGAAGAGAAGAGAAGAGAAGGCTGAGAGTGCAGCCAGCAGAGGTGCACTGGGAGGAATGCATAATGCAAGGAAAAATAAAGATCTTATGAACTGTGGACTCAGATCCTGAGCTTCTAAGCTAGGAAAAGCTAGCTTAGAGGAAATGATAGCTAGAGGAACATATGGTGGAAGAAGGTGTAATCAACAACAGCACCCAAGTGCTAGGACAATAGGACAGGTTGAACCCCACCTGACACAGCCCAATAAATCCCTCGGTAAATCCTTCCTGGCTCTGAGTTCTTTGCACTCAACGAGGTTGGTTGGCATATGCACCTAAGACCTCAGTTACAATAGGAGGCTGTGAGTGGAGCCAAGGCTCAAAGACTTGCATTAACTGACAATGCAGTAGAATTTTTGTTCACAGAACACCACCTGCTCTTGGCTCAGCTGAGGTCTCAGTGTTCTGAAACTCCTGCTTTGCTATGCTACTGTGAATGAGTTGTATGAGGCATCCAGAACTCTCTCTTCTGACCTTACAAGTAACTCCAGTAAGAGCTCATCAGGTATTAAAACCATACAGCCAAGAAAAAGACAATTTCTGCCAGACTCACCTGCAATAGTGAAAATCCCATTGAGCAATGGGTTTAATCATATTTAACATCCCCTCTGGGTAAATGTCCTTCAATCCCTTTAGGAGATTAAATTTGCAAATTCCCCTGGCAGGCTTGCAGGGGACACCACACAGGTAGGTTGAAAACCAACACCAAGTGCCAATACAAATACCCCAAAACCCTGGATGAGGTTAGTGGGAGCAAAATCCAACTCCAGCTTTTGAGGTTACCATCTCAGTAAGACACAGAGAGAGAGAGAGAGAGATAGAAAGGAAAGACAGCAAGAAGATTAGGGAGTGGGGGAGGGCTGGGAGCCTGCAGACTTCTGTTGCCACATGATTTTCCTGGTTTTCAAACTGATGCTCTAACAAACACGCACGAGTCCCATGTGATGGCTTATTTACGAAAGCACAGTTGTAAGGCTGTTTGCATCTCACATCCGCTTGCAGCCCATCTGACCACGGGCTCCAGGGGCACCCACTGCATCCTCCCCATCTGCGCCATCAGGCCAGGGGGATGGGTGACCCATGATGGGAAGACACTGCTCCTGAGCTGGTGAGATGATGAAGCAGAGAGGAGAAACATCTTTCCACTGCTCTTCATACTCCTTTGCCTGGCACTGTGTTAGGAAGCTCCAGAGGCAGGGTGCTCTCCCTCCTGCAGTGTTATGAGGAGAAGAAGCTTTCTTTGAGGTCTGTCTGTCTCACTCCTTTAGAGCACCCAGAAGCAAGCTCACAGTCAAACTGACACAGCATATGCTGATAACTTATATTTATCTTCAAATAGCTGCAGATTCTCATTCCTTGAGTGGGAGCATTTTCTGGTACCATCAGCCCAGTCTCCTTTCAGCCAAAGATCCACTCAATTAAAGAGGAAAATTCCTTACAAATAATGTGGAGGAGGCTAAAGGAGAGAGTTCACAATGAATTAAAGATGGTTGTTTCTTTAGAAATGGATGATTTGGCTTACTTTCAATTAGGTTGTACAGAGAACCCCCAACTCCAGTAAAATTCTTTTTCTCAGTCAAAGAGAAGATCAAGACATGAGCAAGAGAGACACAATATGTGAGGAGAGAATTTTTGAAGGCCAGCAATAGAACCTGAATTCACAGAGAGTGTAATGGGACAAGATTATGCTGGAGTAAGCCATATATTTTAGCCATCATCTCATATGCTGCAAAAACTCCTCTGGTGATCTCTTCCAAAACCAAAGCTCTAATGAAGAAAGGATATCTGGCATTTTAAAACTTCAGTATGGTCAAGCCACCCAAAATCAGTCCTAGTTCGTCTTCCCAGACAACCAATTGTTGTTTTTAAATTGCCCAAGAGCCAAGACCACTACCTCGCCACACAGACTATGTCTCCCGTGGCCATGCCTCTATCCTTCATGCTCAGTAAATTGCCTCTATGAAGGGTTAATTCAACTAGGGCCTTTTACTCCAAGTTGTTTTCCAAGCAGCTGAGAGAATAGGTCTCTTGTTACAAACATGGCTTCTGGGCATTTGGTGATGCTTTCCCTTTTCTCTCTCTCTGTACCACAAAAGAATCTTTTGTTCTCCGTCTCTCTGTCTCATTTACTCTCCCCCACCCTGCTCTCGCCTCTTCCCTCCATTGGCTGCCAAGTGACTAAGGAATGGCAAAAAATGACCATATAGCTTGGTCATGGCAAATATTTCTTCACCTATTATCTGATAGCGACCTTGAGCATCTCTGTAAAGGCCCCTCTGCTTCCACTGGGCTTCTTTTAGAGATGGGGAAGAATGTGTCAGACACAGCATATAAGTTGAATCAGCCCAACATGCTAATGGAAATATCTTGTAAATTGAGTCACAGTGCCTGTTTCAGGAAAATCAAATGATAGGGAGCCAGAAGTGGCAGGAGTCGAGTGGCAGCTACAATGGGTCTAAATTTTTATGGAAACTTGGCATTTATTAAAAAAACACATGGGAGGCAGAAAAACCCTCTCTTTCTTGCCTCCATATTTACCGATTCAGTTGGCTGCAAGCTGGAGCTGACACTCCCTGTTGGATGGGTTGTAGCGTTGCATAGTTTCCCTGCACTGTTGCTGTAAATCTTGTGCATGATCTCCCACCGCAGAAAAGTTGTGGCAAATCCCCATGAACATCACGTCTTCCCACACCCCATTGAAATTATACTTCAGGCATTCCCACAGGCATCCTTCCAGCTATAGTCTCCTTGTACATAGTGCTTCACTGAGTCACCTTACATGTACACAGATATGTAAAAGATCACATGATGTCAAAGTCACTGCAACTTCTACAACGACCTTTCTGCAACAGAAACAATTCCTTAGCCAAACTCCCACCTCCCTTCTTTTCATAGCATTTGGGTATATACTTCACTGATACTGTGTTCTGCAACAAAATAAAATTCTTCAGTCTCACCTGATGCAAATCCATCTGCCTTTCTGCTCACCTTCTTCTCTACTGACCCTCTTCACGCTCTGACCACCTTTTGTCCTGAGTCGGTCTCAGTCCATGTCATGCTTTAGATGAACACAGCATATGCTGCCTGTGTCCATCTGCCGAGTTTTGTGCACTCTTCTCCCATTTAGTGCCTTAACTATTTTGGAAGGTCCTTGAAACAATCATTAAATTTCAGCTTAGCCACATCTCGCACACACACATTTAAAGCTGTGGATGTAAGGCATTATGCAGAGAAGTTTTACTCCTGTAGAGAAGGGGAATGGACTATTGATAAAAGGGCCATTATATTCCCATATCAGAAGGACTTCTTGTCTGGTGGCTTTTAACCAAGCTGGTTAAAACATCATGAAAATGATGCACTCTTTATATTCGTATGTCTCTGGCCACAATAATTTTTTGCTTAGTCAACCATACTGTTTTGAAGCAGCATGCAGGGCATCTTTCACTGGAAAGCTTCAAACTCATCCAATATGTAACAACAAAGGAATACATAATAATCCCTTTTCCTGTCTCCTGGCTTGATAGCATCTAAATGAGTCCCACCAAAGACACAGAGATTCTTCCTGCAACCTCAGCTGTGCACCAGTGCTCCCACAGTAGCTCTGTTGTAGAGGGTGCTCGCCAGGACACCCAGGATCATCTTCATCACAAAAGACAAATAAAGCACCCTGAGATGAAGAAGTTTGCCCTTGTCAAAAAACAAGTCCCTGGAAGATCCAGAAACTTGTTAATTCAAATGTTGTGCATCTAATGCTGCAAATTTAAACCTCCCCACTAAGCAGTGCCCTTGATGAAGCAATGCATTGCTGGATACTCTTGGAATTCTCCACTAAACAATGGTGAAAGTTTAAGGGAAAAACTTTGCTTCTCCCTGCTTCAATTCTCCTTCACATGGTGGGATGCCACACTCCTGATGCGAAGACTACTGTAATCAAAGGCATTACACTGTCTAGAGAACCTCGTCAGGGTCATCTTTGCACCCTGTGGAGACCAAGAGGTCAGCTGTTCTAGTCCTTTTGGAAAAAAGAATCTACCACCATCTCTTTCACAAATGAGAAGCCCAAGGATGGATTATGGATTCTTACTTAGATAATTTTGGATGAATCAAGAAAAGAGAGGAGGGATAGCTGTATGCCTAAATAAAGCCAATGAGATCACATGTTCCGCCTTTTTATCTGCTTTTCTCTTTCTGCTTTTGGACAACAAAGCTTTCTTTGATACAGAAGAAGAGGGGGGTAGGGACGGCGGGGAGAGGGGGTACCAGAGTCACCCCAATGGCCCCCGGTCAGTTATCCATGCTCCTTAATGTGATGTTCCCACTGACAGAGACAGAAAAATACAGTGATCTCATGATTCCAGAAATTATTCACGCAAACAACCCTGAGATCAGGGATGAAGGGGACAGGAAAGAGGGATAAAGGATGAGTGAGAAAAAGCACGGATGGGAGAGGAAAGGATAGAACTGATAGGGAGAGTGAACGTGGGAAGCAGGACCTTGGGGGACGTAGAAACTGAAGGTCAGACTCCAAAAGAGGATGTGAAACAGGGATTGTAGAGAAAATGAGAAGAAAGAGGAGTCTTGAGACCAAGGTAAAAGGACTGGTGGAAGAAGATTTTGTGTGAGGTGTGACACTGTATGGCAGGACTTGAGGGCAGGGTCAAGGATATGAGTTGACTGAGTTGTCTAAATGTAGGAAAACGGAGGCTAGGCTCAGAAGACAGCATGATGGGATGAGGAACAAGGGCTTGATACGAGGATGAGAAGGAAAGGAGGCAGAATTAGGAGCAGAAGAATTAAGACTTGCTGAAACTTGCTTTTTCTGCATATTGCTACACAAAACCAGGTCACCAAATCTGCCAAGAGAATAAAACTGGTCTCTCTCAATCCCAGACCCAACAGATGCCAGGCAGATTTATTACCTGAGGCACTCAGCCATGTCCAAAGGAGGCAGTGGTTAAGCAGTGGGTCTGAAAACAGTCAGCCAGGTTTGCACTATCGTTGGGCTGATCTCGCTGAAGGAGAACTTCATTCCTGCACAGAGCAGCACTATCTATGTATTACACCTCACCTGCCAGCAGCCATTTCATTCAGCCTTCTTCCTTTCCTTCCCTAATGTGCTTTCATCAGTCCTTCTCTTCTCCCCTCCCTTCATCCTTCCTTGCCACCTTGCCACAGGGAGACAAGAGACCATCACAGCTGGCAGGAGAAATCCCTTCTTCTCCATCCCCCTAGGGGACCTGCCATCCCAGAAGAAACTTGTCCCTCACCAGCAAAGCAGCCACGGCACAGCAGGAGACTTTTTAGCCCATAGGATTCCTGATGGAGCTGGGACAAATAGTGGGATGAAAGACTGGGGAAACAACTAAAAGAAAAAGTGTCTCTCACAATAAGCTGCCATCTCCATGTCTCACAGCTCTCCCCAACACTGGCCTGCCTCAGGAGCTCACATTTCCCCCCTCCTCTGTCTGCTCTGTGGCAGCTAATCAGTGACCCACTGACAGTCTCTGTCCATCACTCGTCTCTGCACGCAATGGGGTAATTAAACCCTGACCCTGGGCTCCTTTTATCCATTTCCTCTGCACAGTCACTCCCCAAAATGGCAGAGGGGAGGGCCTGCTGTGGAGGCTCCTGCATCAGTCTCCGGCTCTAATGAAGACATGAAGCACAGGAAGGACTCGTTGTGAAAAGAAAGATGCTGAGAGGGCAGCCAAAGAGGTATTGAGTGGTACACAGCTTCCTACAGGATTGTGGTGAGCTCTGCTGACATACCTCCACCAGGCAAGGCTTTGTACACCTTCAATTCCTTATCATCATGCCCACAGGTTGTCCAGCATCCTTCCCCTGCCCAAGCATACCTGCAGAAAACCCACCACTCCTCTGCATGGCTTCAGAGCAGTGCCAGGTGTGGTGCCCAGCTCAGACCTAGGGAAAAAAAGAAAAAGAAAGAAAGAAAGAAAGAAAGAAAGAAAGAAAGAAAGAAAGAAAGAAAGAAAAGTTTCCAGAAGTCTCAATATATCCAGTCCTGGGCTTGCACATCCACAAGATCAATGCAAAGTTTCTGCCCTCCCTGGCGTGACCCCATTGCCTCCATTTGGACTAAGCCCAATGCCTTAGGCCTGACACAAGACTTTCCTCATTAAACACCTGCAGAAGAGCAGAGGGAGGCCTCAGTGATGGGGTGAATTCCATGGAGCACAGTGGATGGAGGCAGGAGCTGGCTGGGACAAGGTGATGTTTGCTCTTGTCTGCACAGAAGGACAATAGAGGATACACACAGTGACAGACAGGAGTCACAAAATGCCAGGAAGTGCTTTTTTAAAACTTTCTTTCTGCTTTCTAGCACTCTGCAAAATTTATTACACAGATTGATAAACAGCCAGAAATGATCCTGAGCAATCCAGACTCTGCTTCCTCCTCCTTACCCTGAGTGGGGAAGCTGCCTCCCTCCCACGCATGAGCAAGAAGGGCTGGGGCCACCCGGGAAGGGCATGATGGGTAAAGCAGTGCCCCAAAACAATTAAGCACTGTCCCAGGCACTGCACACCCTTGTCCTGGGAACAAAAGAGTCACACACAAGAGACCTGACTGTGAAGCCTCCATCCGCTTTCATCACTGACCCCCAGGGCAGTCAGGGCACAAGGTCAGCCCACTTAAACTCCAAACTCGGCCAGAAATAGAGCTGGGAAGTGGGCAAGGGTGGTCAGCTGCAGGGGTCCCCAACCACTTGAGGGGTTCTTTGACTAAGCCATTTCATTTCATCAAAGACACATTTTTTTTCTGGAAGGAAAATGGAGAGCAGTGGGTGTGAAAGGAGTAAGGGGGAGGCAGGGTGTTCGCCATGAATTATGACCACTCTCAACAACAGTCTTTTACATTGCAGAGGTGAGGAGAGGATGGGGTAATTGGGCATGTTAGACCCATGCATAATGAGGGCAAGTCTCTGCCTGCTTCCCACCCCTCACTCTGCTACTGCTCATGAGATGTGGTTCCCCATATCCCCTGTCGCTACTCTGTTGTGGGGCTCAATATCCCAAGGGCTCATCCCAAGGACCACAGCCTTTGAGAGTGCCTTGCCAGACCAGTAGTGCCCTGTGCAATAGAGTGTAGTCATACCCCTCGACTGGAAAGGCTGAAAGTTGCCTTACAAATAAAAAACGATCAACCAAGCCAGACCACATGCTTTCTGTCCGCAGGGTCTCAGAAAACTCATTAGGCTTTAAGCTGCCTTTAAGGTTTTTCAGGTTGCAAGCACTGATTTTGCGAGTAATGCTTTTATAGAGGTAACAGCTGCACCAGATGCCCCTGAAAGCTATCTCCTTGGCTGGGAGAAGAAATCTGTGGGGACAAAGTCCAGGGACACTGAAACATATTTGGTGCACATGGAAATACAATGCATCTGCCACAGAGTGTTGTCCATTTCGCCCATCTTCCCTCTGGATAAACCTCGGAGGATCCTAAATGCAGGAAATCTCAGAAGAAGGACAATGAAAACACCCACTGAAAGCAGTTCCCTATTCCGCCCCAATAGGGCCATGTCCTACTTGCCCCATATAGAGGCTACTGCAAGTGTTTGCAGCACCCAGCAGAAGTGGGATAGGGACAGGGCAGGCAGGCTGGGCAGTGACAGGCAGGGAATACAATCCCCACACTTACTCGCTGAAAGTTCCATCAAAAACAGACAACATGGCTCAAGGGACAGCAGTCAAGAAGGATGTTAGTCCAGAGTTAGTTGTGTTGACACTGAAAACAGTAGCAGAAAAGCAGCCAGAAACATGAGGTTCAGCCCCAGTACACAGAAACACATCTGAGTGCCAAGAAGCTAACCAGTCATGCAACATGTGATCAGCTAGCAGACTCCTTATTACACGTGATGAAAGACAAGCAGAAGGGAGTTTTGACTCTGAGAGTCAAACTTTTCATGGATTGTGTACGTGAGAACAGAAAAATGAATGTGCAAACTAAGCCCTCTTGATTGAAGCCATTTTGGTAGACTGTAAGCAGTGAGCCCAATATTCAAGAGAAAGCTGCGTTTCAAAATTTTTATACAATCAATCAGACCTACTATTGAAAATTAACAGCTTTGGGATTTTTTAAAATGCTGGCTAACCTTACTTTTTTGGATTTTAGGTAACCATTTTCATCAGCAATTCATTACTTTTCCCCTTGGGAGGAGGCAATCAGATGGATTTCTACTATTGAGACAGACATGGCTTTAGGGCGCATCTAGATTCATTCTCCATCTCACACAGGGAGAATCCAGTCAATCTTGGACACTTTGGGGCAGCTGTGCACAAAAGGCAAGGTCAGTCAGCACACGTGTACAAAGGCTGATGATTTGGGGATGTACTGAAGGACATGCACAACATGCACACTTCACTGGAGCAGCACAAAAAAGGGCTCATCAGACCTACAGGTTTTGGCCTTGTCAGTGTCAGCAGGTCTAGTTTTTCACCTCGGGCGAGTTCTGCTTATTGTATTTCTTTTGAGTGGCAGGAGCTGCCAGCAAAGGAAACATTCAATGCTTGTTCATCTCCCTTGCAGATCTAGTAGCAGAAGTGGACAGCAGGAGAAATGAGGTCCTGCAACTTCTTTTAACCAGTCTGATACCCAGCCATTGCACAAGGCTCTGAGCAGTCCCCTTGGGCGCAGGCAAATGATTCACGTTATGCAGGTATTCTGTGTTTGTGAAAAGCCTCTCTTTTCCCCTTTGCAGTAAAACAGGAGAAACATCCCACCTTCGCAAACCCTGAATCCAGGCCCCCTCCGGCCGCAGCAGTTCCGGGCAGTGACCACACAGTAGCGCTCCACCCTCACAAATGGAGCCCAGCCGGTGGCCCTGAGCCTGCAAAGCCCACGGGCGACAGCGCGGGGACAGCGCGGGCGACAGCGCGGGGACAGCGCGGGGACAGCGCGGGGACAGCGCGGGACACGCGGCCCCCGCCACACGCAGCAGTCCTGCCGGGGCGTGGGACGGACAGAGGGCTCGAGTTTTTCCTGTGTGACATTTGCTTAATCAGCTCTCTGTATTAGCTGTCAAGCTTTGGGGAGGGTTCTGCGGGATGACCTCTTTGCTTGTGTTGCAGGGTCTCTCTCAGGACCGCAGCATTGTAGAATCTGTCCAGCTAAACTGTCACTGTCTCTAGGGACGGATATTCCACCACTTCTCTGGGCTGATGTAACCGTGCTTACCCATCCTCACAGTAATTTTTATTCCTTTTGTTGCACTGTAATTCCATGCTGCAACTTGCAACCCCTTTCTCTGGTGTTTAGCTGTGCAAAACCCCTCAGAAGAGTCTGGCTCCATCTTCTCTGTATCACCTGCAGCCACAGTCAAGTGCTGTTGCCCTGCCAAGCCCCAGCAAGCTCTTCGTGCAGAGCTGAGGGTCTGGCTCATCAATTCTGGAGCTTTACTGATGTAAAACTCCTGTCAGTGGCCAGGGTCAGGATGTCAGTCTCTTTTCTTCAGAGAGCTCCCACCTGAAGAACTGCATTTCTCATTCAGCTGCCCCTCATAAATAAATCACATCTTAGATCCAGGACTTCAAAATTATTATTTGTGACACACTCTTGCCCTTGTAGTCCAGCATTGTGGGTGGCTGCAGTCAGTGTTTTGATGTATGCAGACAAGAGGCTCACGGGGCTGCATACCACAAACACTAACCACCCTCTCAGCCAGCAAGAGAGGTCATTGCCATGGGCCAGTCCTTGTTCCTAGTCACGGAGGAGTTTACAGCTCAAAGAGTACAATGTTGGGGTTTGTTTTTTGGGGTTTTTTTGGTTTGGTTTGTTTTTGTTTTTTTTTTTAATCTGCGTCAGTAAGTCGAGTTGGGAAGCCTTGTAGTTCCTCAGAAGCCAGGAGCAGCTGGAAAAGATGACACATAATGCAACAAGACCACATTTCTTTGGGAAATCAAAGCATTCTCCCGGTGGTGGTGCTGTCATGATGGAGGCAGGAAAACCATTTGAATACCAGTGCAATGGTTACTGCCCCCACGCACATCGCAGAGGAGAAGAACACGTGGAAGCCTGGCGATCCTGCCGCACACATGGCAGTGCAGTGATTTTGCACACAGCTGTGCTGACTGGCTTCCACATCCACTGACATCCGATGCTTCCTCGGGTCACTGTTGGCCTGCCAGCAGTAGGGGTGATTATGCCAACCAATTTCACAGAATCACTGAACGAATTAGGTTGGAGAAGCCCTCTGAGATCATGGAGTCCAACCTGTGACTGGACACCACCATGTCAACCAGACCACGGCAATGAGTGCCACCTCCAGTCTTTCCTTAAACACCTCCAGGGACGGTGACTCCACGACCTCCCTGGGCAGTCCATTCCAATGCCTAATCACCCCTTCCGTGAAGAAATTCCTCCTAATGTCCAACCTTAATCTCCCCTAAATCTCCCTAGCTTGTGACTATGTCTCTTGTCCTGTCACTGGCTGCCAGGGAAAAGAGACCAACCCCTACCTGGCTGCAGCCTCCTTGCAGGGGGTTGCAGAGAGAGATCAGGTCACCCCTGGGCATTCTCTTGCCCAGCCTAACAGAGCCCCGCTCCCTCAGTTCCCATGGCAACGCGGCGGGAGCGCAGGGGGCGGGGCTCGCGCGGGCGCTTCCGAGCGGCGCCGGCGGTGAC
>VWYP01016146.1:0-66846 GCA_013400435.1 Pycnonotus jocosus
TTTTTTTTTTCAGTACCTGCAGTCTGGGGTGGGCATAGAATTCATTTAAGAAATCCATGAGTAGGTCAATCTTCAGAGAGCTCACACACAGCACAACGTGTTTTTCTGTCTGAGCTCTGTAGCGACTGTAGTTTCCTCCAGACTTTTGCCTCTCCATCCACAAATATGCCAGCTGCTCAAACTGCAAGAGATGCCCATTGTCAGGGAAAGAGAGACCAGCAGGTGAGCACTACAACTCTATAATGCCTTGGCAATGCTGCATCGTTCATCTCATGCCTCTGTGAAAAGCTGCCCTCAGCCCACAGTATCTTTTTCTTTGTAAAGTGTTCTCTAATTAGGGGATCACAAACCACGGCAATAGCGCCAGAATCTAACACACACAAACAGCAGTGAGAATTCATTAAAATACCATGAGTTTAGAAAAGAATGAAGGCTGGTACTTTATTCCTTTAAGTATTTTATGCCTCTGAGCTCTCTTTTTTTAGTATTGTGACATAACTGCTTCCCTCATATGAAAGGTTAAGTTTTCACACACAAACTGTGAATGTACTTGGAGAGAGGCACCATTTTTTCTTAGTTTGGGCAGGAATTCTTCCCATGGATTTTATAATGTTCTGAAGGTGATGCTCTGTAAACTCTCTTATCTGCCTTGTAATTTTAGATACAACTTAAATACACAGCAGCTGCTAATACAGCAAGTTTGCTTTTGTCAGCTGAACAATATATGCAAGTTAACAGCAAACGTTTTTACTCTCAATCCTCCAGACCTACAAGAATACTCTAACAGTCTGTAAAGAAACATACAAATACCATTCAAAGCTTTGTGTAAGTAACACATGTTTAATATTGAGCTCAATTTAACTGTATGGCTGTGTGATAGTATCTTTTTCTCATCCACATTCCACTGATGGAGAGGCTGGATCGTGAATAATAACTGATAATAATTTCATTTCATTGCAGGGCAAAAGGTCAGGAGAGAACACCTCCCACTCCATTATGTGTAAGGAAAACTACATGAAACCCCATTATCTCTACAAAGGTATAAATAAAGTAGCTAATAATAGGTAAATGTACGTGAAATTCCAGTAGATTCTAGGTTATTTACTGCTACTGTGGAGCTCTCGGGCCTGATGTATCAGAACTAGCTTCAGGATCAAATTTCTATTTCCTAGGAAATTCCAAATTTCTTAAACAGAGCACGTTTTAGTTTTCAATAGAATATGTATTTTACTAATTTTTCACTGAGTGAGAATATAATTGGGTTAGTGCATACGGCTATGCATACCTACATTCGATATTTAATTAGAGTGTTAAATTACTTCAAGAAAATTAATGCTAAAAGCTTGAAGCTCCACCCTCCCAGGGCTTGTGTGTTGTCTGCTCACACTGAGCTTTAGTTCTCTGCCAAAGAAGCAGAGTCTGGAAACTCTGGCTGTGTGAGAAACTTTGGAGCTTCATGGTCTAGCAGGTCTACTGTAAGGTTTGATAAAAACGCAGAGTGTCTCCCCAAATCCTCTTTTTCTGGAACAAGGGCTGGGTGATCACCACGTGTGGAACACTGAACATCCTGGCAGGGTTTCCCACATAACCTCTGGGTTTCTGTCATCCAGCCTCACCTAATGAGCTGGAAAACGCTTGGTACAAATTTAATAAAGCTGACTGACTCCCTGAAATACTTGGATTTTCATGAATTGCTCTTTCCCTGTTGCAACTGTTAGAAGTCCTAAACTTAGGCAGGCATGAAAAATTCCTAACTGTGCTGCTCGCTCTCTGTGCATGTGTTCCACACACAGCTGTGAACCCAATTTGCTTGAGTTGCAGATTTAATGAGATTTTTTTCAAGTTAGCACTGAGCAGTAAGAGCAAGAGAGGAAGTGGAGAGAACCAAGATTAGAAACAGGGAGAGCCTGCAGAGGAAAAGCTGTGTTCATAAAGAAAGTGCTGGCTACTGTTGTGCGGGTTTTTTGTAATTGCTCCATTAATAACAAACCTGTATCCTGGGATAAAGGAAGTCCTCTGCAGTACATGACTGGTGCAGAAAACTTTCATCAGCACTTGAAAACCGTTATCAGTGCCCTGTTTTTTAGTATAAATCTAGAGTATAGGAGAACATGCAGGAAAAAGGAAAAAAAAACCACAATAGGAGAGAGCTTGATGGTTCTTTTTTCTGACATTTTCTGGGCAATAATGGTAGCAACAATAAATTATTTCAGTTATTGTTCCTTTGTTTCAAAAACAATTCTAAAGAGAAAAGAAAATCCACATTTACCTGTATGGGCAACACCACAAGTGCAACACAGATCATAATGACAACAAGCAGCTTTGAAGGCCATATCTTGGGTGTAACATCCCCAAAGCCCACAGTGGAAAATGTCACTATGCAGAAATAAAGGGAGTCAAAGAGAGTCAACCTGTTTCCTGCTCGTTCCAGATGCTGAATTCCACAAATACTACGTAGAAAAGAATGAATAAAGACATGAAAAATAAAAACTGTTCAAGCTTGATGATTATACGTGCAGAGAACTATTTTCAGAATTCATAAATTGCTTAGCAAAAACATTTTTTAAAAAGAAAAGTAAAAATGAGTATCAAACCAGAAGTGCTATATTGTTACAATTTTGAAATGTCATTTGTAATAAAAGAAACACATTTTTGATTATTCTAATATGATAGGCACAACTGTTGCTAGGTTTTGCTCAGTGGCTGTTGTGAAGGAGAGGTGGTATATAGAACATCATGGCTTGATGCAACTCCTTTCTAAACCAGAACAAAACAGATGGTATAGAGCTGCCACCATTCAACATTTTTTATAGATACGTTTCAACTTTTTCAGGGAGGGTTTGCTGCTGTGGCCAAGAAAACTGCACATACAGCTTCCTTTAAATCTCTTTAAACCTTTCTCCTTTTCAAGAGACCTTTGTGTTGGTCTCTGGCCCTTTCTGTGGAGAAAGTTACTGATGCAAACCAGTCACGAGAGCACACGCTGCATATTGGGAGGCTTCTGTTGGCACAAATGGGTACTGACTGTCTGCAATAAACTGAACCTGGGAACTGCAGACTACTCAATTACCAGAGGAAAGAGCACCCAGGGTCAGCCTGCAGGTAGGAAGTGGAAGGTGGAAAATTGGTAAGGTTCTGCTCACTAAAAGTACACAGCAGAAACACAGGGCTTGGCTGGGTCTGTAATAGCAGAGCTAGTGGAGCTCAGCCCTTCCAGTCACACATTCCTGAGAAGAAGTAAACAGCAGCCCAAGTTAACTGGTAACTGTTTTTCTTGGAATCAGGATGATGCGCTTTTGGTTTTGAGAAACTGTAACAGAATCGCTCCACAGGTCATCTTGCTATTTCAAACATTGCAGATTTCAAAAATACTTCACTTTGTAAATATATAGCATGGCAGAGAGCTTCCCAAGCTTCAAATGTGATCTTCTCTGATACAGTGAAATTACTCAGATCAGTTCAGGCTTTTAAATGATATTCACCTATATTAAAAAAATCCCAACGTGTGAACCACCCTGAACAGCACATTTTCCCCCTTGGAGCTAGCAGGATTTCTCCTCAGAGAATTAGAAAACTAATTAATAAATCATATTTTATTCCTCAATAATTATTCCAGAACATACTAAATATTATTTCTTCATGTATGGTATCCAGATGGTAAGAGCCCCTCGTTAATATCTGCCATGGGAAGACCTGTGCATCACCAGGGAGACCCTGTGTTTATAACAGTGTTAGCAGTTGTTCTTCTGTTCTCTGTTCTGCTCTCCAAATATAATTTAGCTGTGGGCAGTGGCATTTCCAGAACATATGGATCAAATTCCCAGTTTCCTTTTCACAGTTCTAGCATTCGTAGTTTTCACACATCTCAAAATGTTCTAAAAAGGGTGGGGTTTTTTCCCTGTTGTTTGCCTAAGTTTCATGCTTCAGTCAGAGCTGATATTTATATTCCTATCCAGTTCGTCCCACATTTTTTCACTGGAGTTGTAATCCAGATCTTCCATTATTTCACTGTGTTCACAGTTTCTCTGGGTTTTTTTTTTTCTTTTTTTTTTAGTATAATTATATTTTTTGTCCCTGAAAATACTAACAGAAGGACTGTAAGTAATTATGCTAATGAAGCTTTCTTTTGGTCTCAGACAAGGAAGTTTCTCAGCTAAAGCCTTTTCTAGTATAATATGAAATAATGAAGGATATTGTAAAGGCACCGAAGCATGGAAAAATTAGCTATTTTAATATCAATATTCACATACATTGTGTAGTTTTAAGAGCAGAATGGAGACCGATTTTTCATTCTTTATTTTTATTGTTCCTAATCACCTGTGTGCATTTTCTTCTCTCTAGTTGCCTTTTGTGGATATCTCCCAGAAACACATGACCTTGACTTAAGGAGTTAAGCTCCTAAGGGCCAGGAAAGCAACAGTTACACTGAGCCAGGGACTATCACACCACTGCCCTCGGTGGATTAAATATCTGCAGATGAGGTTGTACTGAACCAGAATGCATGAGCCTATCATTGGTAGAAATGTATTTTTTTTTGGTGCTCATGTCTGTTAAACTGCTTGATGTTTGTAAATGCAAAAGAGTCAGTTTTACACCTTGTATGTGACAGGATGGATTAAAATATAAAAATTTGGTACTGTCAGGCTGGTTTTTTTCTCATTTTGAAGGAATTAGAATTGTTTGTTTATTTCTTGCTCTTTTTGTAAAACCTTAACATTTTTTAATAGTTTGATGATAGGAAAACTCAGGTCTTGAATTATTGTTGTTGTTGTTTTTGTTACTGTTATTAAGACTTCCACAGCCAGCCCACCCAATCATACTTTAGCTGAACTGCAATAAGGTAATATACCATGAACCATTTCAGCCTTTTCTAAATGAACAGTAGAATTCCCATTGAATTTAGTGAGATCAAGATTTTATTTTATCAGCTCTACCCCCTACAGTTCTATGCATTCCTATTCCTTGAAGCCATCAAAATAACGAGCCTGATCCAAAATGTTGCAGATTTGAGATGTTTTTCATTGAATTTAGTGGGCATGAGCCAGAGCTTCCCACATTTCGTTAACAATATTAAAAAGTCAGTAAGAAAAGGTAGCTGCTTCTTTGCTGAAGAAGAAATTCAGCCCTTCTAACAACTTGTTGATCAAATTAATTTCTTTCATCAAAATTATCTGCAGCTTATTTGCAGTTCTACCAAACTGTACTTGAGGCCCTCACCCTGCATACAAGGGAATGATAAATCCAAAATCAGGTTACCAAGTTTTGCTGCTCTGCTGTTTGTCTTTACTGGAGCCAGAGAGCACCAAACTGCACAAAAAACTGATTTTCAGAGACAGCTTTACGGGAGCCCAATTAAAAAATAAAGTATTACCTCTGTGACTACTCCCCTAAGAATATTACAGTTTCAGCTCACCAGCAATGCCTTTAGAGAAATGTTACTCAGCACTGATAGCATGTTCCCATCTGTCTGGGAATTACCTGATTACACTGCAGAGAGAGTGCAGTGGAGCATCCGTGTTCCCAAGCAATATTTCCACTGCTTCCCAAGAAGCCCAGTCCAGATGGATTAGTTATTCCATTCCCCACATCACTGACATCTTTTAATACATCCCAATTCCTCAGACAAACAGTAGTATCAGCTTTTTTTTTTTTTTTTTTGAGAAATGAAGTGTTAATCACTTTTAGCATTAATTCTGCATGTAAAAATACACATGTTCTTGTCTGCCTTCTTGTGTTTCCTGACATAATGAAATGTGTCGTAATTCAGGCTTCATATTTTGCCTGGTTTGATATTTTGGTGGTATTTTTATCTCCTTGTTTGCTTCCTCTTCCTCTTTTCTCTCCTGAAGATAAGTAATTTATTTAGTCATCCTTGAATAAACAAAATGATTTCAAGCTAGAAAGGAATGTACAGTAAAGGCAATTCTAACACCTACTGGTTTTTGTGGAGAAAATAAACCACTGTAATAATCAATACATAGAGAGTCCCTAGCTGAACACAAGGCCAATTCAGCACCTTCTGTGCCAATTTTAGGACTCCTGTGAATTCAGGAAGGCTGTCTTTTCAGTGGATCTAAGGGAGGCAGCTACAACAAAACCACTGCCTCAATACAGAGATTTAGCATTTCAAAAAAACCCACAGAAAGCCAAACTAAGAGTCTGCTGAAGCAAAAGTAGTATCAGAAAATGTATTACAAACATCCAGAGGACAGAAGTGTGATTCTAAACTGCACTTGAAAAACCAAAAGCAAAGAGAGTAACATGTAATCTCTGAAGACTGGTAATGTTTAGTTTGGGTATTATTTGAACTTTTGAGAGTTCAGTCACTGTTTTACTGGAAGCTGTCTTTCTAGTTCCAGGAATCTTTGTTTGCTTGAGTATCTTATGTGCCAAAACTAACTCCTGTTTGTAAATAAGCTGTCTCTACATGCACCACAGAAATAAATACTGCAGAGTAAAATAATCCCTGAGACTGTCAGTTTTTTATCATGCTGCAGAAGCCTGTCACAGAAATGGATGTAACAAGAACCATTTGGATGGTATTTTGCAAACACTGTACATTAACTATCCTTATTTATAACTAATTGTTTAGAGCCTATTTGGTATTAGTTTGTATTTTCATTTGTGTTGACAGATTAATCTGATTTCTACATTTTCACTTCCAGAGAAAATTATTGTTTACACATACAACCTGTTGAGGTCCAAGCTAATGCACCAGAGGCTGAGCCAAAAGTCAGAGCTGCTTCAGTGTGCTGAGGATCAGGCAGCAATTACCAGCACTGTTTTCTTGGGACCTGTAACTTTGAGCTCCACCTTGTGTCATCACTTTGCATGTTTATGGCAGCTGGCTGAAGGGACTACTAATGAATGCATTGTAATCAACATGGATTCATTTCATCAGATCCAGTGGGATTCCATGGAAAAGGCTCAGTGCTTCTGTACTACAGCAGTTACACATGAACTAACTCACGAGTGTAGCAATCCTGCTCAAGCAAATACCCTCAGTAGTTTCTCACACCTATAACTCTTTACACTACCAGAGAATGGTGATGCTATAACAAATTAGAAATTAAACTCTCATTATTTGGTTGTCCTGTACCGCTAATTGCTGTTCATGTTATTTTAACAATTTCTGAGCCTTGTATCACAGATTTTTTTCTTTTTTCACTATGAGAAAAACTGGAATGAACTTTCAGTCAACAAAATTGTTGACAGACCACTGACTGTAGCAAATATTCATGGTTAAAGTACAAATACAGTGAAATACTAAAGAAAAGGACCATGTTGACTTTCCAGGAAATACAGACAAGCATTTGAGACATCTTTTACCACTATAGTGACTGTAACTGCTTAAGGAAACTTCCTCAATCTCTACATCAAAATAAAATGTACCTACAGAACAGTTCATTCTTCAGTCTCATTCTAGAAGATGTAGTATCTCATATAAGTCTGATAAATGTACAGAGGTCTGGTTTAAAATTGGCAAAGGTACTCACTACTTGCCAAAGATGTTAATATTAAGCTGATGCCAGTTTTAAGGCCTTGAAATGGTGTTGGGACTAATGCCGTATTTGGAGAATGCCCTGCTTTTTACAGAGAAAAACAGCTTTTCATACGAGAAATTGTCTCTGTGGGGTGTTCAGTCTTCTCTAGAACATCATGTAGAACCAGATGCAGTTTTGTCCCATATTTTAAAATTAGACATTATGGAACAGCAATTCTCAGTGTGGAGAATTAGTATTCATATAATCATTAAATATGCAATTTTCAAAAACTCTGGGCTGAATACTAATGTAACTGGAATGACATTAAAGTGCATTTCTTCTTCATTCCCTGTGTCAGATGCAAATGGAAATATTGTCTGCTGATCTCTGAGTGACAATACATGCAGAATGTGAAGGTGTTGATAATCACCCTACCTGTGACCTAAAAACCTGATGCTTTCTGGCAGAAACCCTGACTCTTGTGTAAATAATGAAGAGACAAACAAAAAGAACAAGGGATGAGCAGAAACTGCAGCAAGTAAAAGAGTGAAGCAACAATCACAAAATACTCCGACCAATAATAAAATATTAATCCTATCCAAAAGCCCTGAAAATAAGGTTTTAACTTGCTAAAAACCAAATACTTCAATTTTTTCCAAGCCTTGTGTCTTTTCTCAGATATTTTCTAAAATCAGTGGATTTTTCTAATTTATTTTCTAAAAGCAATTTTATGTAAACAATATAAAAATAGAAAAAAAATCTGCCACTAGTTTAAGTAGATGTACAATTTTCATAAAGTTAATATGACAGAATCTGGTACTATATATCATGTAAAATATATCAAATTTAAGCATTATAATGAGAAGATGCTATTTTCACCTTCCATTCCACATAAAAGGCTTTAAAGCTGTAGGAATTACTGAATTTTACTTCAGGACACAAAAAATACTAATTGCATACAAGACAGTGAAAGAAATGAGGGAGAACTGCTAACTGGAAAGATGAAGGCTGTCATGCTGCCTTTAAAATAAATCAGTAGAGAAATACCCACACTGCTCTTAGATGGCAACAACTGATCTAAAATGCAGTAGATCAGCTGCAAGGTATTCACTGGCTGGACAAAACAGATACTGGACACTGTAGTTTCTTAATATTAAAGGACAAAAGTTGTAAAAATCTCAGATATTTTTGCAACTCTAATGCCACTTCATCAGACAGTTCAACACAAATCTTTCTATTTTTCCAGATAGGTTTTTGGGTTTTTTTCTTCGCCCCAGAATCACAATAGGGAAGGGGAAGACTTGGATTAATTCAACAAACTTTGAATCAGACTTTTCAGTTCTGTGGGACTTTGAATGCAAGTTGAGGTAAGGGCGATGAATTTACTTTCACTACACAACAATGCCACCATATCAGAAATTAATTTAGACTTTCTCTTCAGATAGAAAGGTAATTTTGGTTTTATTCCAATTATCCCAAATGATGGTGTTTGATGATATGATCATTACTTACCCATAGTGTCCTTTATAAGCATTTTCCTTCCCCAAAGATCAGAACATTTATACGCAGCAAAAGAACATTTTTACATATAAATAAAAAAACCCCATTTATATGGTTGCAAAAGCTGAACTTATAAAAATAAACTCTTCCCATAGGAACTCATGTGACTTCCAGCAACTGCAGAACATCTTGTTAAGCAGAATAGAGTATTATGAAATGACCAAGTGTATATAAATATTTGTTGAATCTGAGTGAGAACCTTTCTACTCCTGCTGCTGCCTTTAGTGGGGTAAGAAGTGGAGCTGCAATTAAAGAGCTGTAGTGACTGAGGCTGCACAAGCAGGGCCCCTCTGTGGGCAGCCTTCAGCTCAGTGTTTCCACAGGCAGGTCTGTCCACACTTCAGCCTCTAAGCCCAAAGGATCACCTGTACTTGTGTGTGCTTTCAGTCTGCCTCTGAGCTTTGATGGTAAACAAAGCACATTTTGGCAGCCCAGCTTCAGTGTGTCAACACTGTGGCACCCAAGAGCCTGCTGAGCCTCAGCTTTTGGACTGCTCACACCAGGAGTCAGGAACTACTCAGGAAACAGAATCAGGCAGTCACTACTTAACTCTCAGGTTTGTTTTCCCGAGATTCAGGTGGTTTGAGTCCTTTTTGCTCTCCTGGAATCTTTGAGCCAGACACTAGAAAGAGACAGAGGCTTCAAGCTTCTGTTTCTCCAAGGTCTGTCACTTTGTTTATAATTTCTTATCTCACAGTGTTCTCTGTGTTCAGCGAGGTCCGTGCTGCACCTCGGCCACAGCACAACTCCTCCTCCCATGGGAGGTCATCACGTTTTATACAGATTATTACAAACACATTATTTACAATTTCCTACCAATGTCCACTATTTACACTAAACAGGTCATCTCTACTTGACCCAATCTGTGTCAAGTTATTATCTTGTGCCACATCACTGCAGAAGATGGAGGTGATGAAGAACTTTAGGGACCACCCCAATTTCTCCATCTTTGCTTTCATCTACCCCCATTCTAAAAACCCATAACTACATATTTCTCATCCTGTGATAAGCTAAACTACTGTGTTTCACAATCTTGAGACTGGTAATTCATCCCTGCTTTGTGCCAGGGTCTGTGACCTCCATGGACAGAACTGAAATGCCCCTGTTAACCCCCCTGGACAGAACTGAAACCCCCTTGGACAGAACTCAGACCTCCTTTGCTCAGTTCCCAGACTGCCCTGCCAGGGTCCCTGAGCCTCCAGGACAGCCAAAGGGATGCCCTGGGTTCTGACACTTAACCACCAGATACTCCTCACCTGCAGGGTGCTACTGAATTAGGTGACACTCTACACCTGTCCTTCCTTGGGAAGAATAATTAAGTAATCTATTTATAATATTTTAAAATTGTATGTGTTGTGCTGGAAAATCAAATGCAAACCTCTAATTTAATACACCCGATATGTTATGCTTTAGAACATCATGTTTAATGTTTCTTGCAATAGTTTTGAAACACTCTTAGGGTGTAACAGTTGTTATGCAAACCACCCACACTCCCTCAGTCAAATTGAACTAACAATTGTAAGATTCATTATCTGAATATTTGTTAAATGTGCATAAGAAAAAGCTAACCCAGCGTGCAGAATATTCTATTAGCTACTGACAGAAACCTTTTGTTAATTTTTAACCTAACTCAAGTCATGGCATATTTTAATGACAAATGGATTTAATTTTATTGTTAAGTCAAAATTCTCTTCTTATCAGATTTTGCATTTTCATTTGATTTTTAAGGATATTCATGGATCTTCCTTACACTTACATCTATTTTTATGTCTCCTTGACAGCCTTTCATCTGTCTGTACTTTGAATGCATCTTCTTTTTGCTGCTCTCACTGCTGCTATTGAAACAACTGCTTCAGCACAAGCCAAGTTACCTTACTCCAGCCACGACATCTTATGGTTGCTAACACCATAAACAAAAAAAGAATTTCTTAGAAAATAGCAGGTAATTAATATTCAAGAAGAATGGACTTTTTTGTAGCGTTTATCCTGCTGTGAAACTCAAACCAGTAACAAATACAGGCTGGAGTGGTCTAAAGCTTGCAAGTGACTCAAATCAGGTGCCTCTTGTCTCATCCACTTTAACTGCAGCCATGAGGCATGCAGCCCACTGGAAAGTTCATATGTGGTATTTTCCTTTCCAGCCTTAATTTCTATAGACTTTGGGTGATGGGAAACTTTCTGCTGTCCTCCCTTCTGAAAAATGTAAATATAGAAGGAGTGTTTAAGATAAAAGGCTGTAGTCAGATCACATGAGGACAGTGGTGTGCATTTCTTGCATTTCAAGCTGTCCTGTGAAAACACGGACTCATCAATGGTCTTTGTTCTTACGGTGAGTGTTTCCCTTCAATATTTTGGCTCTTATGTGCATTTGGCATAATTTAAGCTTCTTTCATATGCATAGGTGTTTTAAGTGTTGGTACCTCTGTCAGTGAGGTCAGCTGTACAGGAAAGAACAAAGGCCACCAGTTACTGTCAGATCTGTGACCTCCCTGTCAACATTAGAAATACGAAATCTGGCCAAAACTTACAGAGAGAGCTCTGCAGCTTGCCAGCAAGGTTTGCTGGTTCTGGGCTACAAAAGTAAACCTTCAGCCTGTGTGTTTAGTTTGTCCTCAACGTGGCTGCAACATTCCACGACAGTGTTAAGGCAAAGACAATTCCAGCAGGCAGTGAGCTACATGGAAGCATTTGCTGTGCTGCTGCTTTACAAGGGGAGCACCCCACAGCTGCTTGAAGGGGAGGCTATATGGGCAGAGCCAGGAAACGTGCACTGATACATCCAGTCTGCCTGTTTAGAGCACTGTCTGTTGAGTCATGATGAGCAGAAAGTTCACTGCAGAGGGCAAGATACAAAGGGGGGTATGGAAACTGCAGTGTGACCTAAAACACCGTCTGGGGCTTTTTTAAATACCTGTGCTTTGGCTCTTTCATTTCATAACAAATTGGTATTAAAAAACCAAGAGCACACATGAAAATAAATTTTCCTTGTTTATGTTCCTTCTGGAAAGGTATTTTTACTTCAGAGTCACCTCCTTGTTGACCCCCAGTCTTGGCTAGAGACAACCTTTTGGACAGTGACCAAGGAAACAACTGGCCTGTAAAAAATACATATTTAACCACCAGACTTAATGCTTAGGTTTGCTAAAACACCATAAATGGGGGAAGTGTTAGAGGTTGTGTAATGGGGTGAAAATGACAGGAGGTAATCTCTGAGGAGATAAAAGCAATATATTCAAGCATTACAGGGTAGACTCCTTTATGGTTTGAGTTCCTGCTTGGAAACCCAGCAATTCTTTTAGCTGTGAGCTGGAGGGCTTGGATACCTTGAACTCTCTGTGTATTGTTTGGGTTGATCAACAAGTTTCATCTCTGGCATTTCATCCCTGCTCCTCACTACTCTGGACACTGGTTTCCATTGAAATCTGATGATTTCAATGAAATGTTTAAGTTGAGTGAAAAATCCTGAACTTATAATACTTAAAGAGTTTTCTGAAAGTCAGAGGAATTTTCTTTGGGACACTTGTTTTGACAACATGCTTTGACAATGTTCAATTTGCTTGAACAAAACCTTCCATGTCTAATAATTTCTTTGGCTGGAATTCAAATGGATCTATACATACCACTCTGAAAAATCATTGAAATTCAGAAGCTCACAGGACTCTTCAAATGGGGAGGTTTAACTGTTTAACAAACACAAGCATGTCTAGGAAAAAAAATAGTGTACATGATTTACACACATCATCTAAAGCAAGGGCACAGGTGGTGTCACAATGACCAAAAACCAGGAGACAGGTGAGTGCAAAGGGGAAATTCCTCAGGCAGCCAGGAAAATGGCATTAATGATCACAACACCAGCCAGATGAAGGCAGGGAGGAAGAAGAAGGAAGATCACTGTGCCTACCAGGACTGACAGCATATTCTGTAATCTCTGCTATGTTTTGTCTGGCATGTTTTCCCCTTGATTGCTTAGCCCATGGAGAATATTCAGTAAGATTTTATTCTTACTACACACACACTACAACTCGTAAAATTAGACTTTCACTCTGAATATTCAAGAGGAAGCATTTCATATTTGCCTTAAAGTTGGCAGAATATTTTGTGCATTTTTTTCTTTTATAGTCTTAGAATATTAGAGAAGTGAACAAAAAGAGATCAAGTGAAGGAGTACAGTTAGAAGATGACCCACAATCATTCTTTTTGCTACAGGGAAAGTTAAAACAGAAGTAAATTTCTTTACTAAGAGGGTGCTTGGGCAGTGCAACAAGCTCCCCTAGGAAGTGGTCCTGGCACCAAGCCTGTCAGAGTTCAAGAACCATCTGGACAAAGCTTTTAGTCATATGATTTAGTTTTAGGTAAATCTGTTAGGAGCAGGGAGACTTGATGATGGGTTCCTTCCAACTTGAAATATTCAGTGATTTATCCAATTTTAGTAAATGCAAGTACATGCCCATATGTAGCTGTGCCCTCTCATCAGTAACTTTATTTTTAACTTTTTTTGCATAAGATATTTGCATTTACTTGCTTTTCTTCTGCTCATCTTTAATTAACAGAAACTTGCAAAATACAGGACTGTATTAAAAAGAAAAGCAGATTAAATGTTCATTCTCAGCAGTTGAATAAGGCTTGTCACGTATGAAAGCCAATGGTAATAATCACGTAAAATATTTTTAAAAAGTAACTGAAATGGAATGCCACAGAGAGTTTTGTTCTGAACAGTGCAGGCAGTTAGAGCATGTATTGTTTGGGTACCTTTCAACAGCCTGGTCTCTTGTGTGACCCCCTGCTCCTTCAGCAGGAGTGAACACCCTGCCTGCTCTGCAGCGTCACCATCGACGGTGCTCTGTGTCCAAAGGAACTGACAATGGCATTCCGTGCCTGTGGTTACCTTTGCAGTCCACAAAGTCAACCCACGGCTTGTTCTTCAGTGTTCACCAATGAACACTGATGATTTTTAGCTCCTCATTGCTGTGACTCAGGCACTTCCACTCTGTATGCATAATATACACTTTTATATGGCAGGAATGCACAACTTCCAGAAACGTGAAAAAATACATCTGTGTCTGTGCAAAGAATGGGAGCATATGTTCAGCTTTAGGAATATGTTTGAGCTCCTTTTTAAGTACACAGCTATTCTACTGAGGTTGAGATAACACAACTCAACTAATTTACTACTTTTACCTTTATTTTAGAAGGTTTTAATTGCCAGTGGAAATACAGAACTCACTAATCAGAGTGCTGTTTATGTGGATTATACCCTAAAGGTTCTATATCAGACTTCTGTTTTATGTGTATATCACCCAAGTCTGACACTCTATGCCTGACTGTGCCTCTACTCCTCACTTCTTGGAAAAACATCTGTCTCAACATTATAGTAATTTCTAATGGAATACCAACTATACCAAATAGATATTTTTAAAATGCATTTTAGATGTGATTTTTTTCTTTTAAAAAAACATTGGAAGTGCATTAAAATATTTCTTCTTAGATGATCTCGTATCACAACCTAATCTCTGCCAAAGCCTCTGGGATGGGCTTTCAACATGCCAAAAAGTTATGCTTAATACAGACACAGAGTGAGTGAACAGTTCCTGGAGGCTGATATCAAGTCCTGTTTGTATGGCCAAAGTCATATCTAACAACTTTTTAAACTCATCACTTTCTGATTTGAGAAATATGAACTTTGCTAAACTTCACACCCTTAAAAGACAGTTGAAATGTGAGACAGACAACAAAAGTGAACAAAGCTCTGAAGAGTTATGCTGATCCCAAAGCACCATAATGAGTTACTGCTCACTGGGGAACCTGAATAACTGATGGCATCAGATAATACAGTTTGTGTTAGCACAAACCACCACAAACACCAAATCTTTGTAAAGTAAAAGAAATGGTTTGTCAGTCTAATAAATCAGTCAATGAAAGATATATTTATTTTTTTAAGTCTGCATGCTAATGGCAACTTTTTGAGCCAGGAATTGTGAGTGATGATGGTTTGATGCCAGCTACTGAATGGTGAAGTAACATTCTTAACATAGCTACTCACCATTTTTACACTTGGCATTCTATTTGCTACTGTCTAAAATGATAGAGTATTTTCAAAGACAACATGTGAGTATCAGGGTTTGGTTTTTTTTACTGCAACGACAAAATGAATCTTGTGAAATGTAATGCCTTCCTGTAAAGAAAGAGATGGAAGACTGAGGGTTATAACACTTATTTTGTAAATCAAATTGACCCTTTAAGGGGAACTTTACCCCCTTGGTTTTATTTAAATCTTCTCAAAACCAAACCTAAACCTAAGATTTATTTTTGCCAGTATGATCATACGGTACTTCACATCCTGCAGGCTTTGGTTACACCAGAGATCAACTTTCACTCCAGCATTTTATTTTCCTGAAGTTATTCTTGTCATCCTTGTTCTAAAAGTAACAAGCATCTTTTGCATATGTAACACACGTATTTTCACACAAGGGATCTATTTACAAGCCTGTGTGTCTATAAACCAATGGAAAGCTTACTGGAAAACCTATATCCTAATAACCTGCATCCCTGCTCAGTTCACTTCCCTGGCTCCCTATGTCAAATCCTTCTATCTGACTGCATTTTTCCTGTGAATCTTGGTCAAGTGTTGATAATTTTGAAGAAATGCACAGGTCAAATGCATATTAGACATATTAAAATACAGTAATTGTCTGGGGTATTTTTAATGGAATATGGCACTCTATTTTTCATTGTTATTCCTTATTTATCCTTGCTCTTTGGACAATCACTTCTAGATTTTCTCCAAACCTCATTTTATGACACAGAAAGAACACTTTGTTAATTTAATTTTTTAATTTTACTGAAACATTACATATTCCTCACAGTCACTCTATTTTGTGCTTTGTTTCTGCAAAGGAGCAAGGACAGAAATGCATTTAGACCAACTTTGAGGAATTTTATATGTTGCTTTACATGTGTTGGCAAGCCATAATTAGTTATTATTAGCAATAAGCTTGATTTTATTATCTCTAGCAAAATTCAAAATACGATTGCTGGAGAAAGGACACCATGGAGATGCAGTCTTAGAATTGTATTTCTAACAGTCCAAATGTTATGTGACTCAAAATCATTTGCTTTTTTCCTCCATTTGTAATGGTAATTGGTCTCTGCTGCCAGAACAAGCTCTGCTTGTCATGCTATCTGGTAATATTATTACTCTATTGCAAGATGTCATGACAATAAAAGCTGAAATTCTCCCAATGGCATATTCAGAGTGCATAATGTTTTCCAAAATATTGTGACTCCCTAATATTCTCAATGCATCTTTAATGAAAACTTGTTGAGATTGATTTATTGATGTAAATATTAGCAGCACTTGGTATTTGAGAGACATTTTTACATCCCATAGAAGTTATTGGGGAAATTATTGAGAAAGAATCTGAGTGACATTTTATCTCCTTCTTGGGCAGGGGTTTGGTTTTGATTTGCACTCTCTTTAAATATGCATATTCTGATTACTGAAGTTTCAGTACCTTCATATGGCACTAAAAAATTATTAGAAGAGAAAGATAAAAATGCTTCAGAGGATAGAGGCTGCAATTTTCAGAGTGGTAAGTAAGGACTTCAATATCTAGCTCCCACCAACAGTAAAGGCCTCGCAATACAGGCTGAAAATCCTCCCCTGTGTCAATTTAAAATATTGATTTATAGAATATAGTACTACACTCTGAAATTGCAATTACATTAATCATCAAAGGAGGATTTACCTGACCTATAATGTAGAGGTATACACTGTTTTGTACTGAAATATTGAGATTTTATGTGCTACAACAGGGAACAAAAAATTCGGGTAAGTTAATTTTGTCTTTCAAATTTACACACGCTTAACTTTACCCACATTTATCTACATTCAGTTTTGAACTACTGGTCTTCAGATTAATAAATGACCTGCAACCTGTCCTAGAAAATTAGCAAAGTTTGAAACTTGAAAAGATCAAAAGTACATGAAGCTGACTCATTCTCCAGGATGAAATAAAAGAACACAAATCTCTCAATCACACTGTTTATTGTTTAATTTAATATTTCTATATATATTCCAAATAGGAGAACTGGCTTATAAATGATGTTGTTGACACTCCATTTTAGAGAGGCTTTGTGAAGGCAGCTTTCTGAGCTATCATTTAGTCTGGTTATTTTTTATTTTAAGCAAACAAGATGACTACAAATGTATCTCTCAAACTAAGAAGATAATTGAGATTGAACCTTCTAACCTTTATTACTTTTTTCCACCGACCACAGTAAATAGACTATTCAAATTGTTATTAATTTCGCTTGTGTCTGTGTCTAGTTTTAAATATTCCATTACATCAGTGGCACAGAGAATTCCCTGCATGAGCCATGGGAAAGATGCTGACCTAATTATTTTAGAAATAACTATGTAGAAACATCTAAAAAGATTAACAAAGGAAATATTATGTCACTACCAAATTAATAACTAAAATAGCATGAAAATCACTGTATAATTATCTAGGTTTCCATAGAAACTGTCTTTGATGGGTAGCCAAAAAGACTTCTGATTGAGCTTCAATACTTCTGCTCTCCCTGTAATACAGATTTCTGATCTGCCTTTCACAAACAACCAACCAGCACACTTCCTTATCCTACAATCTTTAAGCAACACTCCTCAAGAGCACTAATCACCCACATGCTTTTTTTCAGACCTGAACTCTTGAACTTAAATATGCAAAAATATTTTTGAAGTGTATTATAATACCAAGCTATCAAGAAAGAAAATTGTATAGGGTAATATTTCTGTGTTGTCAGAAATCAACAGTTGCATCAAACTATGAAAAGGCATTAATCAAAGAAACCATTGTGGGGTTTATTACATTTTTTCATGGTGATTTTCCACTACATTTGCTCACCTTTTGAAAAGCCTTGGCCATTTAAGTACTAATCATAGGCGTGTAAGCAAATGGATCCCAGTGCTAGCAAAGGTGAAAGAAGTGTGGCTATCCCAAAAATCTGTACTCCAAAAGAAACTCTGAGAGTTTTATCGGAAGTTGTTTCATGTAAATAATCTAAATTGGCAACTATTTTTGGCAACACTGTTTACTCTTGTCTTATACAGCAGATTTCAGCAAAGCCACCTCAGAGATTTCTGTACCTACAAAAGATAAACTCTGTATTCAATCTGTGTTTCTCCTCCCAAAGCTCACAAGAATGTTGGCCCTGAGCTCATGCACACAGTTTTTCCCAGAAGGCAGTATTTCACATAAACTCTAGTTGAATTTATAGATTATCTGCTCACAAATAACAAGTGGATATTTTAGGAAATGCTTTGCTGTTGACCTCCCAGGAGCTGCACAGCCTTTTCATCGTCCCCTCACTCAAGGAAGTGTTAAAGCAGTGCCTGAACTCGACCTCAATTTTCACTGCACACATGCAGAGAGAAAGCACCCATCCACGCTGCCCTGGTTCCAGGAACTGAGGAGAAGGACAAGGGGAGGGTGTGAGTTGGTACAATGGATGTGGAAGGTACTGCATGTGCTACTGGCCTACTTCTAGATCTGCTTGCTGATGTTCGGAGAGCCCTGCATAAGAATACTTCAAAACAGAAAACAGAGATCCCCTGTTTGAAGCAAGCAGGTTCCTGACAGATCTGCTTTGTTTCAGAGAAAGAAAAGTACCACTGCTATTCCTTCAGTGCTTTGTGGGATTCTTGTAATAGCTGAATAATTTATTTTGTATTATTTACAGTTACTCAGAACTTTCAATTATTGTTGTATCATATTCTGGGATTTAAATTCTGCAACTCTTGTTTATTCTGTTAGCTCCTGAAACTTCACATACTTCACTATTTAGAATAATTAGATTCTAAAAGACAGAAGCACAGTCTTATCTTGTGCTGCCCTGGTATGCAGAAAATCTCTCTAAATTAAACTGAGACTGGTCCTGAACACTAAGACTACTGTACAACAAAACATACCATCACAGAAAGAACTGCAGACCCAAAATTCCACATTTTATTTTACATTACATAATCCACCAACACTTTTCATCCTACTTAAGGCTAGGCATCTTTCTTGGATGACTGACATTGTAGGCTCCTGTCAAAATCAACACAGAAAGGTAAAGTCAAGACCTCCATGGGGTGATTTAGTTCCCTGCAGATCACCTTCTGAGGTTTTTACTTCTACTTATTGATAAAATAGGGAATGGGAGCACTGAGACACCTTTTTCTCTCTAAAATTTTCTGAGATTAATCCTTTCTTGGTTGGGTGGTTTTTTTCTCTGATGCATTGTTCCAAATCCTAAGGTCTTGACTCGCCTTGTTTGGACTAGATCATTGCTGGGATTTGTCTTCATCCTTTCAAGCAATTTACTCCTACTGCTTCCTCTGGATGAGAATTGTGAGTGGGTAATTGCCATAGAGGCTACAGTACTGGCAGTCTACAGGTATTTTGTAAGTTACTGTGGGGAAACATCCTTATTTTCTGATGCTGAAAGCACTCAAGTGTAAAAAATGTCAAGATTGACCTCAGTGAGCTCTCCATGAAAGCGCAAGCAAAGTTTGTGCAGGTTTGAGTATGAAAAAACTAACTGTCCATCTCAAAGAATTTGTAGCCACCTCCTTCACAAGCTAGTCACTCTACACTGGTGATATATGACTAACACTGCTTTAAAATTCAAAATAACTTTTAATAGCTGATTCACTGTGTCACAGAAAGATGCCTGAAATACTTATTCACTGTTATTTGTCTTCTTGTACAGTTTACAGAAATAATTAGTATTCCATTTGACAAACAAGTGCAAACATCCATTAGCTTAATGACACAACATATATTATGACAAGGACTGTAACTCTCGCTAGAACACTCTCAAGAGTAACTGCTGAACAGCAGTCTGTCATATTGCAGCACACATGTTTTATTAGATGTAAAATTGCTCTGGTTACAAGGCCACCGAGATGTTTAAAGAAAGAAAAATCATTGGACGGCCTAATCTGTCTTTGAAGTCAGAAAAAAAGGAGAAAAAAAATCCTTGTATGCACTCTGTAAATTACAGATACATGAAAATGGTCTTATAGATTTACTGACCTGCAAATGAGTTCCACCCCCAGATCCATAAACAATTATCACCAAAGATCAAAAAGCGAGGGAGAGCATAAATTTTGTTGTGATTACTGTTTGTTCTGTAATAACACTGAAAATTGTCAGCTGAATACAAAAACACAGAAGGAGCCTTTTTCTGCTATACTCTGAGTGCAAAGGACAGCCTGAATAATGGTATCTAAAACCTGTGAGATCAGCCAATTAGTTGTAACCTGAGATAATTTATTTTTTCACTGGAAAGCTCCTACCTGAGATGTAAGATATAAGCTGGAATGTGCCTATCTGTGTAACCACCATTTTTAAGATTCTGATGTGGAGATGTAAATGATGGCTTTGCAGATGATGCATGAGGTAAAATTCATTTTCTGTGGGTTTCCTGCTAGTTATGGTAAAGCTATTTTGAAAATACTTATTATATGCAGACAGGAACAAAGCCAGTGAGGAATCTTTCTGGGCTTCATACCATCTTGGACTCCTTATAAAATCATGTAGTTCCCATAAAAAGCTCCATTCCATCTCTGCCTATGTGTCTGCCAAAAAAAGGTGGCTTTGAACAGAAAACCCTGTGTTTTAAAGCTATATTAGCTCCACAAGTGCTGATGTTGCTCTTGCAGCAGATGGCACAAGCCTGGAGCCAAGGGTGCTGTGGGGTTTCAGCTGAATCCATAGAAGGCCTGAGTGTCAGCAGGGAGGCTCGATGAGGGCAGCTACCAGGGGCACCAAAAGCCCACCATGAGTGTGCCCTCCATCCTCTAGGGGAAAGTGCTCTGCAACTGAAGGCACTGTACTCAAGCTACTAATCCAGGCTCAGTAATTCTGCTTTACTGAAGCCATGGTACTACATGGAGCAGGGCAGTGCTTCTAAATGGAACCAAAACATGCTTATGAAGACAGACTGGTGATGCCTGAAAAGTTCAGTGTGTTGTGCAAATGCTGGCTCCCAAACGTGTTTTTGGGTATTCACCTGGGTACAGCTTGCCTTTGCAGAAAACATGGAAGATCAGCCTGCTGCAAGGCACCCTTAAGGGGACAGATTCCAGCTTGGAATGGACTTGGGTCTTCCTTCAGCAGGAAGGAACTCATGTAAGCTCTAAATGATGTCTATAAAATGAAATGCTCTCTTGAATTCGCCAGAGATGTAACTTAGTCAAAGACAAAAAGTTAATTGATTTGGACTGTTTATAGAGTTTTTTGCGGTATTTTAAATATATAATCAGTAGTATAAAGAAAGAGCATGTAAAAATTCCATAATGTGTGTTCATATAGACCAGAGTAACAATCCCTTGAACACAATTCCAGTCCTAGAGAAGCTGCAGATGTTTGAACTACTATTCTCAGTCAAAAAGTGCTTTGTTTACTTAGTTACTGCATTACTGCATGTCCTCATCTTATTTACCTTATTTGCAAGTCTAGCAGGGTCAGTCCTAGGTCAGTAAATAATGAACTTTAACGCAGCAGTATCTGCAGCTGTTGAGCCCAGCCTTAATTACAGGTGAGCTTGCCACTTCCTGAATGTTTTACTGTCAGTAAATCACAATGGCTGCTGGCGACCAGGATGCTTAATTTGTGCAGCGTTTCAGTAAGATATTGAAGTAGTAGGTAAAAAAAGGTGAAGGAATATTTACTCAATAGCACCTTGTATTGTAAAACACTAAAAAGCAAAATTTAAAATGTCCAAGTCCCTGTGCATATAAAATTACATAATGTTCAATAGGAGATTAAATATCACAAAAATTCATTACTGTCTGAAACAAGCAGCATTTGTCATTAAGCAGGTGTGTGGCCCTAAGACAAAGGGTAAAATTGGACCATTCATTTAGCCACTGGCTAAGGCAAACTCCTCTTCTAAAAAGCCATGTGCTATGTTACCCTTATTACCAAAAGGGTAATAAGCACACAACACAGCACATAACAGTGACTACCTACAGTCACTCATACCAGTGACCATCAGAAAAGCAAGCTGGAGGAATAAAGAAAGAGAAAATCCAATTACTGTCTCCAAAATGACACACCAAACTTCATCAATGTGCTGACCTAAAGGCATGTTGTCTGGCAAAACAAATACAGGTGATTTAGCCTTTCCACACAGAACCATCTTCTCTCTTCACTGTCCTCTGGTACACCAGCTTGTATCACACTGTACACAGTTCTGTATTCTGCCTGAGTGTGAGTCTCAATTCTCAGGCACTACTGATGAGAAAATTCTGCATGTTACATAAGCTACAGAGCTATTGTACAGCCAGACTAATCATGTAGTGTCCTTTATCTGCCTCCAGCCCTGGCTAACACCAAATGGCTCTGGCACAATATAAACATGTCTGTAATCTGTATTATTAACAGCTACCCCCTATTATCCTTAGGGGAACCTGACTCAGTCAAAGTCTTAAGGCACATTCTTCTCTGTCCCAGCAGGCAGAGGAAGGTGACCTTAGTGTGGGTCAATATACTTCTGTTGGTACTCTTCACGTGTCAGTGACTTCTCTGCTGAAGTTGCAGTCTTGGTACATTAAAAGTTCCCCCTGATTTATTTTGTGTTTTTCATCATCTGTATCTCCTTCCTTAGAGTGAGAAGGATTCCTTTTCCCATGCATGCACATTCAGTTTCCAAACCCAGTGCATCCAAACCCCAGCAGTACAGGTGTTAGTTAACACTTTCACTGAAGTGTTTCACCCCTCTTATTCACTGCATGGCTTCCACCAGGCCTGTTTAATCACCACGCAGGAGAGAAAGAGAAGCCAACATGAATAATAAAAACAGAGGGGATTTGGCCACTTACCAAGTGAAGATGAGACATAATAAGGTAGATATTAAAATGAGGACTTGGTTAAACATTGCAGACTGTGTGCGTTGGATGGCTCGGTGAAGATCATTCTGCATCAATGGAAAATAGGTGTTATTTTTGGGTTTGGACCAATAATTCAGGATCTGATTCTATGGAGGAATTATGCAGTACCCTGATAGCAATGCAGTCACTCAAATGCACTTATGAGTTTGCTGATAATATAGAAGGTGCAGAAGTGCCAGCTGCGATTCTCTGATTATTTAAGTAGTTCTTTGTTCATCCCAGCACAATTCTGATCCTTTTGCAAGCTGCCTTGAGGTCTGCTCATGTCTAGTTTACAAATTACAGGCTGCAAGGCCCAATTATGGCCTAACAGTTGAGTTCCCTGCAATTGTGTATGAATGGTAGAGTAGCAAAAGAACCATCCACTGCCATTTCCTTTACTGGCACAGTAACAATCTATACTAATTGAGATTTCATTTCATGTCTTACTTTTTTTTCTAATTTTCATGCAGAAAGCAGTTTAGTAATGCTTGACCATTTGTATAATCTAAATGCAGATCTGGTTAGCTTCCTATTAGGGTTGGACTGTACTGCCAAAATCCCACTAAAGACAATATACTAAAAAAATACAATGCTAGAATATTTATTTCCTTTGCATACTTACAATCATATTTTCTAAAGCATGCTTTGCCAGCCAGCAATTTAAAAATACAGGAATAAACAGGTTTCTTAGGACTGGCCAGAAAATCTGAAAGAAAAATTAACAAATTCATTAGAAGCTTTTTTGATGAGGAATAGAGCTTTACTATTCAAGCAGCAATGAAACACTTGGGAAAAATACTATTAATGTGTTTCTAGCGTGAGATTTAGCTTTAAATAACATTTTTGTCTTCCTTTGTGATTAACCACATGCAAGATAATTAGATAAAATAGGAACACAGTCAGTTTTCACTGCAGACAAGAGTGATTCTTACATTTTTATAACCAGATGGTTTATTTTACTGATTGTGCTGTAGTTGGAGTTGGAGGGTTTTGGTCTTGGCTGTGCCCATGGAAGAGGAAGTGGAAGGTTATCTATATGACTGCACTCCAGTAGCAAACTGGGGTCTTATTATTGGCAAATTTCTGTTCCCATAGGCACAAACTCATCATCCATATAAGAATAAAATTTACGTTAAAAAATCAGGAGTATTTGCGCAGCTATGAAAGTGCAATGTGCAAATGTATTAATTCAAATATGTTTACCGTAATGATGAAAGGGACAGCATTAATTATTTCCAGGAGAAAGGGTATTCTCAGAATTTGTTCCCAGATATTTCCCTTCAAAGAAAAGGAAAAAAAACCCCACACTGTCACAGTCAGCTTACGAATAGTTCTGACAAGAAATACATGTGATATTCCAATGAAACACAGGGAGTCTCTCCCATACCTGAAATTCAGGAATATCTCAGATTTAAACACATGACAGATGTAAACACATCTCAGATTTAAACACGTGACAAATGTGAATACAGAATATAGATCACTCTGGATCTTTTTTCCTACAGCTTATCATAATGTACTTCCCAAGTAAAAGATACACACTTCTAAATCTCCTTCCTTTCATCCTTTGCATTTATCTTTCATCTTTACTTTGTATTTTTTCTTTCCCAACTCTTTTGGAGAGGGAAGTAAGGAAAAAATCAAGAGTTTAATACTTGAATTAGGACTACAATATCAAGTTCTCTATTTCTGCCACCAACACTTCAGAACACCTCAGGGCTTTCTGGAACTTGATCTTGCTTCCATGAAATGAGAGGTCTTCCCACATATTTCAGTGAAGTGGTATTGATCTTTTAATTTGCTTACTGCCAGCAACACGATGGGGATAATTCTACTTTTTCTCCAAATCTGCGCAGCGGTTGTGAATGATTAAATGTTGAGATGAAAATCCACATATTAAAAAAGGAAGATAGTTGAACTTCAGTGACTTACAGCTTTACTAATGCTGTGTATCAGGACTCCATCATAGGTAATGCAATAACAGTGTAGCACATACCATGGCAGTATTACAAGAATTTGCAGTAGAGTGTTATATTTTCAGTTGCAATGGCATGTTCATCTTCCCTGAAAAAATAACCGCCTGATATAGCCACTGAAAATTAAATACAAACTCCGCATCATATAAAATTCTTTCTCCGTTTTTAACTCCCCACATCTGGAAGCCACTATACCTCAGGGACAGGGATTATTGTCTTCTGTGTAATTGCAATTGGTGGGAGGCAGACATACAAATGAAATTAGGAGGCTGTAAACTGAGGGAGTTTTGTATGAAGAGGAAAATCAAAATCAAATCTGATTTTTCAAACGGAACCATTTTCTGATTTCACAAATTTCCTCATTTTTAACATTAGGAGTTCAATGTTCTACATTACAGAGAAGAAATGTCACATAATTTACTTGTGCAGGCAAAATGCCGGTATGGATGGGCTCCAGGTAATTAGGGATGTGTGCAGCTGTAGGATTCTGGCTTCCACATGGAAATGCATCATGAGTTCTGCAAAAACTGCCTTCTGCAGTGAGAATGTACGGTGCTGCTCAAAGCCCTGAGAGTGCCTGAGCACCAGGCATATGCAGCATTGCCAGATGTCTGTGGCAAGTTTTGACAATGGAGATTTTTGATGTAGACATCTTTCAGAATTCTGGCCAAGGACAAACCCTCATGTAATGCTTTAGGCTGTGAGAATGCAGATTGTAAACCTTCCATTCCTGGATCCAAGTGATCAGCAACACAACACAGTGCTACATCCTTTGCATTCTTCTCCATTTAAAAGCTATAAAAAATGCAAATTCACTGTATCATAGTAGCATGATTTGCTACTTTGGCCTCACTGTTCTGCATGTTGAATCATTTCTCCTGTGTCATGAACCAGATATCAGAAACATCTATCTCTTGGAGTATTCTCTCAAGTGACTGCTTTATTCATTTTACAGGTTATTTGTGAAATCCTAGTAATGTGCACTCCAATGCAAACACAATCATCTTAGTCTTCTTTTCTCGCTCACTAATTCTCTGACTTATAAAAGTTAGTTACCTAAATTATGAAAATTTTGAAAATGTTTCTGTAAAATAAGTAATCTGTCACAGATTTACATGAACCAAGGCACCTTTGGTCACCTTGGCTATGCAGAAAAGCCTTACACAGCAGGTGAAATAACACCATTCTTAGCTCAAGAGAATGGTGTAAAACTAGGAAAACAGGACCAGAGGGAATGAGGTGTTTGCATCAAGGGGATTGATGTGAGTGACAAATTTTGTTGTTCCTTAGATTAGTCCTTTAGTTCCTTCTCTTACGGGGAGTAGAATCACAAAATTGCCTCAACCTCTGTGACAGGTGTATGCAGCAAATGAGGGTAGTGGAGATTTCCATCCATCACACTCTAATGAGCAACTTCTCATGGAAGCTGATTTGCCAAGAATTCATCTTTGGTACCCACTGAAACTGATGCAAATCACAAGCAGGATGAGGATAATGTGCTGCCCAATAAACTCAGGAACAGCACTAACTGGGATTGCCCTTTGCTGTTTTGCCACCAGGATATAAATTCTGGACTATTTCTGTCCAAAACTGATTTGCACTTGTAACCCCCAACTCTTAAATAATATATGCTCCAAGGATTAAGAAAAATCATTTTTAGACAGCAGACTGCAAGCCCCTTAGCATTACTGGACACCAAGGAAAACATTTATGCCATAATCACTTGATAAGCACACTGAAATACAAGTCTCTAAATTCAGTGGTGGTTCTGACAGCTACTGAATGTCAGTAATACAAAATATAATACAAAAAAAAAAATTAACCCCCAAGATATTTTCAGCTTTAGAAACCAAATTTTTTTCGTATTTTCTTTTGTAAATTATTTCAAATAATTTACTTTTGGTATTTTTCTCCTGAAGATACTAAAAATGTAGAAATAAAGCAGAACAAAATGGAATCAAGAAAAAAGAATAATTATATTAGGAAAAAACTTTTAAAGAAGAATGCAAATAGGAAAGTACATTGTACTCACATGAAATGATTTCAAGACATTTTGAAAAGATATTCCTATAGCATAACACAGATAAGTATGTAGATATCTTTTCTTTTTTTTTTCTTTTTTTTTAAGTATTGTCTTGGCCTAGCTTTTCTGTGCACAGTTTTAGAGGACTAAATCTTGAATTATATATATTGAGTAGCTACAGCTTTGACATCCATGACAATTGTGTCCCATACATTATGGACAGACAAATAAAACCGCACAACTGAAAAATCAGTGTCAAAAAATCAAAGTCACTTTTGAGAATGTGTTTTCAAATTGCAGTGTGCCAGTGGACAAAGAAAAACAACGAGCATTTAATTGCTGATTTCCACTCTAGGGTTTGCTCATAAATTTGGGAAACAGAGCTGCCTGTGTGACAATATGCCATCCTCAAAAAGTCTGTTTTTCCCAACTCCCTGCTGGTACACTAGCAGAGGTACATAAACTTTATATTGAAACATCTATCTCATTACTTTTTAATGAATTCTGCTTAAAAATAACAAAGAGTACCTACCTTGTAGCTTAGATAACTTAGCAGCAGAGTTTCAAAGAGACTTATTACTGCCACAGAAACCTTAAGTGAAGTGAAAAAATATGGGTATTAATGCCAGCTTCATGAGAATAGATATTAACATTACAATGAAAATAAAAGATTATATAAAACAGCTTTTCCACGAATCCCCTGAAACCCTCTCAGCTAAGAGCATTTTGCTTGAAGCTTAGATATTGTTATTTTTCTGAGTTTCATTTATTCCTAAACAGTACCAAAATCTTCCCACACGACAGAGAGAGAAGGAAGCTGTAAATAAGTAAAGTCAGTCAGCTCTTTACTTTCTTGTGAAGATGCTATGAATGTGTGGAAAAGCAAACGTTTTTCTTACTGTGTATAATGCAGAAAGTTGAAAGCAGCAAAAATGATACAGAGGAATAATTATTGATTTTAAGACTTAAATGCAGCTGAGCTTGATTTACCAGCCTCCAATTAGATTATATGTACTCAGTGTATGTATTAAATTGTTTAAAATATTTAAATAGCCAAATATCAAAATATTAAAGCAAATGCTTAAATCTTTATAGATATTAAGAATTTACTTAAGTCCTTTGCATAGAGAGTATTTGTATTTTATCAGGCTGGAGCCTGAAGTCAAGCCCCAGGATTTTAAATTTTTAATTAATGCTCCCTTACAGCTGAAAACTCTGAAAAAAATACAGTGTCTTTATCTAGAAGTAAAAAAGATGCTATGAATAGGGAAATTATTAAAATATACAAAATTATTAAAATAGGCAATCAAAATATATCAGCTTCTCCACATAATTATTACTTTTAGATAAACTCAGGCTTTATTTTCAAATGAATCCGTACCCTTACCAAAAAGACATATTAGAAAAGGACTGTATCCATAGGTAAATAAATATCTCAGTATTTTTCAATTAAAATTAATACAGTAATCTGAATGCTATAACAAAAATTATTCAAACTGTGCATATTCTAAAGGTATTTTAAGGGCTTCTTCCCTTTGAAAATGGTAAATTATGTAGAAGTACAAAAATTGCATTGGCATTGCAACAATCATGGTGAGAGAATATAATGGTATAACTAATCTGGAAACTCAACTAGTAAGTATTTTCTTAGTTAAAAAAACCACATTTCACAGAGAGAATCACAGAGAGATCAGCTGATCTTTATGCTTTTGCTGTACTTGGTGTTCAAGATTTCCTTGCTGACATCAACATTTCCAAGTATCCTTTAACACAGCTACAATTCTGTAAATCAGTACCATCTGCAGTTGTTACAGAGAAATAACTGAATTGGACATTTACATATTACCTGTAATCCCCATAAAGGTAAGCTTCGATTCACCCAAATAATGGGAGACCTGTTCATTACAGTAAGGAAATAAATATGAAATTAATCATAATCTGGCATTTCAAACAAACAAACAAACAAACAAACAAAGTTGTACATGTGAGTGGAAATTAGAGCAGACTTACTGAAAAAATTCTCAGTAATAAAAACTTTAAACCAGTAGTTATCTACTGAGTATTGACATGTCTTGTATTTCAGCAAATCGTGAGGTTCCTGTGGGAAACTGCCAATCCTTTTGTGTGAACACTGTGCTATGTGTACAATGATATAAATGGTACTGAACTCTTAGGGGCTGTCATATCTTGGAGGAATCCTATCAATGCTAACAGGCCCTTGATACAGCACCACTGGAATGGGACACTCTCAATGGCACAATAATTTCCTGTTAATCATTTACTGCTACTCAAGAACTGGTTTTCTAAATTAAGGGCATCCTTTTTTATTTCTGCAAGGTGTCAGCATTGATGGAACCCAGATCTCACACCAGCAGTTCACTTCGCAATCAAGAGAAAGAATTAAAATATTAAATGCAGTTTGAACATTCAGAAATATAAGTAATGGCTAGAGATTTATAGAAACATCTCTACTGTATGTTAAAATGCCACCATTCCAGATGGAAATGGATTTGTCTTCCTGTGTTCCACTCCCACCATTCTGTGGACTTTTGGTTTGCTGTTTTCATTTAGGAACTCACCAATCAATTGTTCCAGGTGTGTAGTTTTGATTGGAACAACTCCGGTTTAATTCCTTACTGACAATTGCCATACCATCCATGCAAAGTCCATTTCCATCAGCAAATGTGTATGGGAACACAGTCATAGGAACATATGGGAGGAAAGGGATGTTAATTACATCACTAATGGTCCATGAAATGAATGCAATAGTTTGAAACCCAAGGCAACCAATACAGACACTTTTAAAAGTAAAGTAACTTTTAGAAAGTACTGCTGTATGTCCTCCTTATCTGTAGAAAAAGGACTTGAAGCATTCCAGGCTACACTTTTTAAAGATTTCTTTTCAAATTTAAAAAAAAAAAAAAAATTACGACTGAAATGTTTCTTTGTAAAGCTGAACTAAGTACACACTATATACTGAAGATCAAGAGACCCTAAAAATCCTACCCCATGGACAGGCTGTGATACAAAGAGCACATTCTCAATAGGACAGACTGCAGCAAACTCCACCTGATAACCTCTTTTGAGGATGTGAGCAGGGCTGGAGATGCATGCAGCAGTATTTCAAGCACAAAACTGGTGATACCCAAGTAAAAATATTTGCCATTATACACATGATGTTATCTTGCCTTTCACTGCTGACACAAATGTTCCTTTTAAATGGTCATACAAGGATGTGCAAATATATAACGTGTAAATGGTGACAAATCCGTGACAAGCAAGGTCAGCAGAAACTAAAGGGATCTGCAGCCCACAGATTGGCAACAGCTGTATTTGTACCAACTGTGAGTGGGACAGTGATTAATTGTACTCATTAATAAGGATGCTCTGTGTCTTGAGCTCTTTCCTGTACACCTGCTGTGCCTGAAGGAGTAAATGAAAGACACCAACTTATGCAGGTATTTCTGAAAAACAGGAAATAAATCTGATGAAAAGAATTCCTCCCAGATTTGCCACTTTAAAACCAACCAGGTGAAAACATTTTCTGTGGCCACACTCTCAGCATAATGAGTAGTTTCCTTCATCGAGCTGTGACACAGTACCTAGAAATATTTTTTTCTTTCATATCACCACACCTTTAAGAATGCATTCAAGCAGAAGTTTTGGTATCAAGCCCTCAGGATCTTTAGGGCATTAATGGGGTGCCATTTGTTTGCCTGGCACAGCTTCTAAGATTAGGGCCTTACTGAGCAGGCAGGAGGACTTACCTGAATCTTCTCAGGCAGACAAATGTTCAGAGACAGAACACACCAACTACTCTCTTAGATGTACCACACCACCATGTAAGGGAATAACATGTATAGAAAATATAAATACACTCTCTGGTGAACTGCAAAACATTTGGACTGGAGGACATGCCAGGAAAGGTGTGAGGCATTCAGCAGTCTGCAGATGTACATGAATATGCATCTTTGCATATAAATACAGACGTGTATTTAGCACAAGGTCTGATATTCTAACCTGTCCTGCACACCCAGACAGAACCATGCAGCACAATATACTCATTTGGGCTCACCAGAGGTCTCATAATGAGACAATTGCAGCATGCCAGAAACCATGATTAGATGGAAAATGTAAAGTCCCTGAGCTGCTAATATGCCTAAATTTCTAAGGACGGATTTCCTCTTTACAACTTTTTATGAAAACTTTGCTGCTTGTTTCCTCTTATTGAAGAGACATTCAAAGGTATATGTAGAGTCAAAAGTAGTTTTTACTGGTTATGTTTTTCACAGAAATTTCTTCACGGCCCTTTTTCAGATCTTACAATTTCTTATTAGAAATTCTGACAAAAAAAATCTCAAATGCATCTTCCGTACTTCCTATTAACATTTCCTTCTCTCATGCACTACTGAATAAAACAAATACCCTTTATCTCTCTTTGCTTTGGATTTCATTCTTGTAGAGTATTTCTCCTATGCACTAGCTTTTCTTGGTTTTACCCAAATTAGATTTAACTGATAGCCAAATACTAAAATTAGATATCCAACTCTGTCCCTTGCCTAATGTTGTGTGAAGATTGCTGGCTCCATCATCCTAAGCTTAGTATTTTATGTGCTTTGTTTCTTTCAGCATTTAAGGACAAAAGAATCAAATCAAGTGAAAAGAAGTACATCAATAAAACGTGATGCTTATTAGCATTAAAAATTGAGGAGACTCAATATTCCCAGGATACAAATGCAACAGAAGTACAGGATTAAATAAATAATGATTTCTTCTACATTTGGTGATTAGTTGTGGAACACATTTTTTAAAAAAAGGTCATATAGAATAACTGGCAATTCAGGGTGTGCTAAATCATGCGTTACATTCATAAATCATTGTGAGTATAGAATTGGTCTCACCCTTCTGAAGTGTTTAAAGAAAGCAGAAGGCTAGAAAATGATCATCAATGTCATCTGCATGAAAGCTCAGTTTCATGTATTTGTCTGTCCATATCTGGGATCTGGGGTTTTAAGTAATATTATTTAAGCAGAATCCGAAAAGAATTGTTGCATAAACTGGGAATCAGACATTTGCAATTTTACATAGAATTTTTATGTAATAATACATCTAAAATATATGTTTGCACAATTACATCTGATGCACAGTATCTAAGGAGAGAGCCAGGGATTATTTTAGTGGTAAAGGGAAAAATACTGTTATTTTGGTTCTTATTTCCATTCACAATGTAAGACCAGCTTTTCAATTCTTTCAAAATATCTGGAAGACACAAAAAAAAATCCTCCATGTCTTCAATAATTTATTTCTTATAACTTAAATAATGCTTTGAGAGCAGAAATGAGGAAAGATCCCCAAAGGTTACCATCCATGTCCTTGTGTAGGATCATCCAGGAGCACACGAACTATGTATAGGAAACAGCTTAGTAGCTTGAGAGAGAAATTGAATAATCGTATTCTCAGACCTAGTTTGAAAAGAAAAGAATAGACTGAAATAAGTTCAGGGGTTTAAAAGTTTCACCAACCTTCAAGGTAAAACTAAAAGGAACTAGAATAGTCCTGTAGTAAAAAGCCAATGTCTATATAAGCAGACTGGGTTAACCCTCAGCCTGTTTTAATGTAAAGAACGATGCAGTCACTTGTTTGAAAGCCATTCTATGCTGTCAATCTTTACTGATGCCATTCTTTGGGTCTTTGGCAGTTTGAAAAGTTTACTTTCTTGGGAGGGGAACCAGAACCACAAAATGCTTTTTGAGATACAGGACACAGCAGCATGAAAAGACACACTTTCAACCATGATGCAGAGCCAAGCATTTAAATATTAATATCTAAAAAAGTCTTCATGCGGTAGTTTCACATACAGAATATATTACCTTTATCCCAACTTATAAAATATTAAACTAGAGTTATTTAATGCTGAAGTTGAGTAACTATGCATTCAAGAACCAGGACATCTAAAAGTCACGCTGAAAGCACAACGGAACTGAATCAACAACTTGTCTTACAGACCATGTAAATGATCAGATGTTCTAGCCACATTGAATAGATATGCCACAAATACTGTCACAAAGTATTACACTATTTCTCACAAGCATAGGTTTAACCTACCAAGACAGGACTCCTTCAGAGGGATCCACATGGACATTTCTGGGGCAATTTTTTTCACTGCCAACTGCCCTTTTCTACTGAAGTGGAACTTTTTTGTATTTTTATGTGATTTTGCAGTCATTGGAAGATTAAGGTTTAAATTTTCAGTTCTGCTATTGAATTCAGCAGACTTTTTTGCATCTGGCTCTTAGATGTGAGCATTCATTTCCTAATTAAGTTAAAACTGTTAGTTGACTAATGTTAAGTGACTCAAGGTCACTTCAGCAATAATTTTTTTAGTCTTGCAAACTCAGAGTTCAGTTCTGCACAGCTGAGCCCTTCTATCCAAAGCAGAATACTCTGAGACTTCCCTTGCCTCAGTCACAGCAAGGACACTATGCTTTATTGTTGTTTTGCAAATACTTCAGCAGGTCAGCTAAACTCAATGCAATTACTTCTATGGTTTAAGAACTACCCAAATAATGCACACCCAAAGCTGTGTGCATATATTCCCTTCTAAGGAGTGAATCACAATCATTTCATGGTAATACTACTTTTTTTTTTTAAACTTTATTCAGTCCTAACTTCAAAATCAGCACCTTACAGATACAACTGATAAGTCAGTTTTTATGTCTTCTAGTTCCTTTCTCAATAAAACTCCATCAACTACAAACACAGAAAAACAGAAAATGAATTCTTAAATATTTTACCATGCAATTTTTGAGTGAAATCTTTAGGTTTATTACATAAAAATGCTTATTACTTTTAATGGTGAAGTTGCAGTTATGGATGGACTTTTACATCACCTTCTTTCTGTGAACTAAGGGTAAAAATGCTGTGGTCCATGAGAAGTCCCACAGCTGTTACTGGCAACTGGGTTTGAGAACATTAACCTAAGGATTCTTGCTCCCCTATCAAGAGTAATTAGCCACAGACTATTTATTACCCAACAGGAAGGGCGGGAGTGATTGATTCTAGTACTTGACTTGGTCATGATGATCCTTGTTTGCAGCTTTTTTAAACTGTTGCTGAAGAAAACACGAATTATTTGTTCATCCTAAGCCTTTTGTAGAAGTCTGCTGGAATATGAATGGTTGCCCTAACAACCAAGCTATCACAACTAGAAAAGCAAATAATGTTTAAAAAACCTCCTAATCCTAAACAAACTAAAAAAGGCTTACTGATTTTGTATTGTCTAACTTTCTTGGGCAAGTACAGAAGTCTCTTGTTTTTCTCCTGCTTTTTAGCTTTGTAAATGTTATTCTTGGTGTGAAACACTTGTTTTCTGCATTGATAACAGCTTGGTTTCCAAACATCCTTTGAAATTATATGTTGGTTTAAATGTAAAATGAAAATGGGTCTTTTCTGATTAAAAGCCACATCAATACCGTGTACTGATGCTCCAGCCTGCTGCCCTAAATCCTTAACTCTCAAATCTTAGTTCTGATAGATCTGGAGTTCAGGCTCTGGATATCTCCATAGGAATGACTGTTTCCCAGAGAATGGGAGGCAGGGTTTTCAAACCAGCCATGTTTTCATCTAAGGGTTCCAGTCAGCACCTCTAGAGAATCCATTTCATGGCTGGGGTTGTTTGTAAAGCAAGGCAAAGAACAGGTTCTGCAGTGTAGGTGATTGGGTCAGTTATTAAAATATAAATATGGAAGAACAGGCCTCAAGTCTATCCTGGGTCAGCTCACCTTGCTCTGTGTGCCTCAGCCATTAGTAACATGTGCAGACATCCTTGTTTGGATAAATAATGCAGCCTAACAGATGCAATTTTCTTTTCTGGTAGAAAGACTCTGCAGCCTCCTAGCTGGAGATTCACGTGTGAGTTGGAAGCAGTGCATGCATTCCACTGTGATGGAGATGTAGGATTTCAAATGTGGGAAGGAGGGGCACAAGCACTACAGAAGGTATTTAAAACAGATTTTCAATTATTATTCTGGTACAAACGAAGCATTTCATATTTGTTTGCTTCCTGTCTATTTTTGTTCTGTATTTCACACGCTGTCAATGGATCAAGATGGTCTGCTTGACTTAATTTCTTTTTCTTCATTCACAGCCAGATTGCTTAAGTAGCAAGGTCATTGGCACAGAGTATCTCTGTGTTTTGAATATGAGTGGTGCCTGAAACTCATATTCAGCTTCACTCATCATGCACTGTTATGCAGTTCTGTACTTAATGGGAATGCAATTTCACTGTGTCTATGTAACAAAGTTGTTACATGCTCCTGTTTTATCTAAAAGAAGAATTGATAATAACATTTCAAAATCTATTTGTTTTGTAAACTAAATAGAATTATGTCAAATCTTAACATTTCCTTCTCAGTTTAAACAAGTATTTGCTATTTTTGCAGGCATATTGAAGTATAGAGTGATACATTATATTTTACCACTTCTGACTGTGCCTTTCACTTTTATTATAAATTTTTGATGCTCTCCTTGCAAGCCTTTTTATAGATGAAATGTCAGATTTAGAGAGCTGGTCTAAACAGAGTGACAGATACCAGGTGAGGATTTTAGACTCACCTCCCATTATTCCTTTCCCATATGTCACTAATGTATCGTTGATTTTCAGCAAAACCATTTCAGTGGCAGCTGGCTTGAGGAGCTGGACCAAAATATACTCTTAATAATTCATATCCTAGTGATAGTTATCCTTTATTCCCTCTTCACTGACTTGAAACTTCACTTATTTTTTCCCTTCGACACTTATTGTTGGCTGTGATAATGCAGTCTTTGGTCCTGGCAAGTACAAGCCAGTCATGGTGGTATGACCATGTAATTTTGTCTTTCTCCCTTTTTTTTTTCCTTTTTTTTTGGAGAGGGTGCTGAGTGACACTTTTGTAAGATATTTTTTATACATTGTTTGAATTTGATTAGACATTTGATTGCAGAAGATTGAGTGGAAACTAGATTGACATGAGACATAGATGAAGGCTTGTTTTATCAGTTTATCAGTTTTAAAAAGGATAATAATTAATAAAACAGTTGATATTTCAAGTTACTGGCTCATATGTGGTGTACATCAGGATAGTATTCTATAGAAAATTCTTATAAATTCTAAACCGGACTGCTCTGGTTGGCTTGTGGTATTATCAAAAACTCTTTGGTGAACAGGTTTGATTTAGTTACGCTACCCAAAAAATTTGCTGATCCTTCTGACAATTTTTTTCTCAATGACAGCAAGTGCATCTTTCATATGTGAAGGAAGGTTTTTAATGCTCTCACTGAACACTGCCTAAGATTTATTATCTTTGTTTATCAGCTCCCTGGTACCTCTGGGCAAGAGACCCCTCCTGTTTCAATGGAGGACTGAATGAGTACAAGCGACCGAGAGGCAGGTCACTGCGTCAGCAGCAGCTTCTTGGAGACTTTCTTTGGGAAGATTCTGAGTATTTGGACAAGAACCAAGATCTGCATAAGCAGAAGGAGTGTTTGAACTTACTAATACTGACTACTTTGTCTTGGGATTCCCAATTGATTTCCTGTTTAATTCAGAGCTCTGATAGCTATCCACATCATTTCTATGCTATTTAGGCACCTGAATTAAGATGAATTTCCCATGTGTGTCTAGGTAAGTGCAATAAGTGATGCATTCCCCAAGGATGAACCTCCAGAAGCTTTCTTAAACCTGATTCTCTAGCTAAAAACCAGCAATTAATTCCAAAGCCTATACTCAAAATGTCAGTTATTCACAGCCCAGTACCTTTTCCTACCAGGTAGGAATATTTTCCTTCCTACATTTGGAAATTAAAAGAAGCTTAGCCAATAAAAATATCAAGTTCTGTGATGTAAAGCTTGTATTTCATTATTTATTGCTAGCTCTTACAGATAGAAGATTTTTTGGTATGTCTTATTTTTAAAAGCTTGATCTAGTCTCCCCAGTTTTGTTTGTCTGGGTATTTTCAGACTGGGACATCAAAAATTTTCTTCCTTTTCTTTTTTCTGTCTTTTTCTGGACACATAACCATGAAACAATTTCAACTGTGCAAAGGACAAAAGGTATTCTTTGTAGTCTAAAAACTTTATGTATAAAGCTATTGTAATTTTAGTTCTTTACATATGAAAGACAAAGACAGGTAACTTCAGCCTGCTACACAGAAGAAAACTGAGATCAGTTACTGCCCTTCTGACCTATGAACTCCACTGTTCTAACCAACATTGGATAATATTCCATGTTTCCACCCTCCTGGACCAGCTGCATGGATGTATTTAAAATTTCCTGGTTTAAAACAGGAAATACTGTTCCTTCACAGTATTCTCTTCCATGATAGCTGATGACTTTAGGTGTGTATGTCAAAGATATATTTAGGTTAGACTACATTGTTAGGATTGTAAGTTAAGTTAGACTATAGGCTAATGACAAGGACTACTACATTTCTAAAGTGTCAATCCCCAATATTCTCCTTTCCAATTTATTTTTTTTTCAGTGCAGATAAAGTTTGAAATTTTAGGAATACTTAATAAAATACTTCAAAAAGCTGGGTACTTTTGTAGTTTTTTTCCTTTACCATCTTAAGTGTCTGCTTTCCAAGGCAAAGTCACAAGGTCACGACTTGTCAATGAGCACTGCTGCCAGATCAATGCAAATTAGTCAACTTGATCACGACACAGAAATAAAATAATGATTTTATTTAATAATTCATGATGTTACTAATTGTTTGATCCTGCACAAGCACGTTATTTTCAAGTTTAAATATTTTAACTCAGAAAAAAATGAATAACTTCACTGTTGCCATCAACTGAATTTGATTTTACTTAAAATATCACAAATACGTTCAACAGAAATTAATCCAACTGCTTACTTGATCTTTGGTTTTTGATGAAGAAGAGCTTTAGTCTCTCTTTAAATGTATTTTCATTCATATAAAATTCAACTTGCACCCTGAAAAAAATAAAAAAGAAACTATTAGGATTGTCTCTGAAAGATAATAAATCTGTATCTCAAAGTACTTTGTTTCTCTAATCATTTGTTCTTGATATAAAACTGGAGGGACTTTTAGTGAGTGTTCAGCCAAAAGCTCACTTGGCTTTGAACAACTAATGTTGAAAGTTAAAAAACCCCAAACCAAATAAACAAAAAACACCCCACCACCACCAAGCAGAAGACCTTCTGTTTATCCCCTTTACATGCACAATCATTTTCATATTACTTGGACAGTCTACACTGCAAAATAAGAAGGCTCTGTGCTTTTGGGATTTTCATTGGATGACCATTCTCCTATTTCCATGTTAGTAGGGAAGATTTCCTTGATGTTCAAGTTAAGCCTCCCATCTTAGTTTAACTCTCTTCCTGTAAAAGTGACATTTTAATGATCCTTCTTCTTTCCACCTTGTTCACATTTCTGTTAAATGTCCATGTCTCAGTCCACTTGTTGGTACTCACCTATAATCAAACAGTCACGTACCAAACAAAACCACCCTCTCTGAACTTGTTTTTGTCACCATGAAATACTCAGAACTGAAAGCAAAATGATACTGCAATCACACAATACTGTACAGAAAATAACTCTCCTGATGATTATATTAAAGCAACAGGGGCATCTTTCCTCCCTTCCCTCAGATCTGCCTGGATGCATTTTATCTTTCTGTCCCTCAGTTCAGCCTCAGTACCACTCATGCAATACTTTATACAGACTACAAGAGAGAGCTGTTGCAAGGGACTGGCCAGGGAGGAAGGTGTGCATTAGTTCTGCAGAAAAACTCAGGCTGTTCAGAGTTGTGGAGCTCCAGTGCTTGTTGGAAGATGAGAGCAGCATTAGCCTCTTTCTCACTGAAATCCCTGCCCTACCCAGCTTACTGAATCTCCCTCCCCAGGCCTGTTCTCCCCCAGCAATGAATCTTTACCCCAACACATCTGTGCCCTCCTGAGAAATCAGAGCCCAGCTGGAGAACATCTGTGATTGCTGAAGAATAAAGTAACACCACATAAGTGAGTTACTTCCTCACGTCTCCCCTTCTCCGTAGATCATCACATTTTGCACAGCTGCATGTACTTTTTCTGCTCGTAAGCATGCTTGAACTTTTTTCAGCATTTCTTCTCAGCAGTCTTTCATCAAACTTCAACTTAGTTGTACTTCAACTACTCGGTTTTATATGTAGTCATAATTTTCTAGCAGAATCCTGACTTTAGTTTTTCCCTTCTTGCATGTGAAGCCTTTAGCTGAAACAATTTTTGTACAATATACTGTTACCTGCAGCATCTCTCAAATAGTTGTCTATACCAGGTATTTCCACACACATATGGAATTGAAGGGTTATTTACTTATGGGCTTAGAATGGGTGGCATCTCAGGCAATCTGACTTTTCATGTCTGCTTATTACCAGAAGTTTAGGCACATCACTTTGTAGGGCAGGGTCATAAAAAGAAGGCTCTGTGATTCACTCAGTGAAGTCAGTTAATTTGAACTAGTCATTGCCTTTGGTGTGTTTTACTCTAGTGTTCCTAGCAGGATGGGTAATTACACTACTTCCTATTCAGAGGAAGCACAAACACAACCTTATTTTTAAGAATCTATTTTCCAAGGTACTTACTATCATTAATGCAGTGACAGTCTTAGTGGGAAACATCTCCCATGATTTGGCAGCTGCCACATGCTAAATGTACACACTTAATCTTCAAGGATATATTTCAGGAGGTAAAAAAAAGTGGCACAAGATACTGAAGTAAGGGATGTTATTGAAAAGATGCATGATGTTTCGTTGGGCTTTTTTTTTAACACATTCTGAATTAATCTATCAGAGTTTTGGTAAGAAAATGTCAGTAATCGCTTACCGTGAAAAAGCAACATGTTAACAGTGGGCCATGATTTACTGATAAAGAGAGAAGAGGATGTAGGAGCTAACCCCCCTCCTATCATCAGCATTATGAATTGCCCTGATAGCCTTCTAACAGCTGTCTACTTGGCTTTTCTTAGAAACCTGTGCTCACAGCAGACTGGGATTCCACAGTGCCGCAGTTTCCATGGCAAAATGGATTACGAAGGCTGCTAATGCCACTTCCGTGGCTCCTTCTCCTTCCCCTGACTTTTTTAAACTTTAGTAAAAACTGTAGTGGCCTTCTACATTTGAAAAAATACATTATCATACATCTATAATCAATGCACTCTCCTGACACTCTGGCTACCAGAGAATATTTCACTTTGTTTCCTGAAAGTTGCTATTTACCAAGTAAAGTATGACTGGCTGAAGGAGCCCCTGGCAAGGACAGAAATTTCTAGATACTGCTCTTTCCCAAGACTGCTTTTTATTTCTAAGAACACTTATTCTACTTGAATGTTTCTTATAATCTTTAATGGTTAATATTTTACCTCAAGTATTTGCTCTTTTCTGTATTTTCCCACTGTGAAGTGTAGCCTAGAAAAGGAGGTTTTGGGGAACCTACAAAAAATAAATTCTGATCCTCCACTGAAATATTGAGAACATTTTGTAGCAGTAGTGATAAAAGGCTTGAACAAGATTTTTCTGGGCTAAATTAGTACAAGTTATTAAGGATGTTTCAAGTGAGAGAGTGAAATTCTTGTGACATACTTCTATAAAACTTCATTACTCTGTTGTAGGATATTTGAAATTTGACTGCAAGCAAATGGTTTTGACAAAATGGCCCACCCTGAAGATCGAGGTGATAGTACATGTACATGCAGAACACCTGGCCTACAGAACAGATTTGAGTTTATTCTGTATTTATACCACAACTTGAAAGTGTAGTTTCAACAATTTGTGCTTCATGTTTGTCTTCCTGTAAAAGACAGTCCGCCCTAACCAGAAGGAAGTCAAGCTGAAGGATTAAAATGCTATTCTTTGATGGTGGGTTACAGGGAGAGAAATGGTTGATGAATGTAAGGATTTTGTTCTTGCAGTCAGTTAATAGCTTCGAAATTTTTCAGTGCATGTAGCTGGCATTGAAAATTCCATGAAAAGCTGCTTTTGGAAGTTAAAAGAACATGTCTTATACTTTACTGACTCTTACTTCAGCTGTGTTGAAAATGCACAAATATTTGATGCACCTGTTATTGTCCTGAAAACACAGTGTGGTGTGTTAAAACTCAATACCATTGATAGTGGTCTTCACTAGTTTAAACCCAAAGAATAGTGATGTCACTGAAATAATTTCAAATCTTTGAAACTGTAAGAATCATCTTGAAGTACCCCAAGTCCAAGTACACTTGCACTGTTAGAATTCAGCTAAGATGCAATTTGAGAAGTTCATTTTAATGTAATATAAAGTATAGCAGGAAAATCCTAATTCCTGTCAAGGCCACTAATGCAGAGCACTGCTGGTGGCTGTAAAACATTGGGACCAATCTGTCTGCACTCTGGCTACTTAACTCATTTTTCCTGCATTTTTCCTGCATTATTCCTGCATTTTTTCATTACTATTTACAGTATCATTCTAACCACACAGCCACACTTTACTATAGTAACACTATTATCTTGCATCCTCAAAGCTACAAATTGTCTTTCTTTCATGTTAAAAACAGATTTGGCAGAAATAATCACTTCACAAATGAAAGTATGAGCTGGATTTCTCACTACATGTGTGCCAAGAGCTGTAAATGTTTATGCTTACTATTTATTGATGTTGGAATCAAGAAAAGGTATTAAGTGTACAAACAGAGCCAATCTAAAGAAAAATACTTACATTTATTTAAATCCATCATTTTAGAAAAGAACATCTCATATTTTTCCTACAAAGAAAGCCTTGTAATAGACAAAGAACATGGGGTGGTTTTATTGCGATTTGTCAATTCAACCTATGTGAAATCCTGTTACATTTCAGATCTTGAAAGCTTACTATGTGGGGTATAGACAGGTGCTTAAAAAATGAAGCACCTGAACCTAAAGTGAACTGCTACTATCAGATCTTATTTTACTGCAATAAAAAAGGAAGTAGGCATTTTTTTCTTATAACTTTCATTAAAAAGATTAGTATATTTTAAGGATGAGTGTCATGGGTAACACTTCTATTTGAAGTTTTGCATGTTCTGAAACACTCAGAACTCTGTGTTAAAAGCACAGTAAGCACACTTACGGAAAGTGTTTGCCATGCACTGTGCTGATGAAATCTAACTTTTGCAATATGGTCCTGCACTTTCTTAAACATGATTCCAACAAGTTCAGAGTGCTTAAAACAGACAGGTATGAGGTCATTTTCTGATAGGGATTTTTATCAGTTTACTAGGAACAAACCAATAATGATTTTCAAGAACCTCCAGAGCTGTGTTTGTGTAATATTGTCTTGTAGATTCTTTATGATTAATCTCACACTGGTAAGTAAATGACAGACGCAGGGCCCAGAGGGATTTTTACTTAGAAGCTCCCTTTCATATCAGTGAATCTGAGTTAAACTCTTCAGTGATTTTTCCCAGTCATACCTATATTCACTTGATTATGTAATTGGATGTTCACATAACTAATAGATTTATAGATACTAGATGTCACCAGTGTCACTGTAAATAACTCTCTGCATTAATGAAACAGAAATAGCATAAACTGAATTAATAACAAGCAGCAACATAAAGGATTAAAGATGCATAATTTAGAGATTAGAACTGTATCTTGTGCTCAAATTCTTTTCAGCACCTCCTTTCAGTAAGTGCTGCTTTGATGGAAACAAAACTAAGACAGCATCAAAAAACTGGCCAAACCAAATTTTTCAGGTTGCACGAAATAAAAATTTTTATCTGCAACCACAAAAAAAAAAAAATCTTCTATGTCAAGGCAAACTTTTCCTGTACTGAACTGTTCAAACATCAAAATACGAAAAAATTCAGCCCATAATTAAAATTATCTTCCTTAAAATTTAAATAGTATGTGTGTCTATATTTTTATGGATATAAATAGAAAGGTATCTTAAAATCTGATTGTAGCCAGCTTCATGCTCCTTTTTGCAATCAGCTGGCCTCAGTTATGTAAAACTGTCTTTATGAAACCGATACAGGTCTATGGCAGCAATTTAATATTACAGCAACAGAGAGAGGAAATGACATTATCAGACATTTCTGTGGAAAAAAAATCCTCCTTTTTTTATTCCTTTGAGGGAAAGATTTTTAAGGGAAGACTAATAGCAAGAGATGAGACTCAGCAGCAGGTAGTATGTGGGCTTTTCAATCAATTAATATTTTTTTTTATTATTCACAGACCTGCACATTCAGAAAGGAAATTATTATCTCATTCTAGCACTCCATGAAAAATCCATCAAGAATTCACCATTCTAGAAATGGCGCAGTAATAAAAATAATGTGTTAATTGTCAGTGGAAACTTTCTTTAACAGAAAATACTATGATGCTTTACTATGGAAAAAAGAACTCTCTAAGTAGTTTCCCTTACACACTTGACTTTTTTACTGCAAATATACTTTTCTGTTGCAAGTCTATTAGCTAAGGTGAGAAAGTTAATAAAACAAATGTCAAGGATGCATTCACTAAGAAATAGTGCACTTTGAAGCCAAAGTTTGAAAGAAAAAACACTGAAGGAAGATGCTTGACAAATTTAGTAGTTTTTTTTAAAAAAAACTTCTTTTTTCCCATACAAGGTGAGGAAATGGATATTTTAAAATGTTTTTATTGCATGTAAAAACAGCTCTTTTTAACTTCTGGGAAAAAATTCTTCACATGTAGGATATATACAGCACAGAGCTGCTGTAATGACAATCTATTATGCAAGGCTTTTTTACTGGGTAAGTCTGAGTAATGGGATGTGCTCCAGGAGTTTGATTCCAGGCACTACTCAGTTTTATGAAGTTGCGCCAATTCACCAGACCTGAAGAGCAGGAAGGTTAATTTATTGGGTTTTTTTTCTTTTTATAATAGTGGCAACTACTTGTCAAAAAGAGACTTGAAAGGATTCATTGAAATCAAACCTTCTGCCATAACTCCTTTCTGTCAGCCTGGGTTAAACTCTGTATTACAGCATTAGGATCAAAATACAAACTAAGCTATTCTTTTGTACTTTATTCCTCTGCATCATAACTGCTTGTCCCTGATCAGTTGTTCATCTTCTAAAACCAAGATCCTTTCCCTGCAACCCCAGCACTCTCTCTGTCCCCTCTGTGATACGTGAGGCACGCACAGAGTCAGGTAGTTTGCATGAGCATCTCACGCACAGAAATTACTGTTCTTAGACTTACAACACATCTCAAGCTGTTGATTTAAAATTTAACGGTACTTCTACTACAGGATTTAAACGCTGATCGCTGCACATCTTTCATTTGAAGCTATTTATTTTTGCTTACCAAACTTGTGTATGTTGTAATGTTGCCAATTAATTGTTATCTAAGCAAGACTCTTCTTCTCTTTAAACTCCCCCGCACCGCCCTCAGTTATTTTCCCAAGTAGACACACCTGTGTCTACCCTTAAGACAGTCTGCAGGGTCAGGGGTAGTTTTAGGAGTTTGGTAGCCATCCATCTATTTGCCTTCTTGGCCCCAGTCTCTCTCTTTGGTCCTCTGAACCCTTTTCCCTGCTCCTTCATCCACGCTCAGAGTCCACAATTTACTGTCTACAGTCTTCTCATTCCACTTTCTCTTTCTCCCTGCTCTTCCATCCAAATTTTAAGAAAACTTCCAGTCCCTTCTTCAACAGTTCCTTTTCTCTAGTTCCTTGCAGATTTCACCCTTTTTTTCTTTCTTCCTCTGTGGAATACACAGTTTCACTATTTGACTTGAAAACATTGAGGAAATGGCACACTGTCTCACCAACGGGGTTTTGTCTTTGCTCTAATTCCCTACATGGACCTTTGCTTTCAACACATCTTTCTTCTTTACATTCTCACCATCTGGAATTGTAACTCAAGCTCTGGACTTTACTACTCGAAAAGCTATCATTTCGTGACTTTGAGAAATCTGTCTTTTGGGATGTTTGCCTTTTCTCTCCTCTTGAATTATTCCATCAACTTTCAGTCTACTTCCGCTATTGCACATTAGGGTAGCCAACAAATATCAAGGCTTTAATAAATAAATTCTGCAGCACTGCCTAAATGCCACAAGGGCATCTCAGTTTTGGTGCTATGGCCCTTAAAAATCCTTCTTCCTCAAGCCCAACAGAAACTTAATGGTGACCACTTGTGAAAATATCCACTCTGTGTCCAAAATGGATAGTAGTGATGGAGTTGAGTCACTCTTACCCAAACACTTAACATGTGATGTTATTTCTTTGTAGATTTTATTTTAATAAATTTTGATTCAATTTGCTCCCCATCTAACACTTTTCTCTTACAAAGTAAGCAGTAAACAGCCTGAGGGACATTGTCATGGAGATTATCCAGATAAAGATAGAAACAGGTGTTCAGAGAAATAACAGCCTTAAACTGTTCTGGTAGATTTTGTTATGTCTAAAAGAACTACATGAATAAAAATCTTAGAGATTCATTGCCTACTTTAGATATGGCAGTTTACAGGTCCGTACACCTTTCTTACATATAAAGAAATACCCGTGAATGAAACGTGCCATCCTTGCTTGTTTTTTGGTTTGGCTGGTTTGAGGTTTTTGGTGTAGTTGTAATAGTCCAGAGCTGAAACCAGCAAAAGCCACTGTGAGAACTCTGGTCTCTCGTTAATGAGAAAAAGGATAAGCCCGTGTTTTGACCTCAAGGAAACGCCCAGCAAACTCTTCTCACTTTGGTCCCTTGCAAGTTAGCTCCTGATTACCACAGAAATTAAAATCACTGTTTACTTAAACCCTACTTCTCATCTCCAAGTCTCTGACTGTTCTGTTACTTCTCTTCTGTACGTTATCTTTTGCTTCCCATTTTTCAGGATTTCGTCTTTTCAAAAACAGCCAGTGGAACAAGGGTGAGAGCTTTGGTACCCTCACAGATTAGATGGCTAATCCCAGTTTTATTTTTACTTTGAAATTAAGAGATTTAATTTTCTGAATTTGCAGCAGAAGGAAGAAGTAAAAAAACAGATGGATAGAAAAAAATCAAAAAAGGAACAAAAAACTTCGTGGGTGAATCCCAATCTGTCATTTTTTACGTATCACATGACCAAGTGTATTTTAAATATGACTTGATAATATGTTACCTGAAACCTGAACCCTTTCCTAGCATATTTGATCCACTGCACACTGAGATTACTGGAATATTCTATTCACTTAAAGCTGAGTAAAATAATCAAATAGTAAAAATATTCAAACTAGATATTTTCCTATTGCTTTAGGCATTTAATTAGTATTTTTCTCCCAAAATAAAGGTAATTTTCTTTCTATGTCAACCATACAATGTATTTGACATAAAACTGGGAGGTCAATGTGAGATTCAATAGAACATATCTATATATTGACTCTGATATAATTCCACAGCTCTTTATTGTCACCATCTTGTTCTATTATTACTTCTGTTTGCTAGCTTTTCTTCTTTTGTTCTTTTTTACTGTATTATGCTAGTTATACTTGGCAGTCTTCAATTATAGACAACAATTTATTCAGTGTTTCCTGAAACAAATGCACAGTATAATTATATCAAGTCAGAAAAACAAATTTCAAAGGCTTTGGGGTTTTTTTTCCAAACTCAAATATTGGGATGTAGTAAGGTAATCTACATTTTTACCAATGACACAGTAAATTATAGGGGAGTATTAGCTGCACCTACCCAAAAGGAGATGGAACATTATGAAAAATGGTCTTAAACTATATCATTCAGTGTGAATTTATATGATCTTATAGGGAGTCTTACCCACTGATTAAAATTTCATAAGGAGAGCAGTTTCAGAAATGCAATGTCCTAAGATAGAAATGTCAACATGTCATGTCAAAAACATATCCTTTTTTTCCCTTCTAAAAATTGTTTTGTTCAATGAGGTAATTATATTTTATATTTTCTTTACTGTTCTTTAAGTAGAAAATAGACTCTGTTTTTCCAAGGAAAATGCATTCATCAACCAAAGTATTGTTTTGTTTTCATTTCAATTTCATACTACCTAGGATTTTCGACCCAATTACAACAGAACACGCCTTCTGTGTTTCCTATGAAGTGATAATAACATGATGCCTCAAAACCTGACTCACATAATTCCCTCGAAAACTATTCACTCGTCTGCAGAAAAAAAACTGCAGGTAAAATTCATCTCCAGTGAAAGTCTGGTACTCGGTTTACAACTCACCCATGCCCATTCTGCAAAGGCAATCCAGGTATGAGCTATGTTCTCAAAAACCAGTGGGCTTACTGCCAAGTCACAGGAAAGTAAGCAGTGAAATTCCTAAGACACAATAACCTTCATAGAGTTAGATTTGACTTAACCAGACTGAAGTTTTTGTCTTCAGTGCTCTCATCTGTGTGTGCATCCCGCACCTGTGATACCACACCACATCTTTGATTCTGATTATTTGACCTCTTGGCTGTTTCCTTCAGCTCAGGAGATGAGAAGGAAGAAAAGTGCTCAATTTCACTCCCTGTTACCACATTTGCCACATACTCCCTTCCTCCCATCCCTAATCCTCACAACTTCCTCTTGCCACCCCCCAGCTGTCAGCACAGTTTGCTTTGTCACCTCCTCATCCCCTCCGGAGAGGGATATGATGAGTGTGGAATAAGTGCCAAAGCTGCTCTCCAGGGCCCTCTGCAGCAGCCTCTCAGAGCAGCTCACACAGCACACAAGGCTGCCTGAGATGTGCTGTGGGGAAGGTAAATCCTTGTACACATCTACGCCGCAATGTAAACATGTTTATTTATATAGGACTGGCAAGTTAAGATTATTGTACTTCCACAGAAATTGCATGAAAACTGTGCTTGACAGGTGCCTTGTAGTGCAACAGAGTGTAAATAAAAGTCTGACGGTCCAAATCGCTATTGCAGCAGTAATCCACAAAGGCCAAAATGATAGCACTTATTATTTCTCCAGTTCTGTCTTTTTAAAAAAGCCCACAACTAGAAGATAAACAAACAGAAACATAAAAGCATGAGAAAAAACTGTTACAAAGGAGTCACAGTGAGCAGCCACCACAAAAAGGCTTAAGCACAGGTTGGTGGAAGCAGTAGCAAAGCCTTATGATGTGGCAAATAAAAGCAGCTGCCCAGGATTTCAGTGTCTGTAGTAGCAAGCACACAGTGTCATTGGGCTCAGGCTGCTGGAACACAGGGGCACAAAGTTCCCTTTCTCTTGCAGCCTGCAGAACAGCAAAGAGCAACCCTGAAAGGAGGACAGGACCAAGGCTTAGGCTTTAGTTTGAGCTTGCTATTAGAGCGCTGCTGCCAGAGTCTGGCAATGCAGAGGGATTTGTGGGGTGAATGACTGATAAACTTGCAGGCAAGGGTTCACACAACTCTGGAAATGTTTGTGTGTGTGTGTTCAGCATGGACTCTTTTATAAGTGTAGATTTAGGACCTCTTCAGAAGCAGAAAAATCATCAAGGAATAGTCAGCTGCATGCCTTCATTTAATCATCTGTTTGATGCTTACCAGGCTTTCAGGACAGTTATCTAGGCAGCTTTTAGTTTATAGAGGCAGTAGCTGTTTGATTTACCTTTGGAACTAGAAACTAGTTGTTTATTTATGAACACGTAGTTCACTGCTCTCAACAATGCAAGTGTTTGCCAGCTATCATTAAATCTATCAGTACTGACGAACCAACACTTGATTTGCTCATTACCACATAAACCACCAGTTCAGATTCATGTACAAACCACATATAAACTCCAAATCACTCAAATCAGGCTGTGCTGACTGTTGGCAGATAGCAGTAGGCACACTGTCAGGTTAGGATGTTGTTTTATGACCAGTGGAAGAAGCTGCCATCTGTACAAGTCGAGGGAGAGTCCCTGCTCACACCCCTACCAAGGGCTGATTTCTAAATTAGTCTGACTGGGACTTTGCTGTAATTGGAGACTGTCTATATTTTTTTCTTTGGAGTTTTTCAATCAGATCAGTCTGTTGATCAGACTTATCTTCACCACTGTGATTCTTACACCCAATGCAAAGGTACAGCAGGAGGCACTCTGGGACAGTGGCAAAGGCAGGCTCCTACTGCACTTGCAGTGTTTGACCTACAGTGATTGACATCTGTTTGAATTGGTGTGAAACACAGCAGAAATTTGCTGACACAAGTTAATGGACCAATTCTTAGACATGCAAGTAAACAAAATAATGGGAAGAAAGGATGGCTGGGGAGACAACAACCCAAAGCTCTGCTCTTCCACTGTACAGGGTGATGTTCATTCCTAACTGTGATCACAAAGGCAGTCTGTGCAGAACACATCATCTTGTTACTTGACCATGCTAATAATCATCCATTCAAAGCCCTTTCCACAAATACAAGCTACTCATGTCTAAGATGCTACAGATGCTTCTCTGCAACCTTTCCTTAATGACACTGCCTGTAAATGTTAGCTAATAGAAAAGCTCCAGAGCACATTTTAGCACTTCAGAACACAGCATCTGGACCACTTGGGTGTCACTGGGAAAATGCTGATGACTTCTTTCAATAGCAACTATATTGATGATAAGAACAAAATTAAGATAAAATGGAATTGTGTGGAAATCAGATAAGTGTTGATGGAGGGAAATGTTCAAAAAGGGAGTATACTAGAATTGAGGCCATATTAAAATAAGCAACAGTGTGTTACTTGCTCTGCTCTTACATTATTTCCTCTTATCACTTACCACTGTCTGCTAAATAAATGACTATACAGACCAGCTCATTCTCTTAAGTAACAGACTAAGTCTGCCTTTATGCAGATACTCTTCAATTTCAAAAGAAACCTAACTGAGCAAAGACAAATATGGCTGGCCAAAAAAAAATATTGTAAGAGCTTTCAGCCTTTTAACAATGGCATTTAAAAAACTTAGAATCTTAAATTTCAGCTGTGTAAATTTACAACATCAACTGAAACAGCATTATACACTGCTAGCTTACTAAAATAAAGCATTTTGTAATTCCCTATTTCAATTTGTAGTGTTTATAAAATCAGAATTGATCCTTTTACAGGCATAGTCAGAAGTGCAAGTCAGACGTACAAGTAAGAAGATGCACAAACACAGTATTCCCAAAAGGAGGCTTTTACAGGTCATATTTTTGTGCTAAACTGATTCTGGAGAAACTGCAGTTACCCAGAGTCAATAGCTAAATCCCCTGTCCCACACTACTGCACAAACACAAATCTACACCTGAAGGCTATCGAGCCACTGCTCTGCCCAGAAGAAGGCTGTATTCCATTTATTGCTGAAATCTTGGCCATTTTTCCTGCATTCATTCTTCCATTTTCACGTTTGCTGACTTCAAATGTCAAACAAAAACCACGCCAACCTCAAAACCCTCTAACAGTGTCTCTCAAGTGCCATGTATCTTCCAGATTAAGGGTCGTTCAGTACCCTGAATTTTTCATTGTTCAATTCATATTTGATCCTGGTCCTGTGCCCCATCTACTCACATGGCTTGACTTCTGCCCCACTCTTTTTGAAAGGGGAATTCTGTGCTGTTCTGTTTCTCTACAGTGAATATGCTCCAATGCCAGCCACTGAGTTGACATTATTTTGTAACCACAATAATACAGATAAAAGTTAAAAATAGCAAGTAAATAAAACCACGGCAAAGGCAAACCAAAATATTCTCATAACGTGCATCGAGAATGACAAAAATGTAAGTACTAGTTAGCATGTCAACAAGAGATGAAAAAGGAATAAATGGCACCCATGCCAAGATCTACAAGTTGGATTAGCCTGGGAACAAACTAAGAATGAAGCAAATGACAGATATAAATAGACTATGAGCTGTAGCACTCTGCTCCATTATGAGATAATTGGGAGAGATAGATAAGGGGGAAGTCTAAAGTGAACATCATGTACTTAAATTTTTATAAGGCATTTCAAAAGGTTCTCTAGAGATTGATACTGAAGGTAAAAATCACATGCTCATACAAAGGAAAAGAAGTAAACAACACAAAAAAGTAAAATAAACATGTTATGATATAAAGTGAGTGCCTATCCTCAGTAAAAATACTGTAGAAACTGTATTTTCTATATGGCATAAATGGCCATTTTCTAAATGGCACCAATATGCCCTTTTTGTATTTTTAATATAATAAATCAGCTTAAAAGTCACAGAGGAAAAGAACCTACTGAATAAGAAGGTAGCAACTTGAAAAAAATATAGCACAAATCCCTGTTTTATAAAGGAATGCACAGATAGAACAGAGAGCCTTCTAACAGATTAAACAGGTAACTTCTTATTGACAGAGCAAAGCAGAGGCTGGTTGCACCTATAAAGCAGAAATAAAGGAAAGCAAAATTAATTTTATTTGCCTTGAAACTAGACAATGAGAACACTAAACCAACAGCATTTAATAAATATTTTTTCAAATTGCATACATCTACTTAGTTGAACTCAAAGGAATTATAAATCCATATACTTTACTCTCTTTCCATGGTGCGGATATATTAATTGTTTACATAAAAATGTGTTCATCAATATTTATTAATCAGCCTCTGACCTCTGTGCATCTGGTCACAGAGATGCTCAAAAGAGCCATAAACATTTCCTCCCTAAGCAGACATATATCCTGCTACATTAAATGAGATTTTTGCTGTTTGTCTCACCACAGGCTAAGAATTGATCTTCATATCTCATAAAGCAGGAACAGACATACGAACTTTGATTTGTGCTCACTTTTCAATCTTCATCCCCTTGTTATAAGGAAATTACTTCAGGAACTTTTCAAGTTCATGTTTCCTGGTATTCTACTGCACACACCCTTTCCTAGGATTTTATCTTCTAATGCAAGTGGAGGGTACGTATTTTCAGCAAGGAAAGGGAAAAGAAGTATGAACCATTTCCAGGATTGTGTGACTTGGAAAATCAAACAGTTCCAAGGCCTTTAATAATTTTTCTTCCCTTTCTAATAGCTCTATCCATCTTTCCCTCCTGGTATCTTTGTGACTGAACTAAGGGTCTGAAATTGTATTGTTATAGCTGGAAGTCTGAAAAATTACCTGCAAGGCAATGCAAAGCTTAGGACTTGTAGTTTACCAGCTTCACTGGAAGAGCAGGAAGACAATGGTTATATTGCTACCTACATTTTACACATCTAATCCACTCATTTTATCATAGGTACTAAGAGCGAACATGCCTTTCTCCTGGATGTCCTTGATTCAAATCCCTGCTGTAGGCTGGGCTTCTCACATTGTCTGTGGTCACTTGCTTATTTCAGCACGTTACTCTTCAGCTCTAAAAGGTTTCCACAAAAAACTACAAACAGGTAAAAGTTATAAAATCATGCTCTCATACCTCAGAGTGCTGTGAAATGTACATCATAATCACTAAAATGGGAATGAAACAATTTCAGTTAAAATGATGGAGTGTAAAATGCCTTGTCTTCAAAATGCTCCAGATTCTTATCACTAATGAAGCCGTGCAATAATGGCTGACTTGGGGGAATTTGATGAGAAAGCTGTAGCCAATTCAGTCTAGACTCAGAGATTAAATAAATTAGTCTACCTGGAGTTTTGGTTTTGTTTTCCTCAGAATCTTGTTTTTATTTTTCAATTCTGCACAGTTGAAAAGGAAATTAGTATAATTTATCAATAGAATAATTTTATTCCAGATGACTGTATGGAACTATTTCTCCTCTGGAAATGGAGAAGTGTATCTCAGATATATTCAAATATATACTGTTAAATGGCATTCCTATTGTATTTATGGAGTCTATTTATGCCAGTACTTCAGCATTTATCCAGCAATCCCACTTATGCTGCCATATAATGAGTGAGATAATCAAATACCAATACGAAATTTTCTATACCACTCTGGATTCTCTCTATCATGCCTTTAAAAACCACCAAAGTTTCAATGAAGCGACTGAATTAAGTTTAAACACATATGACTACATTTTTTTTATTCTGAAGATCAACACGTAATTTTATTTTTTACACTTATCTTTGTAACATCTTATCAAAATCTCAGCCGGACTTCAGAGTAAGATTTAGATCTTGTGTCTATGGTTAGAGAGCTGTGGAATAATTTATGAGAGACTTCCCTGTAAGGTTTATGAGAGCAGAACTTCCACTTGGCTATCTAAATGCTATCTATTTTAATGCTAACTTACCTCTGATGATAAATTACATTTTAAAGTAAAGCTTTACACACAAAATAAAGAACATTTCAGTTTATTATTTAGCACTGTAAACTTCAGCCTGGGGTACATTCCAAATTAAAATAAGTGAAATTAAAAGAAATACTGGTCATGCTTCGGTTCTTAATATAATTCGTTTCCCAAACTCCTGATCCTCCAAATTAGCCAGTTTACATTCTCTTGAAATAATACTCGAAATGGGACCTGGTGCTAAGGTTTACAAGAAAACCAAATGCTACAATACCCAGTTACCATTTTTGTATCTGCTTGTTGTTTAGCTTTGGACTTGTAGAGAAGTTGTATTTACAGAAGTACCCAAAGCAAATGCATCCCTACAATACTGAGTAACAACAAATTAGCATATTCTTTTCAACATTTTGACTGATGCATGTCTTATCTGTGAACCTCTCGATCTCCTAGAATATTTTTAGATTGTCAAACACTGGTTGCTAAGCTGTCACCTGAAATATTCTATTTAGGAACTGACAGTATGCATTGCCATTGAAAATACATAAAATAAGAGGGATACACTGGCAGAATGCTCCATGAACCTCAATGCAGGGTAGCACAGGATGGTTTCCAATAATTCCTAGTTACACATACATCCCAACTCTGTAGGGGTTGAAAATGCAGCCATGCATTTATCATGACTCATTTATCAAACTCAGACTTAGGAGTAATAAACTATTGTTTTACATTTGATAATTAATAATTCAGCATAGAATTTAGTGGACTTTTGTTTTGATTGTGTTTCTATTTCACCTATTATGCCTATATTTATTCTAGTGATAAGGGCAATTGAAGCTAGCTTTGAGCTTTCCATACATTGGATAATCTCTGCAGTTATATCTGCTGCCTTAATAAGTTATACTGGATCAAGGTGCAATAAATGAAGTTGACTAGAAGTCATGATATTGTATTGCCTGGTACTTCAATGGAAAGAAAACTTCTACTAAGACTGAGATCCAAGAAATGAACTCCTCTTTAGAAGAAGGTGGTACTCAACACGAAAAGATGAAAATCTGCAAATTACTTAAAAAGAAGTTTATATGTGCCCCAATCCTCCCTAAGTGTCAGGACACTTTCTGGTTAACTTTCCTAATGTAGATTTAGTAGGTGTGCAGTATTTAAATGACATGCAGGGAATACAACTCTGGCCAAAACAATAATGTATGCTAGTGATGGAGAATTTGTACAAGTGCACTTTAGGTGGCATGGCAATCTCACAGATAAGACAGTGATGTTTGGCTTTCACAGTTTTATAGTTTCAACTATACATCTGCTGGAAGTGGAGTGACTAGGAAAAGAGGAGAGCATGGTAAATAAGGAACAGAGCTGCTATTTGGGTATTTTATTTAGCTGTAAAGAAAAACACCCAAAACAATACACAATGAAGCTTAATTTTTATAGCTCCTTCTTGATTCTAGTCATAGTCAGCAGTATTCTCAATGGAGAAATAACACTAGTTAATAATAGCACTCTTAAAGGCGATGATACTATATTTTTACTATTTTTAGAGTTTTTAGTAACTAAAAATAGTACACCATTATCTTCTGGATCATATTCCAAAATTATGTACTGACCATTGTCACAAAACCCACAGGAGCATGGAATAACATTACATCAGATCACTTAAATTTTGCTTGTGTGTTTATTTCTTCCTCAAGCTACATTTTTCCTTCTAGCTGGACAGGATTAGGTAGGATGCAAGACAATGACATCAAAGGCAAAAAAAGTTGATGTTAAAAAAAAAAAATTAAAGTTAGGTTAAAAGCTTAAGTCTTTTTTTTTTCAGTACTCTCATCCCCACTTGTCCACAGGTTTACTTAGATTAACAATATTTGTTTATTACAGGGCAGGAAATTGTGGGAACCATGTCTGATCTGGAAGGGAAAAAGTCATAAGAAGTCAAATAAAATTTGTCAGGAACTTCCCACAGACACCTTAACAAGCCTAGAAAGAACTTTTCTGAGACTCCATTTATAGCTGAAGTGTTAAAAAGTGAAAAAGAAAAAAAAATTATACCACATATGCTTTTTACACATGCACAGGAGCAGGGTAACTTTATAAAAAGGAGTGTCTTTTTAAAGTTACATATTGAGACAGTCCACATATGCAATGTGGAGACACTTAGACAACGCCCCAAAATATGCCATTAGAATGCCAACAACTCTGAGAAGTAATACAGGGCTGAATATCAAAGTATAGACATTTTCCTGAAATGATGGGAGCTGTGTCTCCCACAAGCATGCGTTTAGCAGATACACAAAAGGTGAGTATTCAACAGATAAATACGAAGAGGAGCATTCAGGCAAAGACTCGGGAAAAGACATAAACCAAAAGCCCAGCACTTGACAGGAGGTGTCTCTCCTGCTGCTTCCCACAGAGGAATGGTTGTGGAGACTCCATTTCCTCTACCAATCATCAGGAGAAGAGTGCTGATGATATTTCCTGCTGATGACTCCTTCCAAAAAAACTGCACCTTGATACATATCTGTCTTCATTCTCTAGTATTTAAAGCTGCTTTGGCTCCAGTGATGACATCCAGGTGGAGGATAAAATATGTAGGATTTCTGAAGTAATAGTTGCAGCTTAACATACGTATACAGTGTAATATATCTAACAGTGGATTGGAATTGATTCCTTCCTTCCAAATGCAGCCTGGTGCACAGATATGATTATTGTTTTACACAGAAAAAAATTACACAATTTTCATATAAATTATAAATGTCTCACTAAGGAGTGGCAATGATTCAAGAACTCTGAACGCGTAATTGAACAAGTGCTTTAAAAGTCATTATTATCTCTAAAATGTCACCTGTCTGATACTTTTCTTTCCACAGCTAAGAGGGTACATATAATTACTGACTTCATATAAATCTCAGTCTCCTTGCTTAGAGTGAGCTATTACACTTCCTGATTAATCATAAGGCATGGTTTTAATTACCTCTTCATTACTTTAAGAAAAATTTAAAATATCAAGTTTCACAATATTTTAGAAGTTTAATTCTGTCATCTTTATTCATATTAAATAACACTTAGTACTCTCTGAAGTAAAATGCTGTTCATCAGCTTTATGGCTGGCAGAATAGTTTGCCCAGTATTTAATTTTTCAGAATAATGACATCAAACTTTCAAAATGTGCCTTGTGAGTGTTTAGAAAATCATTTAGCAAGTGCCTTCAGAATACTGGCCTAGTCAATGTAAACACTTTTTTCCCCCCTTAAATATAACTTCCAAAATGAATGCATAAATTTCAGATTTTGCTGGCTTTTTTGACAGTCAAGTTGTTTAAAATCTCTTTAGCTAACTGTATTGGTGAGGCAGGTCAGGACAGGTGTTGTTTTGTCATCTTTTTATCGAATCTGACACAGACCTTAGCGCTGATCAGATTTAGGTGGGATATATGAATACAATGAGGAGAGGTCTGTGTTCATGGACAGAGCCAGCTGTATGGATGCCAGGAGGTCTGACAGCCAATTCCCCAATGTCTAGGGTGATACAAGAAAGCACAGTAACATCCCCAGTATGCCCAGCTCTCTCCATCTGGCCACTTTTGTCACTGTAAAGTGGCTCTGCCATCTCAGAAAGGAAAGAAATTACTAAATGCTCAGTTCAGCTTAGCCTGAAGTCAAGTAGCAGCAGGGTGCTACACGACTCTGTCCCCACTCAGCTGCCCTAGAAGACATTCACCTCATAATCTTGATAATGGTGATCTTACAACAGCTTGTTCTTCTCCGAAATTAGGAGCAAAACCTGAGGTCTTCCACAACAGTCTCACACTAGCCCATGCTATACCCCAGCAGAATGCCTTTTAGAGGCTCCTGAAATTCTCCTCTCTCCTACACGCTCAGAGGTACTTCCTCCATAATCTGAAACATTCTCAGGAGCCAGCCTTGTGCTTCCTACATGAAATTCTCTGCCAACAACACATTGAAATCCCAACATTCTGAATCACCAGTTGAGCTGGTCACAGTGACTGCCACAATTAATTGTCTTAAATGGATTCATAATGTCAGCATGAATTTAACTCACTTTGTTGTTCTTTTCTGAACTCAAACTGTGATCTGTGAACTGCCAAAAACTAGAAGAAAATGAAGGAAATGTTAATCAAGACTTTAAAATTAACCCAGTGCATTTTAAATGTTGTTTGTACCATTTCAGCTAAACTGTAATTTTCATGCAATCTGCGGTCAGTGCCAGCACAAAAATAAATGATCATGTGGGTCATTGTTTGGATACAGTCCTCAGTGTCAATGAAACACACAATATCTCCAACAGCTCTTGTGAGATTAGCTTCTCTTTTATGGTAATTTTAGGTGGGTGAAAAATCTACTTAGATTTTGATAGTCTTTACAAAACCAGGTTGACTAATCAACATCTGCACATTACAGAGTAGTTTGCTCCACTTTTTGTGTTTGTATTATGTTCTTTGAATTACTACTCAGAGACCAAAACAGTAATTAAAGACTGGACATTATCTACAAAAATGGCTTTGCAAAATATATTTGTTGAACTGAAACCCCTTTGAACAATGATCAAATTCTAGATTGGTGTACACAGTGAAAACATAGCTTGCTCACTTCTCAAAAGGGTACATTCAGCTAAATATAGAGCTTAGCCTTTAGTCCGTCTGTTGGAGCTGTCTCTGCTCCATGGTGAGAATTACAGAGCAACAGTGATAAGTGACCAGTGCCCTCAGCTTCTTTTGAATTTGGTGTGAAGATGAGAAACTAAATCCCATTCCAGGGTCAGGGAATGTTGTGTATACCAGGAGTTATTCAAAAGCAACAAACATAACTACAGTTTTCCATCTGCAGTTGAGCTTGTTGGATTTTTTTCTCATTGGCATTTGGTTCAGATTAGGTTGGGTAACCCTGGTTTTGTTTGTATTGCAGTTTTCTTGAGCCACAAGGGCAAGAGAAAACAAAGTGAGAAAAATCTATCTCTAGAACATTTTTGGTTATTTGGAACAATAAATGAGCAAGGCTATTTTATAATGTTTACTCCTTACTACTTATTTAAATAATCACTATGCTGTGAAGGAAACCTGCGACTTTAAGCTACAAATACAGCAAATGCCATTAACTTCAACATCATAGAAAGCTAAAGGGCAACCCCCTTTTTTTTACAAAATGCCAAAGGGGTGTGACTCAGGGTACAGAATCTAGGAGGGATGGCCAGACTTTCCTGGCAGAGCTAATCCATAGTGAGGACTGTTGCTCAAACTGTGTCATTGTCCCTGCCAGGCACATGAGCCTTGTACTGGTGGCTGTTGGGGATGCAGTTATGAATGGCTAAATCTGGCAGGAGACTTGTCACACCCAGGCACAGGGGTAGGCAGTGTAGAAGAGAATACAGGTGACCTCACCCCTGATAAGTAACAGCTGTGTTAATTACCCAGTACAGCCTCGCCTCTGATGAGTAACAGCTGTATCCAATAAAGATGAGTGACACAAAAGAGAGGGTGAGCTGACAAGGGGAGGATCATCATGGAAGAGGAATTTTGAGAAGTGTGAAGGAGAGACTCATGAAGCAGGATCCTGGGGAGAGAGAAAATCACTGCTGTGAAGTCAGTCTGGGTATGCAGTCAGAGCCTGCACACTGATCCCTGCAGTCACAGTCTAGCTGGGTAAAAGCCTGCAGTCAGAGCCTGCACACTGATCCCTGCAGTCACAGTCTAGCTGGGTAAAAGCCTGCAGTCAGAGCCTGCACACTGATCCCTGCAGTCACAGTCTAGCTGGGTAAAAGCCTGCAGTCAGAGCCTGCACACTGATCCCTGCAGTCACAGTCTAGCTGGGTAAAAGCCTGCAGTCAGAGCCTGCACACTGATCCCTGCAGTCACAGTCTAGCTGGGTAAAAGCCTGCAGTCAGAGCCTGCACACTGATCCCTGCAGTCACAGTCTAGCTGGGTAAAAGCCTGCAGTCAGAGCCTGCACACTGATCCCTGCAGTCACAGTCTAGCTGGGTAAAAGCCTGCAGTCAGAGCCTGCACACTGATCCCTGCAGTCACAGTCTAGCTGGGTAAAAGCCTGCAGTCAGAGCCTGCACACTGATCCCTGCAGTCACAGTCTAGCTGGGTAAAAGCCTGCAGTCAGAGCCTGCACACTGATCCCTGCAGTCACAGTCTAGCTGGGTAAAAGCCTGCAGTCAGAGCCTGCACACTGATCCCTGCAGTCACAGTCTAGCTGGGTAAAAGCCTGCAGTCAGAGCCTGCACACTGATCCCTGCAGTCACAGTCTAGCTGGGTAAAAGCCTGCAGTCAGAGCCTGCACACTGATCCCTGCAGTCACAGTCTAGCTGGGTAAAAGCCTGCAGTCACAATCTGCAAACTGATCCCTGCAGTCAGAGTTGACCAGGCCATAACCAGCAGTCAGAGGCTGCAAGGGAAACCTACAGCAGGAGCTTGCTGCAGCCAGGGCCAGTGAATGGTTGGAGATAAGATAACATGGAGTTAAGCCATGGAGAGGAATAAAGCAGGACCCTTTTCATGCTGTATTTAACAAGAAGTCTGTGCCTTGGCTCATTTTGACTCTCTAATAAGAGCGCTGCTGCGACAGGCAGCCTTCTCTTTTTTGTTACCTCAGTAGGTAACTTGCACTGATCTTAACCTAATGCCTTCCTTCCACATCTTCCACAGCTTGGTATCTGGCAAGGCAGGCACAGAGATTACAGACTTGACAACCTGCTTTCCACCACAAAAATATGGCACTTCCCACCAGGTATCTCCCTAAGTGGAGGCAAGATTTGTCCCTCAAGATACTTCTGAGTAAATAATAATATCACTGTTTTCATCTGTGAGGATAAACACTGGGTTTTGTCTCCTAATGACTGTTTCTGTTTTATTGCTACTTCCCACCAGGAAGTTGACTGCTAACATAATTAGCAGATGATTGCACGGGGGAGGCTGAAATCTTTAACAGCTGTTTTAAGCATTCTGCACCAAATCTTCTATGCTGCAGAACACTTACAGCTCTTGAATGGCATTCTCTCCAATGGCACAGATTACAGGACCATGGAGTGGAGGTCTCCGGGAAGGACTTAACTTGTTCATTTACTTGGGAAAAAAAGGTGAAGAATCCACATTGAAAGTGTCTAGTGGATTAGTATTTGGGCAGACTGTGTCAGAACTCAGATAAGATAAAGATCACCTTTGATTGTGAAGTCTAGAAACTGAATGTATAGTGCAGAAATGGTTAGCAGATTTTACAACTTTACTCTTTCTATGAAAGAAAGTTCAGACATCCAAGTGATCTATTTCTTTGTTACAGGGTAAAGGGAAAACAATATGAAATATGCTACCATTTGGTGTGTTATAGAAGAGTCATTATGAAAGAAAGGCAGTGTGCAGCACAGAGCTTACTATTATAAAATAAATAGTCTTAATCATTGGATGTGATAGAATAATAATCATAAAATTAGGAGGGAAAGAACCGTTTTAACTCCCCATGGAGTATTATAGAGTCTGCCAGATGTAAAGTAGTGTGTGTCAAGTTGTAGACGGAAAAATAAGAGCTTTAGCAATAAGTCTATAATTAAGTAATGACTGAAGCACCAAGCACATTTACAAACTGTGCATCATGTTGTCCCAGAGGAGGAAAACTAAGGTTTTCCCCTAGGGTCTGTGAGAGTTTTCAAGATGAAACATTTAAATGGTTTGTGCAGTATAAAACTTCTACTGGGATGTGCTACCAACATCTTCTTTGGACAGATCCAGTCATAGCAGCACTGAAATTACCCTTTTCTTTCCATGGCCTTTCCCAATTCCACACTGTGTGCTAGTTTAAGTGGAATATAGAAACACAAAAACAACGCCCTGTGGCCTCTGTTGTTGCAAGAAATGTGGTAAGCACACATTAGAATGTGGCTAATGGCACTGCCTGCTACAAAGCATTACCTCCTGTCCCTTACACCCAGGTGTTTTATCTGTAATAGGGATCCAGTCAAGATAAATTTAGAAGGATGATGAGTATGGAAATATATTAACAGTTTACTTTCCTGGGACTGTGCTCCTAAGCCTGCCACATGAGTGTAAACTTGGGCCTCTTGCTGTGGTAAATGAAGCACTTTGACAAATGTCAGTCTTTTTCCTTTTTTTTTAAGCAGTGAGAAAGGGCTTGGCCTGTACACACAGCAAATTTTTTCAGGGTTTAGGGCAACTCAGACTTTTTTAACTTCTACTATGCAGAGTCTAGCAAGACATGAAAACATTTCTCTTAGAGAATTAGACTATTAAAATCTTGAGCAATTTCAATCAACATCAAGATTTACATTAGCGTTTAGGCTTCTAAATCTCTTTATGGGTTTTGAAAATTTAGTTACAAGGGCAAATCAAGATAAATTTGACAATATCTGCTCAAGTCCTTTTATTTGTAGCCTCTGTTAAATGAAAGAATTCCTGTAAGTTAACATATTTTCTAAAATGAGGCCAAATTGCATAAAGTATTTCTTGAAGGAAAGAGGAAGATTATATTGAAGAAACTGTAATAGAATTTTCTTTTGAGGAAATTATAATAGAATTTTTATGCAAGTTGAATCCAGACTCAGTTATTTTAAATCACTTGAATCAGAAACATGCTGGCTTTTTATCCCCTTTTAGTTTAACAATCTCAGGTGATTTCCAAAAGGAAAGGCAAAGGGAGGGCTTTATTCACTAATTCACACCGTGACAAATGACTGTTAAAGTGACTTCTGAGATTTACAGTGGGGAGTTGTTCCTTGAAAGTCAGCAGTCAACATGACAGCCAGCAGGATACAATTGTCCAAGTGATGTGTGGAGGTGTTCTGTATTATGTGAATCTCCTTCCTTTCCAGATAGGTGGTAATGTGCATTTATGCAGAAACCTTACCAGAATGGAGGGCTGATTTTAATTTAATCTTATAAGTGCTCAATGTAAGAACAGTTCTTTCACAAAGGCAAAATTTAGCTCTATAGTTTTAAAATTAAAGTATATACTGTAGCAAAATGACTCAAATTTTAATCTCAATACAGAAGCAGGATGTGAAATGAATTTCCAGTACCAGTTAATGTTCTTGTTATATCTGTACAGAATAGAAAAAAAAACCCCTACAGAATTGGAAAATGTAAATTTTTGTTCTGCGACTGAAATTGTAAAAATATCTTGCAGCAGCATATAGAAAAGTTATGAAATTGGATGCTGCGAAGGTGGGGGTTGGACTACCCACAAGTTATCTGTTCATATTGTTTCCTTGGACACTCCAGCTGGAGTGCAGGAACCATTCCTGCACAGTTCAAGACATTTTTGTCAGAGCACACAGAGCAGAATTTGAACAGTTATCAGAATAAGCAGTCATGCTTCAATGGTGGGAAACATTCCTGTCTTGCTAGAATTCACTAAACCAAATGCAGTTTTTATATCTTCAAAAGCTTCTAAATAAAGGATTAAATGTCTGGACATAAATGATTTAAGAAACGTGAGGTAAACTGTGCCCTGAAAGATACTAAAGGCCTTAATAAAAAGTCAGTGATATGGACAGAATGTAAATGCTTTTAATTTTTAATTTGGAATTCTTTCCTTACACCTCTAGCATGCTGTGGTTTGGCTGTTTTGAAGCACGTGGTAATTATTTATGTACACAAAAACCTCTTCATTGTAGCCTTCCCAAACTTACATGGGAATCTAAAATAAACATCCTATTTTCTCCCCTCATCTGCAGCAAATTATTTACCAACTTTGAACATGTCACCTCTTCACCAGGTAGGGTGTTTTCTAATTTTTTGTGTAGCTTTTCAACACAGCTGGTAAGAACTCATGATCAGTAGGGTTATGAAACGTTTCATTACAGAGTTTACTATTACAATCACAATTTAGTGAAATCTGGCTGAATTAACAGGTAAATAATTGTGCTAATCACTGAGTTCCCTCTTTATTTCTTCTTAGCAGCCAAACTGAAAGGTAAATTGCATTATGATGTCATTAAACATCTCAGAATATCCAGCAAATCAAAACAGTCTGTTTCACTTTCAGATACTTTGAATAATGTAAGATTCACAAAGGGATATTAGTAATATTTACCGAACAAGTGAAAATCTCAAGGATCCAATCTCTTCTTTACCCCCAGCCCAGTGCCTGGGGTATTTCCATGGCCTGAACAAACCTGATGCACTGCCCTGTTTGCCACAGAATGTACCCACCTGACACACACACACATGCTCTAGCTGGGCTGATCTTTTTACATGCTGCCTTGTTGAAGCCTTCTCCATATAAAATGAGTGTAGTGTAAGCATCAAGCTTCATCTCCAGTTTTCAAAAGGAACAGGTTCCTTTGAAAATCTAGCTTTGCAACAACTAAAACTGGTTTTAATGTCATTTTTTTGAATTAAAAAACTCAAAAAAACCCCAAACCACTCAGCAAATTCAAGAATGCCAACAAATTATTTGAAGTAGCTTTCTTACTGAACAAAATAATTTGTCAAAGATTCAGCATATTCTTCTGCACACAGCAACTTCTTTCATGAAAAATAATATAGAATCCAATTTGGCGGTTTGTGGAAGATGACAGCCCAGAACCCATCTGTTACTGAAGCCAACTGCAAGGCTGGCTATGAATCTAAGCTATGAAAGCAGAATTTTTGAGGAGAGAGGAAATGCAAAATTTGAGAAATTTAAGAAAGGCAAAAGCAGTGAGATGGATGCTACTGTACTGAAGAACTACAGATAAGGAATGGATCATGAACTAGATAGCAAAAACAAAAAAAAAGAGAAGCTGGAGTAAGGCTCCACTATGGGAGAAGTCCCCAAGGGAAAAAAAATAGAAATCTGTCCTCAAACAGTAGAGATTGCAGAACAATGTTCCTGAATGAGAGCCCTGTTACAATTACCTAAGCATTTTATCACATGTGCATTTTATAAATTAACAGGAATATTTAAAAGAAATGGGTGATCAAACTCTCACCTTACAGAAACATAACCATTAAGGTTTCAAAATTGAACTTGGATTATGTCAGAAATACATCGTTCAACAAAAGGAGGAAAGGTCGCATAATTTCAATAATATTTATTATTAAATACTACCATATCACATATAATGGTAAACTACGTTATTAAAACTGACTTGGTGACACAGAATCCTGGGGGGTTGTAGCAGATGAGAGGAATAATTCCATCTCCTCTCCACTCTAAAAACCAACAAGCATCTGAAAACCAGGACCCTATCAGCAAAAAGGCAGCATTTTTCCAGAAAGGGCATAAGGGAAGAAGAAAAGAGATCCCCCAAGGATGAACAGGCTGGGAAGATCAAAAAGAGAATGGAACTAAGACAAGACACAGAGTTTGGCTGGTAACAGACCTGAAGTTCACAGATCACACAGATGGAAAACCCTTAGCATACATCACACTGCCAGAGCTGAGAGCACACGGAATTAAAAAGTTGCAGTGAACTGGAAACAGGCAGAGAAACATTTGCAGCATCTCAGCCAAAGTCCAATAACTAAAATGAACTATCTTGATCATGTGCAGCCATCCTGCAAGGCTACTTTAACTGTGTTTCAGTATGCAGCTATTCCATTCATAGTTAACATCCATTCAACTGAAGGGGTTACAAACAACACCTCTGGCAATATCCATATTGCACACTGCTTAGAATAGAATCCAAAGGATGTGCTTCCCCAAAGCCAGCCAAGAGCCATTTACCTAAGAGTGCAAAGACAAGACAATAAAGCAGACACAAATAATATTTACTTGTGTAATGCAAATCATTGCAAACTATTAAGAAGCTGATCTCAAGCTCCCCATAGGTCTGCAGTCTTTCTCATTCAATATTTCCTGGATATCTAATATTCTAAATATTGCACGTGACACTGTTCCTGTGCAGAGCATGCAGGCTTCTTCTATAATGGATAGCAGCGATATTCCAGCAACACAGAAAGGAATAAATACTTCAGTATTACACATGATAGCCTCCATTCAGGAAAGAATCTGGACAGACAAACAACAGATAATACTCAAGATCTTTGTAAGAACGGCTCTTGTTCAGTTACTGGGAAGCTGGTATCCAAAAACACAGCTATGGTAACTTGCAGAGCTGGGGGAGAGTGCTGCTATCACAGCCTCATGCAAAACACAATCCTGCTTGCATTGTGGGGAATCCCCTGCACACCTTCCTACCACTGTGCAGCTGTGCCCAGCCTCAGCACAGGACGGTGCATAAAGATCTAGAAAGCCACTTACATTTTTATATTTCAAATTGGGCCAGAGAACTTCTTTGTAATGCTTGTTGGAACATTAATGAAATAATAAAATTGACTATTAAATTTTCACCAGTTCTTTGCTGCAGTAAATGGTAACCAATGCTCTGGAAGACTTTTGTGCTATAATTCTGCTATCAAGATTGTTTTAAGGATTATTTACTTTGATCTTGTTAAGTGCACATAGACCTGAAATAGACAATAGCTAAAAGGATGCTCTGGGTTGTGCAGTTACACTGTTTGCTATTTGAGACCAAATCATGCTTCAGCTGTAGGAGATAACTTCATGAAGTGCAAGTCAAACAGCTGGCATCAGGAAAGTGCTTGACAGAAGTTTAAACTAGAGGTGGAAAAAGTGTTAAGCTGCAGAACAATGCAAAAAGGTATACAATGCATATTTTGTAAATTTTACCCATCAAACCCCAAAACAAATAAATAAAGTTGTTAAAATAAGAAAGGTTGTGGAGTTTTTTTCCCTATTCCAGTAGGAAATAAGATGCAGGCATAAGATGCTAAGATTACATTTTCTAAAATCTCAAAGAATCAGAAGTAATGCCTTCATTACAATACACTTACAATTTTTTAAACAGTAAAGCCATGCTTGATAAACATACTATTTAACTCTCCATGATGTAGTTACAATGCTGTCATTTCCAACCAACAGCATTCATTTTTGTGACTATATTAAGATGTCATTAACCCTTTCATAACTGTCTGAATAAACACCATTTGTTTAGCTGCTTCAATGTAGAGACTACTCTCCTACACAAAGGTAATATTTAGATACATATTTGCATGATCTTCTGATATCAATCAATAAGAATCCACATTTCCTTAGGAAAGTAGTGAAAAGCTGAACAATGTAGAACAGCATTAAAATCAAAGTTTCTGACTACCAAGTTAAAGACATACTCTGACAGTGCAAATATATTGAATTAAAATCTATCCAGTATGTTGCCAATTTTGCTTTTCTGACATTTGACTGCAAGACAGCGTTAATACAAAGTGGATGTGACACATAATTTTGCAAGATGGGATCATGTAATAGTCTGTTGAGACACAAGGGTGCCTGGTCCAGCAGAGTGGAATGATACTGGTGCTGTTCATGAATGCTGTTCATTCAACATTTTGAAAGTGAACACTGAACATTCCTGGTTTGCTTGTTTCTTCTAATGTAAAGGGTTCTTTGTTTATGATTTTTAAGGACAACATTTGACTTGAAACAAACAAATTTTTTTCAATCGGCTGTGATTATAGAGATCCTGACAGACCTGAAAGAATTCATAAAGGAATAAAATCATGGTAGTTGCGTCCACGCCTAGCATCCCAGCATGGAAAGAAACTGCATGTGAAGAAGCCTGGGTACAGGACAGCGAAAGCATACAGCAATTAGCCCTTGGACAAACGGGAAATGCATGTTTTCTTTGGGACGTTATCACAGGGAGACGATCCCTCTCTTGTCCTGCTCCAGCTCCAACCGTGCGGCGGGGCAGGGCAGGGCAGGGCAGGGCAGGGCAGGGCAGGGCAGG
>VWYP01016146.1:73203-90557 GCA_013400435.1 Pycnonotus jocosus
AAAAAAAAAAAAAAAGAAAAAAAGAAGAGATGGTTTCACCTATCTAATTAAACTGCAGCGTTGGTAGGTAGAAGGCATGGGAGCAGGACTCTGCACTGCAAGCACGATCTTCAGAGAGTTCTTTCAGACACAGGGTATCCAATGTGACCTGATCCTTTTATTCCTCTGTGCTAAGCCATCACAGCACAGATCTGAAAGGGACAGTGCACCCTGGTCCTCTGGCATCTGTGGTGACCTGGAAAGGAGCTGTAGGAGCAAGGGAACAGCAGCACTGCGTCACAGGAGAGCAAGCTGCTGGGAAATGGTGATAACCTGGGAATTGCCTTCCAGTAAATCTTCACTTGCCTGCGAGTAGGAGGACTTACTTCATTTAAAAGTAGGGTTACTGACAGCTGCTTTTATATAGGAGGAGAACATCTTTTTTTGCAAAGAACACCTTTCAAGTAATTTTCACTTCACTTTTTGAGTATAGAGCACCAAGGCAGGAGAATGGGGTGGTACTTAAACACAAGTAATCAGAAGTGGGTTTATATTACTTTTAGAATTGGACATGATATATCTCCTGTCTAAGCACATGCTGTTATCTAATTTACCTTAGAAGAAGCTGAAGGAATATTCCTAAAGAATTCCTAATACTGTATTTATGTTTGCAAGGGTGCTCCCACGACCCATTCTTGGTAAAATGTCCTGAACAGCAACAGCTGTTAAAACAGGAATTCAAGTTCAAGCATCCAAACCTATCTGAGAGTGCCACAGTTTATCCTGTTAAAGGGGATGATAAACTGCTAGGGAGTTACCAAGTGAGTTCTGAAATAAGGGAAGGGCCAATATGGAAAGAAATGTATGGGACAAATGAAATTGTAACAGGAGGGAAAACAGTGGGAATGGAGCAAACGGTCAGAAACAGAAGAGGTGGGTTTGACACCGTTTGTTGTTCATCCCCTGGCATCAAAAATTCTGTGTGGATATGCCAGCAGCCTTGGTGCAGCTCCAGCAGTGACTGGGCAGGTGTGACAGGAAGGGACTCACAGCTGGGGCCGTGGTGCATTGGCAGGTGGTAAGGAGCAGCAAAGCACACAGTAAGTACCCACATCTCCTACAGGGTACCTGTGAGAGGGAAACTGTGTGTACAGCCATGGGTGGGTGCAGAGCTTTGTGTGCATGATGAGAACTTTGGGGGATTAGTGAAGAAAGAGTCTTTATTTGTTGGGTGTTTGTTAACATTTTGTTTAACAGTGTATTGCCCATACTGAACCTGAAAGTATATTCCACTGATTACCAGTTAATTGTGTTCTATTAATAAATCAATAAACTAGTTTGATTATGATTTGGTGCAGTTTTTCCCAGGTTGTGGTTGTAGCTGTTATGTGATGTGTTAATGTAATTATGAGTCAGAGAAGTTGTGTGCCAGTGGGAGGAGATGCAAATGTTGAGGTTGCAAAGACAACCTCACTGTTAGTACAATGGGATAGGACATTTTCATGACAATTGTTGGGCAAAGCAGTGGCTGATGCTAGACTTCTGTGTGCTCTAATGAGGTCATTAAACTCAAGTGTGACAGCAAGCATGCTGTTAGAACGTGCTGAAATTATACTGGCCAGAGATGTTATTTGAGCTATGGCTAATTAAGCTCCTATTACTAGTTATCATTAGTCCCCTATGGAATACATTGACTTCCTCAGATCTGTTTTCCTAATAAAAAATGGCTTCCAAACACTGTTCTCAAAATTATTCCGGTTTGAACACTGAGCTTTGATGTTAAGCCTCCATGTTGACTAAGGAACTAATAAAAATCTGAGTAACTAATTCTGGCCTCACACTGACTCTGGTTTGTGGAGGAGTTTTGGGCAAGATAACTTGCAACCTCTACTTTGCTGTGATCTCACACCTTGACATGCAATTTTGCTTGTACAGGGAATGTGTGGTGATATTGTGGCTGGCTGGCTGTGTCCACAGCAGTATTTTGAGTGCAGTCACACCAGTTCTCAAAGCAGTAGCTCTGCTTCCTTAGATAAAATCCAGCTGTCTTTGGTTGCATAACTACTTAGATATTCCTGCCTTTCTCATGAGTAGGAGGTAAACTCTAAAGATGAGGTTTTCTCTCCTTGCTGTAGAGGTCCTGAGGCATGGTTTGTCTGTGTGCTCTGTTTTGGTAGAAACTGGAGGTGGCTAAACCAAGTAAGACCCAGTCAAAGACAATAGATTTTGAACTGATAGCCCATGGAAGAGGATGGAAAGAAAGTTTAAGATCCTGATTCTATTTTCATTTGCCTAGGATAAATTTATTAAATTACCTAAGAAAATCACAAACCCAGGAGTGGAATGGACTGAGTCTGGTCCCTTGCTTTGTGATTGAAGATGGTTTCTTTGTATAGGCTTGTGTTATGTGTATACAAATATTGTTTCAGAGCTTTACCAGCTGAGTCTTGTAATTTTCAGCTTAAATTTATTCACAGACATTTTATATCTGTTTTTGTGTGGCTGATGTTATCTTTTAGCTTAAATATTTTTAGCAATGCCTGTATTTGTAGAGAACAGTCAGGAAATTTATGGTACTATTTCAATTCCAGTTCTGGTTCAGCTGTACCTGAAAGTATCTTTGTGTTTCAAGTCCATAATTATTTGACTAGTATTCCAATAACCCAAAAGCAGTTTGACAAAACCTGAACCACTCTGAGCTTTGTAACATCAGACTATTTAAAACTTAAAACTGGAGAAATTGCAACTTCAACAGGTGCATGAAATATCCATTTATTGATAAGGCGTGCACCAGAACTGCAAACTGGATGCAGATTGATCACCACAGGGTCATGGGCATGGTGAGAGTTCATTCTCCACAAGAGTCATTTGTCAAGGGGAAGGGAAAGGAAGAGGCATTTTGCTCTCTGAAGTCATTACTTGTAGGAGAAACAGCTGAATGCCAGTTTTACTAAAACCATTTCTTAGAATTGGTGATGGAAAACACAGCCCAAAGTTAAAAGTGTTCCACCTGCATTTTAAGAAGAGAAAAAGTTTTAACTGCTGTAAATGCTGTGGAATTGATGTTTGATGTGAGATCTGTTTTGTAGACACTTGTTTTCAGCCTATAGCAGCACACTAACTAAGCTAGTGATTTTTAATGATATGTTATGTGGGGTTTGGGAACATACACAAGATGGATCTGTGTGTACTCCATCCACTCAGACATGACCACTGTGGGGCACCTCGCCTGTAGCTGGTTTATGTCCGTCTCCTAGGAGCACTTTGTACTATTACATATTTTCTCCCTAGTTCTCAGTCTCAAATAATTCTCTTCATATGATCTACATTTCCACTGGAGAACACTTGTAAAGCCAAGACACTTCATGAAACTGTTGATAAGAAAGCTGCTTATATAAACCCATGAGAAGTTCCTTTGTTAGGCATATAGTTATTTTTGCATAGTTTTATATTTTTCTTTGGAAAGTTCATTATTTGTCTCACAATCCATTCAAATCTTCTCCACCTTATAATTTCTCATGTGATACTGAAGTGCTTCAACATCATGAGGAATATGACCAAGTACATTTTCTTTGCTGTGGGTGGTCTTCTAAAAGAACCAGTGAGTGACTGACCCCTAAGCTACTCTGTACTTTTGCCTGCTTTTTATTTTAATTGTTTGCAACATATATTTTGAATTATATGCATATAGAAGTTCATTTTTACAATTAATATGAATTCGTTTTCTAACTAAGCATACGATACACAAGGAATTGCAAAAAATCATTTATTTGTACAATTTTTAAATATCAAAAGACATAACCTTATATGATCATGGAAGGGATAAATATGGGGGAAAAAAAGTGTGATGTAAAAACAAGCAGACCACAGGGAAAGGAATGTGTCGACCTAAATTGCCAGGCATTTGTTTGTTTATTCATTTAGCAAGGTTTAGAGAGGGGGTTTAAAAAAAAGAAACACTTGTGTGTTGCAAGAGGTTTAGGGGAAGTGACTGCTGAACTCGGAGTATAAATGTTTTGCAAGGTCAGTCCATGGACCAGTTGAGTAAAAAGGAGTGGAAATAACACCAAGTGATTAAAAAAAAGTGCGCTACAATACTGGATATGTTGGCTGAGTTTTTGAATCTCTAGAATGTCGTTCCTGGGCTATGCAGCTTTGCTCTTGTGTTGGATGCATTGTGCTGCACAGAGAGGTAAGCCTTAACTCCTGTCTTACAGTGTGTGTGAACAGGGTAACTAAAGCAATAGGCAAAGGCATTGTAGGGTTTTTTCATGAACTTCTGACAATAATTGACAATTTCTTCTGGCAGCATTTAGCACCTTTAGTATTTAGAGTCCTGTTGTAGGATTACTTTCACCTATTTATTTGCATAACTACTGCTGTTATTAATCTGTTAGACAAGTTTTTTAATGATTGATAGCACTATAAACTGGAGCCAGACAACTAATTTTCTATTAATTATGTTTGCTAATTATTTTAATATCTAAAACCAGGAAGCAACTAGTAGATTAAAATAGAAATGCGCATTTATGGAATATTTTGTTTCTGTCTGGAATAACCTGTGAGATGGTCTGAGGAAGATGAATGATTACTACATTGACTGAAGAGCTTCTAATATATCTATTGACTGACTGCTTTTAGTCTAGGAAAGGAGATAAATACATACAGGTATGCTTTTGTGTGTGTGTTTAAAGAGGTAGCTAGTAGTTTATGTATCTTTCCAGAAACCTCTGATGTTTTCTGTTTCTGTGTTCAATGTATTTTTCTTGGTTTGTGTTTGTTATTTAGTGTATCCTTAGTTATTTAATTTGTGTGTTTTATGTCTGAGTTTCTTTGCATAGAGTGTTTTGCAGAGAGTGCTGTGTTGTTTTGAGCTATTGTGTGTTTGCTTGGTTCGGGTTGGTTTTAATTTTAGTTGATAGTTACAAAGACCTTATTAATCAAAAAGATCCAATGCATTTTACTTTGAAAAACTGAGAAATCAGGAAATTAAAGGAATTTCCTGCCTTAATTAAATATAAATAAATATTGCCTCAAAGCAACTAATAGTCTGACTTGTTTGCAAAGAAGTGCAGAAAAGTCCTGGAATTTGAAACGAAAGTTTGCCTGAATTTGCACTTTGTTTTCACAATGCTTTTTTTAGGTCAGGGAGATTGGAAAGAAAAGTGAATGTAGCAAAATTTTATTTATCTAGGACAACTATTACCATGGGTTATGCAGGATTCTTATTTAAGCTGCATGCTGAAAGTCTGTGAGAGTTGTTCTGAGAACTGGGTTTTGCACGAGGACTGAAAGCCACTTGTACCTGGATTTGTAGCTGTGCTTGTACTTTGTAGGAGCTGTTACCAGCATATTGTTGGCAAAAAAGCAGCTTGAGCTATTTCTAACTGAGGTCAAGTCACATGTAAATACTGAATGAGTAATTCCTGCCCTCCTGGTCTGTCAGTAAGGAATTTGAAGGTATCCATTCAGTGCATGCTTTTTAATATAGAAATAAACCCCTCCAGTATTGATGAGTCCATATGGTGAGTGCATGATGGAATTAATGTTTTGAAGAACAATGTGCCAGCAGATTAGTTCACCTCAAGCCACTGAGAAACTGCATACACTGCATACACAAAACACAGACACACACACACACATATATATACATATATATATATATATATATATGTATATATACATACTCTGACATTGGATGGCAACACATAGTTTAACATCAGGACAGGAGTGGGGAAGAGTTGAGATAAAACCCAGCAAGACCCAGCACATCTCTACTAATGGTGAAGAGACAAGGAGATTATCTTTCATTTTGAGGGGGGAGTTTAATTCAAACAAGGAAGAGTTAAGAGACTGCATTCTGCACAACAGATGATAAAAATATGATACAATTCAGAGGGAGGAATTGTACTCAATAAACTTTTTTTAAAATTGTAGATTTCAGTGTGTGCTCTCATCTTGCAAACTGAAAGTGCTAATTCAAATAAAGTCTAATTAAAAATATGTGGAATTAGAAGCATTCTTTTTCTCACCATTACAAAGAACTTTTTGGGTAAACAAACCATTTTTAACACATTTTAAAGTACCAGCTAGAGGATTCCTGTTCATTTTTCTTATTCCTACATTTTGCAAAAAATGTTGTTAGAATTTCAATCTGTCTTTTCTTGCTAGAGATGTCTCTCCTGTGTTTTCTAGAGTAGCCTAGTACCCTCTAGTGCACAGAAACAATAATTTTTATTCAGATGTAATCATTCATAGGAGGGAGAATACTTATCCAATTACTAATTGTAAAAAATGTGAAGGTGTGGGTACATTCTTCATTTGGGGCAAGGACTGTATAATATTGAGCTAATAAGAAGTACCAGACACCACCATCCACTCCCCAAATGGAGTCAAAATGCTTGGAAGCTAAAGGTCAGAGTGAATACCCAGAAATAATTGGTTTGTGTAGTAAGGAACAAGAGGAAATAAGTTTTGGAATATCAGGTGATGTGAGCCTGGAGAGAAAGTTTAGGCAATATCGAGGTGAGAGGTTTGGCAGAATTTAATCAAATAACAAGTGAAAAAAATGTCAGTGAAGGTGTAGTGGTGGCTGGAGAAGAAAATAGTTTGAAAGGAAAGTCGGGAGTGCACGGAGTTGTCCTCTGTGGCAGTGGAAGGACAGGCCTGGAGCAGCTCCTGCAGATGGGAGGGTAGGAGGTGTCTGTGCTTGGAACCAGGGCACTGATCTCCTCTCACACTTGGTAACTAAAATCTGTTTCATGAACCATCACTGTCCTGGGTGGTTCCTTGGCACCTGGCTATTCCTGTGTCCTTCTAAATGTCTGTTTGCATTCCTACAAAATGTGGATCCTTGTCCGTTTCCTATTTTGTGCTGGTTCAGTAGAAAACACTCTGGTTTGGTCACAAACGGCCCCAGGATTTCTTGCTACATTTCCTATTGCAAGATTGTTTTGGTGTTTGTAGCGTGTGCTTCAGTCACAAATGTTTTTATTTAAAATTCTTAGCTTGTGAAGAACCCCCTCCTAGGAGGATAAAAGAAGAGCCTACCAAAAGATGGGACAAGCCTCCCTATCCACATGGGACTCAAGCAACATACAGTTGTCGACCTGGATATGTAAAAATCGGAAGAGTTGCATTTCAGTGCGTTGATGGAGTGTGGAAGCAGCTGCCCCCAGTGACAGAATGCAGAAGTAAGTATTTATGCAAAAAAATATCTGCAGGCATTTGTTCTGGAAGACTACATTCCTTGCCAGTGATGTCAATGTGAAATTGTACCTTTGCTTGTAAATTACTTGTTTCTGCACTCTTTAAAATATCACCCTAAAAGGATGTGTGTATAAAGGAACTTTTTTTAAGTTCCTTTTCTCCAGATCAAAGGGGTTTTTTTCTTTTCAGAATATCTTATTCTAGCCTTATTAACCCAATTTACATTATTAAAATTAATTATTAAGTTCTTAGAAGCTTGCTTTCAAAGTTTTTTAGTCTAAGCAGGATAAAGCAGAAACCTAGCTTCTGAATGTGAGTCCAGAGACAGTTTATTCAGCTAGTTCTGTGAAAGATACAATTTCTTGCAAGTGGGAAATTATTTTTTCCTGCCTTTTCTTTTAAGCTGTAATTCACAATTAGGATAAATATATTATCTCTAGCACACTGTGCTGAGAGTTTTCAAGTATCTCACATCCTCATACAGAATTCATTACTGAAGAAATTGAAGTTTATTATCATTAGTCAGTAGATACTTCTTTTCTTTAATAAATGAGCTTTAAACACAAAGGAATTTTAGAAACAAGGAGTTATGCCTGTGTATCTAACATACAACATGTTTACTAGTACAATATAAATACTTGATTTGAGAATATAAATATAAGTCCTGGGTGTTGTTCAAACAGAGATTGATACACACTGTGAGTAAGAATTAATAAATTAATATTAACAAAATAATAAATTCTTAATAATGCCAATAAAGAAGTAATAGGGTTTTTTACATTTTTGACTTAGTCTCTGTCTCAGTGTTTGGATTTCCTTGTGTAGCCAGTCAGTGAACACGGGCCTGTACAAAATTTGGTGTGGTTTGTAGCATGTTTTAGCAAATGCTGCCACCCAGTGAGCAGCTGCTGCCACCGGCAAGGGACGCAAGGGAGGGAGGAGAGGGTGCTGTGCCACAAGCTGGGGACACACGGTCCCCTGGCAGGACAGGGACAGAAACATTGATCAGGAGTTTCCATTGTCTCTCAATCCCACTGGAGCAGGTTTAGGGCCTACTCAAACACATCTTCCTTGGTAAAAATGGAGGAAGTTGATAGTCCCCAAGAATTAAATTGCCTTGCTTGACAAAAGTCAGGAAATTATTATTTTATGTCTTATAAATTATTTATATATTGTAAATGATATAAATTATATAAATATTACCCCCTCTGCTGAGGAGGGGTCATAGGTTTCAGCTATGCAGTTTATTTTGCAGTCTATATGATGACATCAGAAGGGGATGAGTGAGAGGGAGGGTGTGTTCATCTTTGCCACTCTTTTGGGAATCCAAAGCAAAGAGTTAGGGCTAGGCCATAAGGAAAGTCCTGTGGGGAGCTTTGAGCAGCAGGCACTAAAGACTGAAATAACTCCTGTGCCTTTAGATCACCCCAATTCACTCAGCACAATCCCCAGCAGGTGGAGGAAATTTAATTTCTAATCATAGGTGGATTCTCTAGTGGAGGCTTTGGACCAGATTATGTCACAAATTGTATGAAAACTGCCATAAATTTGTCATAAAACTGAATATGAGTTCAGCCTTTTTAAAGGGATAAAACAAGCTGATTTGGTTTTTTGGGGTTTGTTGTAGATAGGTTGGTTTTGTTTGGTTTTTGTTTTTTGGTTTTTTTACTAAGCATATCTTCAGTGTGTTATCATTGAAAACTATGAAACTAGTGATTAAAAGGAGAGGTTAATCAAACTTCTGCTGAACATTTCTGAATTTTGAAAGCCCCCAAAGACCCATAATCACTACTAATCACTGCAAAAATGCTGTCTTTCTCACTTTCACCTTCCTATGTATGGTGTAAGTAAGGCTTTTTCCCCTTTTTTTTTCAACCAGATAAGCCCTGTGGACATCCCGGAGACACTGAGTTTGGTTTCTTTGAACTTACCAGTGGAAGTGAATTTGTATTTGGCGCCAGAGTTGAGTACAGATGTAATGATGGGTAATTCTCATTTATTTCAATTTATGGGAATTAACATAAGGCGCTAATTATACTGTCAGTTATAGATTTGTTATCTGTAATTAGTAAGCTTATTAATATTTAATGCCTGCTTTTGTGTTGCAAAAAATGTTTGAAGAAAGACATTTCTGGCAGACTCACTAATGTGTCTTCACTGAATTCTTGAAAGAAATTCTCTACCCATCTTCTCCAGTGAAAACTGCAGCAAGTCAAATACATGGTATTGTACCTGTGTCTGGATATCTTCCTCCTGAAAAGAAAATCAGCTTTGGTGCAGTGCTTTAGCCATGCTTTTGCAGTTATGTTACTGGAATCTAGCCTGACTTCCACAAAGTTCTAAAATCAATATTCTCCTTAATCCCTTCAGTTCCTCACTGTCATTTCAGAGTAGCTGTCCTTCCTCTGACTGCATTTGTTATGTAGCCAAAGCTTGCTATCTCTGTAATGAAGAAGCTTTCTTCCTTATTCCTTCCTACTCTCTAATTTGATTTTATACTTTCCCATATGCAAATAAAAGAAAACAAATAGGGAAAATGCAGGTAAAGGACTACTCGGTGCTGTCACATTTTGGTTATTCTATGCTGGAACACCTGAAGCTGCCTTCCTTTGCTTCAAAAACAGCAGCACTGTTGTTTCTGTCACATAATGAAACTCTCTTTTAGCATTTTCTACTTTTTGTTTGGTAAGATACCAGATGCTGAGCCAAAAGAATTACCGTGAGTGTCAGGCAGATGGATGGAGCAATGACATCCCTCACTGTGAAGGTAAATGGAGTTTGACATTTAATTCTCTATCAAATTGTCTTTTTATCTGTCTGATACTATCTAAAATAGTCTGTGATTGCTTTACGTGTATTAATTCAGCTAAGTTTAAATTCAAGTTAGGCAGCAGTGAAGCTCTAACAGTGACTGCTCAGCTCTTTTAGTCCAACAAGCTTTTGTTCAAAACACTTCACAAAGTGGAGTCCTGTCATTTCCAGACTGGCTTAAAGCTGTGCCTCACCTAAAAGCCCTGACAGAGTAGCAAACATGGTTGCAAATGACATTTGGGATGATGAGTTTTAAACCAGTGTGAAGGCATGTGTGGTTTTAGCTACTTTTCTCATCCTTACTTGTGAACGTCCTAAACACTGAGATTTTTGTTAAGGTCTCCCCATTAGCATACTGTGGAAGACATTCAGTGAGCAAGAGTGACAGCAAGAGGGACACAGATATCAAGACTTAATAGACTGGATGGCTCAGATGATGGTTCTAGAAACCTTCTCACCAGTTTCAAACCTTGAATGATCATGAAAATAAGGTTCCTGTCCTTCAGAGAGATAATTTTTAACTGCTTTATTTTAACATATGTAGACAGCAGTGACACTTTTCTTTGGGTTAAGCATCTGATATCGGGAAAGGGTCTCTAAGAACAAATTAAAGTAGATACCTTGACTAGAGCTTGTTGTCTGTGGTTTGATATTTCCTTGGATTTAGATACTTTGCATTTAGTTTATTGGATTTTGAGGGTCCTCACACTTAGGTATTGAGGTCTATCTGCAACGTATGGAGCAAGAGTTTCCAATATTTTTTGTCATGTCTCACCAAGATACTTCAGTTTCAAATCCTCCTAAGTTACTTCTGTCATGGTTGAATTTTCACTGAAATATGATTGTTTGTGAAAGAAAGAATTTGTAGAATGTCCTAAATGTGAAGAACCCAAGAGACAGGATATGAGTTCATGGAAAAGGCAGAAGACTTTTAAGATAGCAAATGTCAGAGAGAAGTAGCTTTGGTAGACAAAACAGAAGCCACTGTTGTACCTGCCCAGTGATATCCATGTGAGCATCTAAGAATGAGCTTTGATAGTCATTTCCCCCCTTAATAAGACATATCTGATGACATAAGGGATTTTTTTTCTGCAGATACAAAATTGGGAGGTACAAGAGCTCTAATTAATATCTCTCACTGTGTTTGTTTACTTTAGTCATATAATTGCTCTGATATCCTTAATTAGAATTTTAGTTAATAACTGAACTGTTGTAGGCAGTGTGTAATGCAGCAGTGTTCCAGATGTCTGTCCAAAGCAAACTCAGTTTGGCACAACTCTAAACAAAGTCAACTGATTTTGGCAAATTTTAATGGTGTCAGTCAAGGCTCAGCTAAGCATCCATAGAATGCAGGATCCTAGGATAATTTAGACTGGGTGAGGTCATCTAAGTCAGTGGATGCTCTGTCTTCAAGGGAAGAGAAGAGGATAATGAGAGAGGGTCTAAAAGCTTCTTCCTATGTCACTCTTTTTGCTCAGGGCTTTGTATTACATTTGCTGCAAATGGTGTCTGAATACATAGCTAGAGTGTATATTTTTTTTAATGTGTAAGGAAATTACAGTGATTTTTCTGTATTTTAACTTTTTTTTGTGTCAGCTTATTTTATAGACTAGACCTCAAAATTACTTTTTTTTCCCCTTTCCTTGTTTTGTTTTCCCAGTGATAAAGTGTTTACCTGTACAAGAACCTGAAAATGGAAGGATAATTATGACTGGTGCATTTGAGCTAGGCCAAGAATATTCCTTTGGCCAGGTAGTAAATTTTGAATGTAACGCAGAACATAAGCTTGTTGGAGCTGAAGAAATCGTTTGCTCTGCTAATGGAAAATGGAGTAATGATGTGCCTCAGTGCAAAGGTAATAAGGACACTATTTACTGTGTGTCATTAAGAAGCTTTGTTCTCACAGACTCCTAAATCGTGGTTACCATGTGGGAAGCCACAAAGCTTTCACTTTATTTCACAGCAATTAAGCATAGTTTTTCTGTGAACAATCTCCACTGCATATGAAAAAGTAGGATAAGAAAGAGAAATATAATAGTACTAGATACTAATATAATGATAATAGACCATCTGTTTGTTCCACGTTTTTCCTACAAGCTGTATGTTTTGCCAGGCTGCAGTCAAATTCTTTGATATGTCTGCGTAAGAGTCAACCACTTCAGTGCTGATTTAACCAAAATAATCAGAAACAACTTTGAATCTATGTGAACCAAGTTTATTAAACAAGTAGAATTTAATTCTTAGGGTATATAGAATACAAAACAAATATGTTGGATTTTTCTTGCCTCACACTAATGTGTTTGGAAAATATGGAAGGTCATGTTTAGTTTTTACAAAACTCCATAATCAGTGAGGTGGTGTGGGACTTCTGAAGGTCCCTCAAAGCAATTAGCTGGGGCAAGATGCTCAAGAATGTGTTCAGTCAGCTTTGATATCCCCAAGGATGGAGATCCGCAGCTTCTCTGGGTAACCCACTGCAGTGGGTGAACTCTCTTTAGTAAAACCTTAGAAGTGGCATTTCCTGTACTTCAGCTCATGGCCATTGCTTCTCCCTGTGTGGCTGGTGGGCAGTGAGAAGGGTCCGGTTCCATCATCTTTACTCCTGCCTGCCCCTCTGGAGCCAGGAATTTACACACGTAAAAAAGACTGTCCCTCCTCCCCCAAGCCTTCTTTACTCCAGACTCTCTTAAATCTCTCTCTATCTCTCAATTTTTCCAAGTCCTTAATTATCTTCCTGACCCTTACTGGATCTCCAATGTGTCCCTGTCTTTCCTCTACTGGGAGTTCCGACCTGGAGAGATGCAGAGGGGCAGGATCACCTCTTCTGGTCTGCTGGCAGCACTTTTCCCAGTGGAGCCCTGGGTGTTTTCTTTGCTGCAGAGGCCCATTGCTGGCCCCTGTCCAGCTTGTCCACCAGGACCACCAACTTTTTTTCTGCAAAACTGCTTTTCAGCCAGACAATCCCACGCTGCCCTGCCTGCAGCTGCTGCTGGTGGATGGGATTATTCCTCCCAGTTTCTGAACAAAGAATGGATGGGATTGGATTGTCAGGGTACGAGAATGAATCCCAGGAAGATTATAGTAACAAACACCTAAATATTCAGATCATCAAGTTTTTTAGATTATTTCTATGTTATTTGATCATGAAGTATGTGTTTAGAAGAGCAGAATACACGTGTCAGGATGGCAAAAACAGTTATGGTTTGTTCACAATTCCAGTGCTGCTTTTTGCTGCTTTGAAACCCCCATTTATTATATTTTGTACAGCATGAAGTGGAATTAAACATTTATGCTTGTAACATTTGCAGAACATAGCGAATTTCATTAAAAAATGGCAGTTGCCATGAGCTATATTTCTTTCTAAACACAAAATAAATTCAGTAAAAGAATCCAAGAGAACTCTTTGGTCTCCTGTTCTGTGACCTAGGAAACAAAACATTGAATATCTTCTGGCTTTATGAATGCATTTTTAGGAAACTGCAAGATCTTGGTGGTATTATTTGGTTTGGCAAGGAACCGGGAACACTGATGTTCTTTCATAGATATTATGCATTCTAGTGTCAATTTTTCAGATACTTTAATTCTTTTCTCGTTTTGATGTCATGATTTAACTCATAACCTACTGGCTCTGAGAGCACATTTGTTGGAAATTATAAAGAGTTTATCTGAAAAATAGAAAATCCTAAATTTCAGCTAGCCTAGTGTCTCCTTTTGAAATGTCTTCTGCCTTATCTCTTGATTCTAAATCCATTAAAGTTCAAAGCAAAGCTCTGAAATCTGTCTCATGAACCAATCTGCAATTGAAGCTTTGCTACACCACATTTTCTACCTGGAACCCAGAAACTACTAAGTGCTCAAGTAAGTTCCAAGCAGCTTCTAAATGCAAAAGTTTTTGTGAATTCAAATTAACCACCCCCCCCTACAAAAAAACAAAAAAACCCAAAAAACAAAACAACCTCCCCCCCAAAAAAAACCAAACAAAAAAAAAAATCCACAAACACCCAAGACAAACCAAAACAACAACAACAAAACCTAAATTTTATTGTCATAGAACTTTATTTTTAGCAAATAAAAATGAAAATAACTGGATTTTTGTCTGTTTCAATTTCAGAAATTATCTGTGACGTCCCAGAAATTCTGCATGGATATGTTCGTTCTCCAAGGAAGTCTTACAAGCAAAATGAACTAATGCAGTTTTTCTGTGACAAAGGATACAAATACGGTAACAGAGCAGATGCACTGTGCACTGAATCAGGATGGAATCCACCTCCCTATTGCACTGGTCAGTCTTGCCTAAAGTGGTTTTGCACTTTACTTGGGTTGGGAAGTAATTTTTGAGATTAATAAGTTCATTCATAGCAAATCCATCCATGAAGACTGGAAGGATTAAGTGCTGAGGGGACCAAAGAACAGGATAAGAGTTTTCCATGAAGAGCAGTAGCAAAACCAGAATTTTGTTGTGAATCTCTACAAATTAATATATTTACAATGCTAAAGCTCTCTACTGTTTTTAAACTCTCAAATGTCTTCTGAGCAGTTCATGTGACAAATCCATAATTCCTGAGGCTAGTCCTGCTTGATATCAGCCCTCTGGGTTATGGATTTCAATTTCATTTCATTCAACTACAGCATTTAAAGGCTGTATTTAAAGCTCCAAATATGCATGTCATATCCCAACTGAAACACTTTGATGAAATTTTGGGGAATTTATCAGTGCCTTGAATTTTCTTCAAGAAATTGCCAAAATCTTGAAACTGGGAAAAAAAAATGTTGGCAACGAGGCAAGGTTTTAGGATTTTATGCACCACCCACCTTCCTGGGACATCTTCCAGAAAGACTCCTTTAGAAATAAGGACTTGTTGTCAGTCTTAGGGCCCACTCAGTTTTTTGACCTTTCTGAATCAAGGTTAGTAATGATACTAATTAATATGCATTGCCTACAGTTTAACAACATACTGCTTTTGAGGAGTGCCAAAAAACCTGTTTTTCTAGACAGTGACATACTGGGCTCTGGAACTTGGAGTGTACTCAGATGGTGGTTCTGGATTCTACTGGGCTTAGCACTGGACCTAGAGGATTCAGCAGAGCCTGCATGAAAACTGATTCACCCACCCTCACTCTGCAGCAACACCAACCTGTAGTTACCTTACAGCCATCCCCTCCCAGCCCTCAGGGTGCTGGTGATGTTTTCTGAACTGGAAGAAGACAAAAAAGCCCCAAAAGACAGGCGCTGGTTTATAAATGTGTTTGCCTGACTTCTCTGGGCATAAGGATATCTTGAGTTCCTGAGAATAAGATTATTGACCTTTTTCAGTTGTTGAAATACTTCCAATGTCAGTTAAGGACACTAATCTCAATCACACAACCTTTGAATGATTAGTTCCTAGACAAGTATAATTATTTCTGCATTTAGGACCTGCCAGTGAAGCTGCCCTCCTTTGGGACAGTGTTCATAAACAAGCCCAGCAAAACCCAGCTGCAGAATGATCTAGGGAAAAATTAGGTTCAGTTTGATGGCTCCAGTTCTTTCTCCAACCATTCTCTTTGCAATTTTAATCTTCTAATTAACATAACATCAGTAAGAGCTGTCACTCTTCTCTTGTAGAACCATACCTTTCTAAGAGTGAAGAAGAAATGTAACTTTTTCTTTGCTCTAAGAAACATCTTTTTAACAATTTTATGCAGTTATGGTCAATATACTATGAAAACAAGAACTTAAGCAATAAATTTAAACATTTTCTTTTCCCCCCCTCTTTTTATTTAGAAATCGTATGCCCTCCTCCAGTAATTTCCTCTGGGAACTTTAGACCTCAAAAAGACAAGTACACCCTAGGTACTACAATCACAGTACAGTGTGATGCTGGGTATCATTTTAAAGTGGTGACTGGCAGAAACACAGCTGAATGCACCAAGAATGGCTGGGTGCCTGATCCTGCTTGTGTCCGTAAGTAGCTCTCGTGAATGAAGTTATGAAGTAAAATTGTTGGAAGTATCTCAGAGGGAAGAAGTTAAGAGCACAACTTGAGGAACATTAGATATGGAATAGTTGCTTATTTTTTTTTCTTTGTACTGTAAAGCTTATTTGATGGTTTAGAAAAATCACCTATAAAAACAACCTGGTGTAATCCAGATTTACATTGTATTTATTAACACATGTATTACCTCTGCTGTATTTGCAAATCTGTTAAAATGTGCTGTAGCCAGCTCACTGTCAGGAGGGTTTGTGCTCCACATGAGGAACAGCATCCCAGTCAGGATTAGAGGACATGGGGAGTTTAAAGTAGCCAAACCACAGATAAGTGATTGGAAGATACCTTTCCTTGTAGTATCACAGCTCTAGATTTTCACTTGGCATTGTAATTTGGTGCTATGGACAGTCACAGATTTTATCTATTTTATAACCTGTCAAATAAGAAAGCAAGGTATTCTTGATGGTTGATGAGTTCTTTCTTGGGTTAAACTTCCCATAACTGCAAGGATAGTTTTGCCCAGAAGGAACAGTGTGTATATATATATATATATATATGTATAAATTAGCAGGTAGTTTCATAGTTCACCACTCTCTGATTTTTGGTCACTGAAAATAAAATGTGCGAGAAGCCCTGATGAAATCTGTCTTGGAAAGGAACCTTTGGATAAGATGATTTGAGCTATTTCTGAAACATGCTCTTTTAGTATCTGAGTTAATGTTTTCTCTATATAAGCTGGGTTCTAAAATTCAGGTGTCATTCTGAGCCCACTTCACTCATTATTGAATGGTCTATCCAGTGTGTGATCTGTTCTGCCCTGGATCTGTAGGCTCTGGGTCAGAATGTTTTGGGAGGAACCTGGGTAAACTTGAATGGAAGCTTCTGGGAATCTCTTCCTTCTATCCTGGACTTGTCCCTGGAAAGGGTCAGTTCTTCTATGGAAACAAGAGAAGAAAATTAAAATGCTGCAGCTTTAAAATAAAAATGAGAATAGTCAGGAAGAGCTTTTGGTGCAGGATCCTAGAAGTTATAAATGGAGGTGGCAGGAGTCATCACAATTTTAGGAGTTCCCAGTTCAGTTTCTGTATCTCATGACTGGGCTGCCTTTACGGTCAGAATAGGAAATTTGATCAAGACCCTCTACAGTGTCATCTCACTGTACAATGAATACGAATGGACCTTTGGTCTCACAAATCACCCTCAGGAGTCTGCTGAGAATGCTGGTTGGATTTCTGCTGGTTGCAAATGGAATTGAGAGAAGTAACAGAGCTACAGGCACTGGCAGAGACCCCAGGAGCAGAGTGTGATTGTTCCTGCACTCCTTACGATTTGCCAGGGTGTGCAGTCCTTTTCTGAAAACACTCTGATGGTGAAGCTGAATCTGAA